>VUYV01000167.1:1805917-1951283 GCA_008711295.1 Anarhynchus alexandrinus | reverse complement strand
TAGTGACAAAGGTTGAGGAAAAGGCTGAGGTACTTAATGTCTTCTTCGCCTCAGTCGTTCTTGGGGTACCCAGCCCCCTGAGCTGGAAGACAGGGACAGGGAGCCGAATGAAGCCCTCATAATCCAATCAGAAATGGTTAGCAACCTGCAATACCACATAGACACACACAAGTCTATGAGGCCATATGGGATCCACCTGATGGTACTGAGGAAGCTGGCAGAAGTGCTCGCCAAGCCACCTTCCATGATTTATCAGCAGTCCTGGCTAACCAGGGAGGTCCCAGTTGACCAGGTTAGCAAATGTGACACCCATCCACAAGAAGGACTGGAAGGAGGATCTGGGGAACTATAGGACTGTCAGTCTGACCTTGGTGCCTGGGAAGGTTATGGAACAGATCATCCTGAGTGTCATTATGGGGCACATGCAGGACAACCAGGTGATCAGGCCCAGTCAGCATGGGTTCATGAAAGGCAGGTCCTGCTTAACAAACCTGATCTCCTTCTAGGACAAGGTGACCTTTTTAGTGGATGAGGGAAAAGCTGTGGATGTTGTTTACCTGGACTTCAGTAGAGCCTTCAACATGGTTTCCCACAGCATTCTCCTGGAGAAACTGGCTGCTCGTGGCTTGGATGGGTGTACTCTTCACTGGGTAAAAAACTGGCTGGATGACTGTGCCCAGAGAGTGGTGGTGAATGGAGTTAAATCCAACTGACAGCCAGTCACAACTGATGTTCCCAGGGCTTGGTACTGGGGCCAGTTCTCTTTAATATCTTTATCAATGATCTGGACGAGGGGGTCGAGTGCACCCTCAGTAAGTTTGCAGACAACACTAAATTAGGCGAGAGTGTCGACCTGCTTGTGTGGGTAGGAAGGCTCTACAGAGAGATCTGGACAGGTTGGATCGATGGGCTGAGGCCAATGGTATGAGATTCAACAAGGCCAAGTGCCGGGTTCTGCACTTGGGTCACAACAACCCCATTCAACCGCAAGCATTGGAACAGGCCGTCCAGGGAAGTGGTTGAGTCACCATCCCTGGAGGTATTTAAAAGATGTGTAGATGTGGCACTTAGGGACACGGTTTAGTGGTGAACTTGGCAGTGCTAGGTTAGCAGTTGGACTTGATGATCTTAAAGGTCTTTTCCAACCTAAACAATGATTGTATGATTGTATGATTATCTACTGTTTCACTTACTATGATCTTACTGTTAATTATGATCTACCTGACAAACTAGTCTATCCAATTTAGTCACCAGGCAGTGATCAACACTGTCATAGCTAAATAACTCAAGCTTTGGTATGCATATAAAATCTTATTTACATGCTGTTTACATGTGGCTGTTCTAATGTTGTCATACTGCTCCTGTCATATTTCCTTGGAAATAACACAAGGGAAATGTAGCTTTGAATTATAGAAAAAATTTGTCTTAGCTCTCTCAAGTTTCTCAAGCCACTGCATAAGACTGCATTTTGGGTCATGAGATGGAGGCAGATAAAGACAGAGTGAGAGGGGGGGATGTGCCCTTGCAATGCTTGCAAATTCTAGGCTATGATGAAAGACTTCTGGTCTTCATCTACATAGAATAATACATCTCATAGCATGGTCATTTTCTCCATGGTGCCTTTTTGGAAAAAAAAAATCATCAGTTTATTAATGTTCCATGGTATTATTTCAGTTAAAAGTGTGGGGTTAAAATAAAAAAAAATATGATAAATCTTGTTTGTAGAACTTGTCATGAATATATTGGCCTTTTTGGAGCTACCTAACAGAGCTAGAAGTGAGGCCAGTATAGGTCTATGCCTGAGGAGTAATTCTGAACTTGTAGTATTTCTGGTTGTGAAGAAAGTGCCCCAAACATGGATAACGTAATGCCTAAAGCTCTGAACATCTGAAGCCACATAAAATAGATAGAGTTCAGAGGGCTGTGATTAGTGGCACAGAGTCTAGTTGGAGGTCTGTAACAAGTGGTGTTCCCCCGGGTCAGTACTGAGTCCAGTCCTGTTCAATATATTCATCAATGACCTGGATGAAGAGATACAGTGTACCATCAGCAAGTTTGCTGATGACACAAAACTGGGAGGGGTGGCTGACACACCGGAAGGCTGTACTGCCATTCAGCATGACCTGGACAGGCTGGAGAGTTGGGCAGAGAAAAACCTTATGAAATTCAACCAAGGCAAATGTAGGGTACTGCACCTGGGGAGGAATAAACCAATGCATTAGTACAGGTTAGGGGCTGACCTGCTGGAAAGCAGCTCTGTGGAAAGGGACCTGGAAGTCCTGGTGGACAACAGGATGACTGTGAGCCAGCAATGTGCCCTGGTGGCCAAGAATGCCAACGGCATTCTGGGGTGCATCAAGAAGCGTGTGGCCAGCAGGTAGAGGGAGGTTATCCTCCCCCTCTACTCTGCCCTGGTGAGGCCACTTCTGGCATACTGTGCCCAGTTCTGGGCTCCCCGGTTCAAGAAGGACAGGGAACTGCTGGAGAGGGTCCAGCAAAGGGCTACAACTATTATTAGGGGATTGGAGCATTTTCTTATGAGGAAAGGCTGAGGGACTTGGGTCTTTTCAGTCTAGAGGAAAGAAGACTGAGGGGAGATCTTATCAATACTTGTAAATACTTAAAGGGAGGGTGCCAGGTAGATGGGAACAGATGTTTTTTCAGTGGTGCCCAGTGATAGGACAAGAGGTAACGGGCACAAACTTGAGCACAGGAAGTTGCATCTAAACATGAGGAGGAACTTCTTTACTTTGAGCGTGGCAGAGCACTGGAACAGGCTGCACGGGGGGGTGGTGGAGTCTCTGACCCTGGAGACATTCAAAACCCACGTGGACGCCATCCTGTCCAACCTGCTGTAGGTGAACCTGCTGTGGCAGGGGAGGTGGACTAGATGATCTCAAGAGGTCCCTTCCAATCCCTGTCATTCTGTGATTCTGTGAAAGTAAAGTCACTACACTGATTTACTCCTATACGAATGGGGTGCAAAGTCTGAAATATCTATATCCAGCATCCCATTAATATGTCTTATGCTAAGTTCAAGTAGACTTATTTTTTATTTCATTTTTCTTCTAAAGAAAAATTTTATGCTCTTCTTAATGAAGATAACAGTTCCCCTAATAGGTGCTTTGCAAAATATTTGTTTATGAAGTTGTGTAGCTAAAATTGGATTTGCTTAGTGTACTGTTGTATAGTATCATGTGTGAGGTCCACAGTGGGAAATCTGTGGTTTGTAAGTAGTAAAAGCAGTTACTCCACTGAGATGAAGAAAGAGCCTGTTGTATTTGCATTCAAGAGAAGAGCTGTAGGCATGTATTACAGTGATGCATTGAGTTTAACCTGGTTTCACAAGGAAATGAGGCATATATAATTGCAACATGTGTCTGTGCAACAATTTCTGAGTCTGGTTTGAGTCTGAGCTTGTATGCACCAAATTTGACAAAGACACAGAGGCCTGACAGCCATTAAGTTCTTACAAGTCTCATGGAACAGGAACAGAGTAAGGGTGGGAAATGCTATTCATGTCTCCACTAAGAGAGGGACTGCTTGGAGAACCAGCAAATTTGCGTAAGATATTTTAAGTGTTGGAAAAGCTTTAGTGTGTGCTTACTCTTTCCTGACAGCAGAATCCAATCACAAGACAAAATTCTGGTCAAGATAAGGCTTCAGCAGTTCTGCTGCTCACAGCAGTTTCTTATTCATGGCCAGTCGAATTTTCCTTCCATTGGAGTAAAGATAAAAGTGGCCAGCCAGCTGCTTCTCCATACACAACATGTTGTAGTGGATGGCTCCGCTCCTACAGGGCTGAGAGACTCCTGTCCAGTTTTTTTTCAAGTTTGATCTAAAGCATCAGGAGAATATTCAACTAGATTGACAAACCTCCAACTGAATTTGTAAGGAAGATGAAAGTACTTTTGTAATTTTGTAATTTTGCTTCTGTAATTGTGGTCTGTTGTTAGGGGACTCAATTACTCAAAGAAATCTGTCCTGAGGTGAAAAGTAGCTCTTGAACAGCACATTTATTTCTGTCCAGCTTTCTTAGCCTTTTAAGTTTCAATGTGAAAGTTATGGCAGGTGAAGTTGGTCAGCATTTAGAAAATTAATGTTGCCACAAATAAAGAAAAAATATAATGTAATCAACAAGGTGGTTCGAGTTTTTTGACAGAAGTATATCTAAAACAGCTTTTGGTGGGTCTGGTCCTACTGGCCTCTAGCTGAATTTGCCACAGCAGCAGAGTGTGCTTTTGCAAATTGTACTCTCCTATACTGTTTCTGACTGTGAAATCTCTGTCTAGCCCTAGGCTGCCATAAACAGTGTGGTGTGGGATGTGATAATTTATACTAATGAGTCAGTTTAAAACAAGAAGGTCTTTCATTTAGGACTTTAGCCAGGATTTTAACTTAGAACTTTTTGTACCAGAAATGACCTTTTAAGGCATGTTGTTTAATCCATTCAATGCATTCATTTGCAAAATGAAAAAACATGAGCATAATAAAAGCATATGTGATTTACACTAAGATATAAAAGTAGTGTAATGCAGCTCTTGGGAAATGAAATTCTTGGGAAAAGAAACATGGAAGAAGTAGGATTATGATGGGTGGATTCTTTTTCTACATTTTCACTGGTGCATTCATGTTATAAAAGCATTTAGCTGTAAGAAATATTAATGTCCAATACAAGACATATTTTTAGATTTTACTGTTCCCATATCATCTACCTCACAATCTTTTTTCAACTTCTCTGAATCCAGGCCTTTTGTAACATCAAATCTATTAGCTACTAAATCCAATAGTGTAGAGAATATATGAGAATATACTTAGAAGGATAAAAGCAATAATAAATGTGAGGTACATTAACTGAATAACATTTATGAAAGGGATGCTCCTGGAAGACAACAAAAGTCCTCCTAAGGACTTGAAAGTAAAACTTTAGTAACAAAGTATCATTTTCTGTTGCTTAACATAAAAGAATGGATAGCTTTGTTATCTGAGAGAGGAATACAATCCACCAGGTCTCAAAGGGCTGTGTAAGAGTCAAAGATGCATAAAAAAAATCCTTTAGTTTTCGTTATCTTAATAGGTCGAGCCCTTAATTTCAACAACAGAAAAAAACCCAAACCAAACCAAAACAAAAAAACTCAAACCCCAGTTATTGCAATATTTTTTATTTTTCTGTTCTGATCTAACCTGGCCTGGTATTAAGTGATTTTCCACTCTCAGATTGGTGGCAAGTCTCAGAAAGCTTTGCCTAAAGCTCTTGTGATGTCCTATAGATATATCAGCCTCCAACACACAGAGACTGTGCCAGACTGTAGAAGCTACACACATATATCAGCAATTTGTTTCTCTCATGTGCCACACAAAGACTCCCTGCAGGCAGCCTTTCCAGCTATATTTGGGATAATGCTTGTTCTTGGGTTGTTCTTGGGTAGCCTTGAGGCTCTGCTTGCAAGGTCACACTGGACACAGCATACAAATTTGGCCTGAAGGCAAGCCTCACTAGGCATACAGACTGTGGCTCTTAACGCTGTGATGGAACAGATGCCATGAAAGTGGTATAAGCAGGGAGCATTACATCTGTCTTCTTACAGCAGCATTGACTGTGCAAGTGATGGTCCAGATCAGGATTTTCTGACAAGAGAGAGAATCCTGGATCATTTACAGTGTCAGAGGAAAAGTAGAAAGGCGTGCTAAATTACTCACGGGAAATATTGGGAGATGGTAGTGTTTCTGATCGTTTGATTGAGCTAAGAGATATGGTGTGGTAGGTATGAGGAGGGAGAGAGCATTTCTGGGTGAATGTTTCTAAATTTCATAGAGCAAGTTATAAACCACAATTCCCATCTGCTCATATCCTTCTTATGGACCTGATCCAAGGACAGAACCTTGTAGTGGAAATGGGGGCTAGCATGAGCAACTGCAGGAGTTGCTGATTAATTCTTCTCTATCCTGACTTCCCATTAAAACTCTTTATATGGCATGAGAATTTATATCCAGGTCAGTGTGCCAGACTATGTCAGTGTCTTTAAATAGGTGTCCGTTTTTCCACATTTGGGCAGAGACTCTCTGCTGGCATATACAAATGTTAAATCTAGGAAAGTGTCAGATGTCTCTCCCAGTACTTTAAAAGAATACTGTCTTCGTCTTAGAAACACATATTTTGGCAATGAGGGTGTTGGTCATGGCCTTGCAATAATTTTCTCCCTTAAAATTCAAAATTAAAAAAGAGGGAGGGAAAGAGGAAACAAGGATAGCAATGTAATTTTTTGTTCCCCACGAAAATACACAGCAGACTTAGTTTAATGTATTTTGCCTGATTTCCAAGGTCACTGTGAAAGAAAAAGGGCAGGGTGATAATTCACATACGTTTTGTTACAAACGTAATGGAAATTAAATCATATGCTAGTTCAGATGTAAGAGAACTCACACAGCAGACACTGACAGTGGTGATTCATAAGCAATGTTCTTTCATAAACCAAAGCTCCAATCTGATTTATGAAGTGCTGTGTTGCTGCCTAGTGGTGAAATGCAAAAGCTGCTGCTCTCCTGCAATCATTAAAGGCTCCTTGTCTCTCTAGCTGGCAGTGATATTGCCCATATCATAGTTTACATATTTACACCACACACAAATTTTGTTCCATAAAGCCAATGTCCAACCTTGCCACAGGTGCATACTATTGGACATCTGCAATATTCAATACAGCCTCTGTAATTCTTATACTGGTTAACTTTGTCCAGTTATCTTTAGGAGGGTGGATGTCCTAGAAGCCCGCTCTTTCCCTCTAATACACACACATGCCCTACCCAAACAAGGCTGGATGCAATAGCAGTTTTGCATCATTCTGAGTGCAAGAACTGCACAAAACCCATTTCAACGCCAACTTTGTCACAGGAAACTAGCTGGGATACAGTTCTGTATTTCTAAAGAAACAGTAAAGTTATACTTTTGTATAAGGTTTTGTTCTACCACCCTGTGCTGAATCCCTTTTCAGATGAGCACCTCAGGTGAGCTCCTGCTTATCCCAAGCTCCTGCTTGTCCCTTCTGAGCCTCCAACCACCCTTCAAGAGTTCAAGTTCTGCTGCATTGGTCTCTCTAATTCCCCCAGGACCCTGTTCCCTTTCATTCAGCCTATTTCCCTACTCATCCTGACACAAGCTGAGTACTACTTGTGTTACAAGTAACTACTACTAGTTACACACAGAGATGACCCGTGATGCACAACTGCCAACTGTCCAGCAGAAAATGGTATCTAAATGCAATCAGACAGTGGAGAAAAGGAAGTTTTGTTTCTTGTCCAATCTATCCCTCAAGGGCTGGAGAAAGGCAGATTGATTCAGTCAGAGAGTTCATGCATTCTACCAGCTCAAAGCATGAAGTCAGTTAAGAAGATAAAAACTAGAGAAGAAGTAATTACAATGGTAACTCTTGATGTAACAGCCAAGCTGAAAATGTTTGTGGATGCCTGTTGCTAAAGCCACTGGTCAACCTCTGTGAAGTATGAGAGTTGGTAAAGAATCAATAGTCCCAAATACTGGAAGTTGGCAAGAGTTAAAAAAGATCAATCAGATTTCTGAAAGACTCAGGTTTTAGACTTCCACTGTAGAACAGAGAAATGACTGTATTCTCCATCAATGTAATCTGACAGGGTACATAGAAGTAATCAACTATTTATCCTGAGTATTTGTACTGCTACACCATTACAATAGCCAGGAAGTCTATTTTTCATCAAAGAAATGTCATTTAGAAGGAACTTCTGGAAGTCATCTGATCCGGCCTCATCTTCAAAGCAGGACTATCACCAGCAGTAAGACTATGGATTTGCCTAGCCAAGTCCTGAAAACCTCCAGGGAAAAGATTCCACAACCTCTCTGAGCAAGCTGTGCCAGCACTGCTCCACCCTCTAACAAACAAGTTCATCCTGAAGTCCAAACTGAACTTGCCACACTGCACCTTGTGGCTTTTGATCCTTACTATGTCATTTGGCAATACTGGGAAGTGTTTGCTTCATCAGCTTTGTAATAGGCTTCTGGTAGTCATAGGCAGGTATCTGATCAGTTGAAGCACGTATTCAAGATAGAATTGGCCAACTAGAATTTATTTTATGTTAACCAGGAATGAAAAGTGCATGGAAGAAGTTTTAGGTGTGGTAGTTTGTACCTGTTTGAGGAACTTGTTAAGTAAGTATAGGTGTCGTATGACTGAAAGGCAGCATGGAGGACTCCTGTCCCTCAACTTTCAGAAAGAGACTCTTTGGTTGCTTGAATACTGGTGTGAATACAATAAAATCAAGTTTCTTCAAAATTCTCCTTTGAGAAGACAGTGAAACTATTACTAGTTACTACTAGTAATAGTGAAACTATTACTATTTACTATATAAATATGCTTAGACTAATAGAATGGAAGAATCGTTGAGGTTGAAAGCAACCTCTGGAGATCATCTAATTGAACCCCTCTGCCCAAAGCAGGGTCAACTGGAGCCAGCTACTTAGGGGTCCAGGGCTGTGATGCTACTGTTTTCCATCTTCTCAGGAGCCTGAGGAGATCATATTAAGAACATCATCTTATCATCACTACAGCAAAGGCTGCCCCCAACTTTCATATCCCCCACTTATTCCTTGATTGTAACTGTGACGCCCATCATTCCCTCTTTGGCTCTACTGGGAGGCTATTGTTAAGGCACTCCAGAAGTCTTCTGGATGGCTTGTGCCCTGCTGTGCTGCCCTGGCAGGCTTTTAAATTCATGGTAAAAATTTTGCAATGTTTAGAGAGCAAGTTGTTGTTGGGGCTGGGTGGGTATATATTTGGTCAAAGGTCTTTTTACCAAGAAGTATTCCTGCAAGTCTGGAAATCTTCTTTACCCATGAAAGGCATCTTTACTAATTTGCCTTTGCTTTTTGCACTAGTGGACATGGAAATCAGAGTCCTGTTTCTCCTTCTGACCTTGCAGCCCCCTGACACTTTTCTCTGTACTTGCTATACTCCTTCCACGCCTGGCTCACAGTCTGCTTATGAAGCCTTTTGAGCCATTTAGTTACCTGTGAAAGATATCCTTTCAAAGATAATTCCCTTTTCTTGTGCTAATCCTTTGGGGATGTACCAAGTCTATAAGTTCTTCCCTGTTATTTACAGTCACATATATGCCTACACATGTGCACACACAGTTCTTCATTATTATAAAATTGGGTGGGTCACTGTGATTGTTGACCTTAAGTATAACTTAGGCTGTAAGGTTGCCCTAGATCATGCAGCAGACAATGGATTGTTTTCAGTCTGATGACTTTCTGGTTAACAGCTCAGTTAGCTTTGCCACACCACTGTAGTTCAACTGCTAAATATTTCCTACTTCTGCTTCTCATCTGTTTCTGAGGAGAGAAGGGCAATAACTATTTAACATCTATGCTATATTTGATGTTCTATTCTGCTGTGGCTTAAAGAAACAGATGTGTTTTAAACACAGATTTTAGTCATTAAAGGAGAAGTTTTTTGAGTAGAAGTACACATTAAAAGGCCTTTGTTTTGTATACAAAAAGCCTTGTGCACAAAAATGTATATGGAAGATTTTCTAGACAAGCAGCTAACAAAACAATAAGAAAATAGTACAGTATTAGATCAGAAAGACGGAAAAAATGGCTTGCGTGGAAGACAAAATTTTTTGGTTGACTAGCTTGAAAACACTGTAATGAAATAAAGTTTCTCAAACAACGTAAGATGGAAAAAGAAAGGAAAACTATTTTGTGCAATATAGATGCATATTTAATTAACTTTATTTAGGTACTGAACTACATACATTTTTGTCCAGTAGAGGGCAGAATGATAATGACGTAAAAGCGGGAGCTGGCAGAAAGCGTTTGCACGAAAGAGTGTCGGCCCTGATTTAGCGTGTCAGTAAGTACCGCAGCTTCTACTGACTGCAGCCTTACTTTTGGGCATGCAACACCACTAAAAAGAGCTTCTGAGGTTTCCTTAGGCATCTGGAAGAAAATGCTCCAGCCCTTAATACTAATATATTCTATCCATGATTTCCAGCAGTGTACCAATGGCAGCCAGAAATGTGTTCAAGCTGGGTAAGCAGAGCAAATGCTGTTTTTCCTGAGAGCAGCAATGACGCTAGCCTCTTCTATTTCATGCAGCACATCTGGGACTGTGTTAAAATATTTCCTTTCTTTTTCTGTTTGCAATTCTTGATTAACTCTTGCTTTGTAGATGTGGAAATCCTTCTCTGCTTTATGTTTTTTGCTATAAATATTTCTTCTTAACTGCAAATTAAATACACTTTAGCAGCAGGGAAGAAGACGTTTTCCTACTGTACCTCGTAACTGCATCCAGTATAAAATAATGCTCTGTTACAGTTACAGCATTTCTTTGAATGCAGAGTAGAGAAAACATAGGCTGTGCACGGCACCATTGAGAAAGAAATGGGTTATTTACCCTGCTGGAAAGAGAGCTTACAACCTAGGTTTATGATTATTTGGACTGGAAGAGGACAAAGTCAGCTTGGCTCAAGTTTACAGATACAAAAGTGCCTGACATTGGCTGCTTTGAGCCTGAACTGATTTTGAAAGCCTTCGTATAATATTGCTTTCATCCCATTGCCTTAAAAGAACATGAAAAGGAGCTGCCAGCAAGGCTGGTGCAGCAGTGAACAGGAGGCATTCTTTCACAGGATGGAAAGCCAACTGCCATGGAGCAAATGGGCTTTTACAAGCATGGGACAGGATTAATGACAGCAGCTCTGATAAAAAGTGTCTGAAGAGGAACGGGGGAAATAGTAGGTGAACTTAAGTTAAAAATTAAAAAGAAAGGGAACGTAATACTTTCATTCAAAAGCCAAAACCCACCCCACACCACTCCCCAGACCTCTGGAGCCATTAAAGCCCTCCCTTGACTGAGATAAAAACAGCTGCTGTGATTGGGGTGGCTGGCTTCTTACATTTAGCAAATAGCATCTGCTTGAGCATGTTATTCTGACTCTTTTATGTATCTGGTAAGGTTCATTAACTTAGAGCAGAATTTGGCTAAATGTGGCAGCTGATGAACCTTAATTGTTTTAAAAGGCATTTCTAGCTAAAAACATGGTGGATTAAATAAATGTGACAATCCTTAAAATATCAGCTGAACAAATATTACTGCTAAAAATTAAGTGGTTGGGACCAAATATGACAGTCTTCTTTGTGCAGTTTCAGTGTTTGCATTCATGCAGTTGAGATAGTCCAGCTCAAGCATCTTCTTAGAGCATGGAAGAAAACAGCAGTGTGTTTATTTTGCAGTAATGGGTTGGTCTCACCACAAAATGCTAATAATTTTCTTTTGTTCAAAGGACTTGACATCAATTTCTTTTCTTTTTTTTTTCAGACTTGGGCCATTGGAACTGTATGTTTTAAAATGGGGCTAAGATGGGTAATTCTGCCTATGTCAAGGATGACAGCCTTGCCTTGCAACTCTGCTTCTGATATATTTTCTAGTGGTGAAACCAAGGACAAAAGTACACTGACAAAGTGACCTTATCTGTAACCCTGTAGCCTTTGACTCTGTTATAGTAGGTTTCTTAAAGCCTGTATGCTAGTATACATTATACCACCTTAGAAGTTAGGTTGTGTGGAAATGCAGTGTATTAGCCAGAAACAGGGGCTGTGGGTATTCCATGTTTTTTACGAGCTCTGTTAGATAACAGGAAATACAAATACTCTACTCCAGGCGTCCAAAGATCTCGGGTTTATAATTACTATTTGTAAGAAAGGTCCAGATTATAGTCATATTTCTAAAATAGATTTACTATAAACATTTACATTCCTGATAGCATTTAAAAAAAAAAAAAGCCAGTAAATCAGTGTTGGTAATGGAGTTTCATACACTGATAACAAGGCATATGTAATATATAACATGTCACTTCAACTGCAATTGTTAAAATGTGTAGACAAGTACATGGATCCAGTGATAAAGACACTGTCTGATGCAAAACTTGCTAGGTTCACAAGGAGTCTTTGCACTAATTTCAGTGGACTGACATTGGTCTGATGAGGCCTGATCATCAATGGTTTTGGATCAGGCCCAGCATTGGGACTACCCTGCTCTACATGGAAAAGCATGAGGAGGAAGCAGCCAGTATGAGGTCATGCGCGTGCATAGTCCAGAGAGCAGTACTCTGAGTTCCAGAAACTGTAGATCCCATTAGGTTCTGTGCCCAGCATAAACTGACCAGGCATTTTTCCTGCATCTGTGTTCTTTCAGTGATTCAGGGATCTTTGCTACTGCTGTCAGTTATATAGTGCTGATACAGCCTGACCTTTGGATGTGTCCTTTGTCTGCATCCATGAACTTGAACTCAGGTTCAGTTCCTTTAAGAGTACGAGACAAATCTGTGCGTCTGGATTGTGACTGAGTGACATGCATCCAGAGGCTGTTAGGTTGGAGCAAATTGCCTTTTGTTGTCACTGGTTACTCTCTACATTCTTTCTGTAAAAACAATGGATGCTTCTGAAAGAAGGCTCCTAACCTAAAAGTTACAGATGGGTATAGTAAGCTAAATTATGAATCTGGGCCTTTTTCTGCCTCTGCTTCCATTCCCATTTATAATATATAAATATTGATTTTGTGCTTTAACAATTAAAGCAAATGTAATAGACCTCCAAGCAGGTAGGTATTTTTGTTTGTGATCAGTGCAAAAGTATTTTGGATCCCACAGGTTTGTGATTCCACCCTGCCTAGTTCATGTGGGGCGAAGGTGAGGTATGTTTCTCTTGCGCTACACATACCTGACAGTGATCTGGAGAAAAGTAGTGCCATTTGGGGTCAGATGAGCACCAAAGTCACTTCACAGCTGCAGTTTGAAAATGGGTCCCATCAACGCCATTTCTATACTGGTAACTCAGATTTTAGGAACTTCTCCAACTGCTGCCCTTCTAATGTCAATATCATGTTTCTTTCTGGTCTCCTTTTCTGTCTAATGAGTAAACACCTTTCCTCCTACCTGTTTCTAAAGAGCTTTGCATTTTTTTTCCAGTCCATTTTGAGCTTCCTGATCTTCCACTGTTAATGATTGCTGTGCTAAAGACACAACAGGGAAACCAGGTATCTTCTGATGCCAAAATGGTGGTTTGTTGTTTTTACAGTTACACTGTTTTCAGTAGTGAAACAGTGAGGTAATTACATGCAAAAATATAACTAAAAGAAGAAAAAAACTCTACTTTTGTAATCCACATTCTTGAAACAACCCATATATTGATTTAGAAGACAATTTTTACAACACACTGATACTTCTCAACTGGTCCCTGGAGCTAATCAGAGGGAATCTCCAGCTATCTGCAAATTGTATAACAATTTCAAATGTAACATACAGTAACAAATGGTATCAAATGCAAAGTATAGTACAGCTAATAACTGTAGAATTATAAAAATACTATCCCAATTTATGGTATTCTACTGCTTTCTTTTTTGAGACAAAATATAGCTGATATTAAAGCTGCTTCTGTACCACACCTTCCAGTGCCCCAGGTCTAGGAAACATGGACATAAATGGGATGAATTCTGGATGCTTCTCAATATCCAGTGGCTTAGTAGCAATACATGTTTGAAACAAAATTATACTGCTGCAGCAGAGTGCACTTAAAGGTACTTAAAATAACATAGCATCTACCTTTGATTTAAGGGAGTAAGAGGGAATTTTTATTTTAACATAACTGCAGCAGGGGGACATTAATTTATCAGAGATAATTGAATGGGAACAAAACCTGTGGCTGTTAATCCATATTCTGCTTTTAACTGTAACTGTGGGTCCTGATAAATGCATTAAGCATCCGGGATGAGCTGTAAATCCAGAATTTGGCTAGGAGCTTCTTGTTTTGCTTTTCTGTGGTGGATAGTTGCAAGTTTCTACCCCAGTCTCACTGAAGTTCAGATATTTGCTGAGCCCTCTGACTTGTTTTACTCAAATAAAAATTCTGATTCTTCTTTAAAGTCTTTTACTGCCACCTTTTGCTAATATGTTTCATTTGTCTCATAGCTTATGCTAAAAGAGCAACTCTTTTGGGCTCTGTATGTTACTGTTTGGTATGTGACTAGAAAACTGCAGCTAGACTGCAGCTCCACATGCTGTGTGGGGAGAATTAACAGGCTTTTTTGCATTTGCCAAATCTTCCTTTGAGAATGGGAAGTGGAAAACTACAGTTCTATTCATTAGATTCACTTCTGGGATACATCCTGCTATCCCAGTCTGATAAGCTCGTTGCCAGCCACCTTAGATATTCTCCATCTGCTTTCTAGGTCATTTTTCCCATGGCTCTTCGGAAGTAGGTTTGGTATCTGCATACAGATCCTATATTCTCCATCAAGGTTACTATTTTCCTTACCTTTTTACTCTTGAGTAATGGCTTATGCATTTTATTTGTAGTTCTGGTTCCTTTATATGTATGTATACATGAATATAAAACATGACTCAATACTAGATTCACAATTATTAGCTTTGGGCAGAAAAAAAATGTGTCCGCTTCTCAAACTATTACAAAGGGTCAAAATCTGTCAAGCAAAGCATTTAAAAGTATATAGGTGAAATAGTTTCTGGATAAGGAGTTTCTAAACATAGCTTCTGTACTTCCTAAAAATATGTAAGGGAAATTGCTTCTGTATTGAACACATCAGACTTTTTCCCATTAATGAGTTCCCTTAGCAAGTAAGTGCGAAAATAAAGTACAGAGAAGATGACAGAAGAGAATTTATTTCAACTGGACTATAACATCTTTGGCACAGGGAAAACATTTTACCATTTCTTTGCAAAGCAACTAGGACAATGGAAACCACTTTGCAACACACAGCCCCGGATGGTACTGCATACAAATAATGGATAACAGAAGTATATTTCAGCTGAAGAACCTCTCTCTAGCTCTTCATAGAATCATAGAGTCATAGAATGGTTTAGGTTGGAAGGGACCTTGAAGATCATTGAGTTCCAACCCTCCTGCCATAGGCAGGGACACCTCCCACTAAACCAGGTTGCCCAAGGCCACATCCAGCCTGGCTGGATATTTTTAAAGTACTGATTTAAAAAAAAAAAAAAATCCTCTTTGGTATTTTACTGGGTTCTCCCGAATCACCTCACTTTAACAAGCAAATTTATTTGCATTGTCTTTTGCCAGCTGCTGCAATACCTAAGAATAATTTAGTTAAATGTCGATTTCTTCAGAAAATATCAGTTCTTATCACTTTGGTCCTTAAGATCACACACCATCAGAACCAGATTGCCAGGTTTCAGAGCAAAGTGCGAGATTCACTTATTTTGACTGATTTTAATCAGTTTTTTTAAGCAAAGTTTTTCAGTTCACTTTCTTTGCAGTATTCAGATGGATTGTCATGCCTTTTCCATTTCTATTCCATTTGGATTTATTCAGCCTATATAGCTATTACCATTATGGCAACTGAGTAAGTTTAAAAATTGAAAGATACTTCATGAATACACACTCCACAAATATATACATTATGAAGGACTTTGGAATGCTTATAAATCATGGAACAAAGATTAGAAGTCATCTTATAGCCAATAACTTTGAAATTATTCTCTCCAGTAATTTTTAATTGTTTTGTACCTTTTTGTTTCAAATCTCTAGCCTGGGGGAAGGTCACTGTCTCCCTTGAGGGATTAGATTGTAGGCAAAGAGATGGCATTGTCAGTACGATTTTCCTCATATTAAGGACATTTTCTCCATTTCTCAGTTTAATATAATCCCATTATTTGCCCTGTAACAGAGGACTCAATGGGCAGCCATCCTGTTATATTCTTGAAATCCCCAACCTCATGATGTGGGAGTGGCACAGCAGTATCTTAATGAGAAAAAGCTATGGTGAGAGCTATGAAGTTAATTATCCAATTTCTCCTCCTTCATGGCCAATTATCATGCCTGAACTGGCCAGCCAATACAAACACAAGCAGCTTGGAACCATCCTTTAGTATATACCAGGCCAGTGGAGGGACGCAGGAGTGCTACAGGTATTAGAGACAGAAATAGATCCTATGCACATGAGGAAGCACTTGAGGTATTCCAGTTTGGCAGGATGTACGGAGCTGAAATGAAAATAATGATGCAGGACACAAATCCTAGGAAATCAGGTGTTACAAGTTCTGAAGCAAAAGTTGTTTTTAATTACATGTGTACATCCTGTGGTTTTTATATGCAAACAGAAAACTTCAGCTTATCCCATGACTGGAGCGTACGGGCTGCTGGTAAAATGCAGGTTGTATCAGGGTAAAATGCATCAGAATCTGGGCATGACTTGGTTATTGGCAGGTAGGCTAAGCTAGGAGCCAGCTCCATGTGTCTCATCACTGCTTACCTTTAGGCAGACTGGGGGCTTGTGTTCAGCTTCTGTAAGTACTTATTCAAAACCAGATCTGGGGACTAACTCATATCTGTTGTCCCTAGGGTACTAACAAGAAGAAGGGCTGGTTTTAACTCCTGTCCCCTGTAAACATCTGCAGTGTTAGACCACCATAGGTGGCATCAGTACTTCCCATGTTGTGTTGAAAATTAAGTGATCATTGAGCAAGCTAACTTTGCTTAATACTGTCTGGGGACATCATCTTAAGGAACTTCCCTGATGCAGAGATGTCATCGCAAGGAAGGGCTTTGGGAATACTAGCAGTGGAAGCCCTAGTGGATGCAAAGGGGGTGCCCTGTGTAGGTGCAAAGGAGTACCTCACCACCACAGATACTCTTCCAGACATGTTATTTACACCTGCTGTGGCAGAAGGAGGAAGAGTGAAGTATGAGACACAAATTCAATCTGTTCTTAGTGAGGTTTCAGGACTGTTTGCCTCATCTGTACTGTTCTACCACAAGACGTCTGTTTTCCACGCTGCTTTTTTATCTGATGCAGTTAATCTGAGAACCAGGGTAGACTGGTGTGTGAGGTAGATAAAGAAAGGAACTGTAAAACAGTGGTTCCAAATACGTATTCTCTTTTACCCTGGATCTGAAGATTTTCAGAAAAGAAGAATTTAGAGAGAGACTAGGATGCATTTGATCAAGAAACTGATTTTAAAATCTTGCTTTCTTGGATCATGGAGATCTTTTTTCATGTCTGCTGAGAAAGCCATCAGTTACTTAGTCATGAACTAGAGTTTATGAGTTATTACAGTTTTACACGATGAAGCTATATTAAAACATACCCTAGTATTTTGTTTGCTTCTGCATAACATAAATATTCTTGAAAGGGAGGAAATGTACACCAGTAAGAAGAATTGAGACTTTTAGATAAAATGAGAAACTTAACATAAGGTTAGAGGAGATTGCAAAGGGAGGAAAGGCTTTAGATTTGAGTGGAGCTTCAGATCTGAATCATTATGATCAAATGATCATTATGATCAAAAATGGTATATTATTTTGCTTGTTTTTACTTCTTAGAAGGAGAAAAATGGTAGAAGTTCTGTTTCTGGTGTGCTGCTGGAGTATGCCTTCCCAAGGCTCTAGTGAAAATTGGGTGTAGATACTTAGCTGTTGTCACTGCTTCTTCATTGCCAGGAAGGAGTTGTCTCTGGGCATGTTTGGCAGAGATGCTTAGTTTTGTGTGTTCGTCAAAGCAAAAATACTCTAATTTCAAAACTGAATTTTGATTGCTGAATAGTATTTGTTAAGTACATAGTGCAACTAAGGAGATAAAACTGAATAAGGGCATAAATAAAATCTAACCTCTGTTGTAGAAGCAGGTAACTGCAAGGGCTAAAGCGAATCCACTGTAATTTTTATCCTGTATTTGTGAAGCTGTGTCATGCTTTTTGTAGAGAACTCTTGCTGTCTTCTTACTTTGTGAGGATAAAGGATGACAGTTTATTTGAGAAAACAAAAGGTAGCTCAGTCTTCACCGAATGCACTCTGCAAGCTCATTCAGCACTTTTTTTCTGGACAGCTGAAGTAAAATATATGTTGCAGGAACTACTTGTTACCACTCAATTTCACCAAATGTTTACATGTGCCTTTCTTTAGTATATGAGTAACCTCAAGTAGTCAAAGGACAAAGAATGACATGTGTACTTAGCTAGATGTGTTTAAGCGCTAACTGAACTGGGGCCTGAAGTATGTTACTGGTATTATAACACTGCATTACAGTTTTTATGGCCTTTCTTAAATCTTTTTAATTAAATGGGCTGTGCACCTGTGTTTTTCTCACACACTTTACAGAACGAGGCTCAAAAGGACATCTTGACCTCACGGAGTTAATAGGAGTTCCTCTTCCTCCTTCCGTCTACTTTGTCACCGGCTATGGAGGGTTTCCAGCTTACAGCTTTGGTCCAGATGCTAACATCGGTCGATTGACAAGTGCTATAATACCATTACCTTTCTATACAAATTTCGCTATTGTAGTTACAGTGAAACCAAACAGTGATCGTGGAGGAGTGCTATTTGCAATAACAGATGCCTTCCAGAAAACTATTTACCTGGGAATGAGACTTTCACCAGTTGATGACAGCACCCAGAGAATAATTATGTATTACACAGAGCCTGGTTCCCATATCTCCCGAGAGGCTGCTTCATTTAAAGTGCCAGTGATGACTAACAGGTGGAATAGGTTTACAGTGACTGTTCAGGGAAATGATGTTGCTTTGTTCATGGACTGTGAAGAATATCAAAGAGTTCAGTTTCAAAGGTCAGCTCAAGCCTTGGTATTTGAATCTGGCTCTGGGATATTTGTTGGTAATGCAGGAGCCACAGGATTGGAAAAGTTCACGGTAAGTACTGTCTGATAAATTCACATGCCTCAGTGTTTTATGCATGTTTATGCATGTACTCGCTACCCAAGAAAGTCTGCTTACAATGGTTATACCCCAAATGAGGTTACAAATTATATAGCCTGTATTTTCCATGCCTGGCTAGGGTTCAGGTGTGCATATATATATATAAACTCTGGCTTAAAATGCAAATTTTCCTAGCACCTCAGAAGTTTATTAATGGCCCACATATTAAGCTCAATGCTCAGTTTGAATACTAGGAATTTCAAAGTAGATATATCACATAACTTTATACGGCCTTTTTATGAAGGGCAGATTATCCATTTCTTTAATTTGAAGCTTATCACATGCTTTAGAAAAACAGAATGGACCAAAACCACTACTACAAGGCTCCCAAGCCTTCTTAAGGTGAATGTAGGCATCCTTCTTGCTGCATGCAAACTGGAATTCTCAGCCATTGAGGTTCCAAATGGAAATGTGAAAGCTGCCAATATGCATGAGACTCATTGTCAGACTGAAAGGGAAATGTCACACTGTTTCTGTCTTGTTTTTCTACTTCCCTTATACTTCAAAATTTGTACAGTATTTTGTGAGATTAATATCTCTTTCCCTAAATTAGTAAAGCAGCAGCACAAAACTGAATGGATCCTTTGCATTAGAGAAAAAAAAATCTTTCCAAAGTTCAGGTGTACTGGCAGGTTGTGAGCTCCCTCTGGTAAGCAACAAGGATAATGTACTTTTATAATTTATTTGACTAGTCTAAGCACCTAGAATTACAGGAATATATTGCAGCAAATAAGTGGCGGATCAGGATATATAGGAAAACTGGCTGCTGGCACTAACTTTCTTAGACAGATGGGATGACTGGAGTATTGGGAATGCCTGATTAGTAAGTAGGAATGAGAAACATTCAAGAAAATGAGATCACTTTGGCACCCCACCTGGAAAACACGTATGTGATGATCAGTTGCTAAGATTATCACTAATAAATTTGTAAATATGGTGATACGAATGCATGGTGGGTTACACTTTAACGCATTTCTGCTGAAATAGGCTGTTCTGTATGCTAAATCAAGTACATACATTTCAGCCAATATTGTGTCTACTTCAGTACCATTAATTGTGATGTGTACTCTAGGTCTCGTGCCTTTATTTCTTCATGCATCATATGTCACAATTGCTTTTGGGTAGGAAAACTAAATGGTTGATTTTTCCTCAAGCTCTGTTTGTATGACAAGAACAATTTACATAGATTGCCCAAAATAGAAACAATTCACAGCAGACTGTGTAAATGACTCTGAATGGATGTCAGTTGCTGGTTTGCTCTGGCTGACGGGAATTTGTGTGTCTAAGACTCTGGTTGCCAGATGCAAAAGGACGTAACTATCATCAGATTTCATGCAAACAAAAGGAAATTCTAGCCCTGGTGCTTGTAAAGAAAAGTAGAAACCAGACAACAACCAAATATAGTTGAATCAGTGATGATGCCAGATTCTGCAAACCAGCTTTAACAGGGAAGGCAGCAGCAGGCACAAGACTCCGAGGGGGACTACAATACATCATACCTACCGTCCCTACAATAGCAGACTTGGCCATGACTTTCCTGGTTGGAGTAATTGGCTAGCAGCAACACTTGAGAAACATTAGGGCTCTCCATTTTGCTTCCTTCAACATCCAGGGCCGTGGATTAGGGCAAGAGGAGAAAAACGTGTTCTCCAAATGTGATTCACTCACTGTGAAAACAAAGCAAGAGACTGCTTAAGTGTCTGGTTGTGCCTCCTTTCATGTATAATTTTTCAGCAAACTGTTCAGTTAGTCTAACATGGTTCAATATCTGAGTTGCCCATTATTAAGTTTTGAGAGAAACAGGATGGTTCGGTTCACTGAGCCATTATTTCAGATTGCCTGCAAACTCAGGAGGCACCAACTACATGAGTTTCATGGTCTTTGAAGGTAGAGAAATTAGAGGATCATTAAAGACAGAATCTCAGATTTTGTTCCTTTCTGAAATATTCTAGAAGCCACCAGAAATACTGCTTCAAAAGTACTTCCTAGCTTATAATTCCCCAATGCTTCTAGGACAGGGAGAGAGGACTACTGCAGAGAGGAAAGAGTGAGAGGAAAGTCAGATATAGTCTATACAAATGGTAGTTACTCCTCCTCTGGGGTTTGCATTTTTTGGTGGCTTTAAGTATCAGCAAAGCATACTACTTTCTCAGCAGTTGTTGCTGTTTTCCTTACCAAGACTCAGGCTTTCTATACCCCTGAGTGAACAGATCTGCTGTGTGTCTGTGGTAGTACTCAGCAGGCAGAGCACAACCAACATATTGTTGTATGGTGTAAATGTTCCAGCTCCTTGAAGAGAAGTCACTGGACTGAGAAGTATTCTGTGTCTGTCTAGAGATAAAGACTAAATCTGTCAGCTTCTTCAGGCTCTTTTCTACAGAAAATACAAAAGCAGAGAAAAAAAATATAGTCAGCAGAACAGGAAGAGGCAGGTCATGTGTGTTAAGTAAGATGGCTCTTGATTTGAATACCCATCTTTTTGTCCTACATGTGCATCATGCCTAACTCTGTGATACCTTGTAACAAGGGGAAGGTCCCCTACGTGTTTCTTATAACACTCTGAGTCTTTGTAATCTAAGAAACAAGACTTAAATGTTTAAAATAAAATTATTGCTGCTCCTTCAGCATTTCTGACTGAGAAATGTAAGGTGTAACCCTGAAAAAAAAACATTTATTATCAGAAAATCCATCTCCTTTCTTTCTGCTTTGAAAAGGTTTAATGTGGTTTCTCCCTGACCCACTTCATCACTTACTGGTATTTCCATCGCATCTTTTGTCTCAGTTTTTAGGGGTTTTCACATGCCATTTTTGGAGCTGCAATGTACTTATTAACTAGAAAAAGCAGACAGTGTTTTACAGACTCTAGGACATAATCTTGGGCTAGATCCTTCAGTCGGGTCACTAACAATACAGTGTAGCAATTGTATTGTCATTGGGACACAGTAGTCATTTTATTCTGGCAGCTTCAGTTTTTTCTACATTTTGCAAAAGGAAAATGTAAGAACATATTTACATTTTTAAACTGGGCTTATTATCATAAAATGTTATGCTTCGGATCATTTTCCAAGCAAATCAGAACAAAGTCTGGGTTTTTCTGTTGATTTGTCTAATTCCCACTTGTCCACACCCCCACTTCACACATGATACTTAAAATATTACTTCCTTGAACTGTTTTTGTTGTTTCATGTAG
The DNA here is from genome assembly GCA_008711295.1 of Anarhynchus alexandrinus. Classification (NCBI taxonomy): domain Eukaryota; kingdom Metazoa; phylum Chordata; class Aves; order Charadriiformes; family Charadriidae; genus Anarhynchus; species Anarhynchus alexandrinus. The sequence goes on along the minus strand of VUYV01000167.1, from coordinate 1,929,316 downwards.
GGCTCAATTCAACATCTGACAATCAAATCTGACCCAAGGGCTACTGAAGATCATTGTGAAGATGATGATCCTTATGTAAGTATTCTTATAAACACTTCTTTATCTATCCTCAGTGCTTCAGAGATTTCAAAGTCATTTGCTGTTAGACATTTTTCATAAGACTAAATATAGTATTTCTTCTTGGGAACATAGTATCATACTTAAAACTATCTCTGTGGGAGAATCTCTTTTTTTGACTACACAGGCCCTAAAACTGATTTTTCAAAAAATATAATTTTCTTTTGTCTATAACACCTTTGAGAAAACAAACTATGACTTATTTTTCTGATGGGTCATTTTCATGAAATGTTGTAAGTACTGAAATAAGTTAACATCATAATGACACTGAGACTTTACCAACTGAAAAAAAGTTTTCTCTGCATTGAAGTAGCCAGTTCCTTGGAGAGCATGCTTTTTTTGCCTGACTTGTATGAACTTGCTATCATGATTGGGTTTTGCACAGGTTTCAGGGGACATCAGTGGCAACGGCAGCATTCAGGAACATGAAGGTATTTCTGAGACACAAGAAGTCCTTGCACCTTCTCATCTTCCCATAAGGGTAAATATATTTGTTTTATTTGCTTTACATTTCTGGTTTAATATCACTTTTTTAGATAGCGAGGTCTGGATCTTGTCACTAGTTTTTCATATGCAGCAACTTACAAAGGCACCTGTGAGAACAACATGCACCCATCCATAAGAATAGCTGTACTGCGCCAGATCAAAAATCTGGTATATTTGACAACAATCAGCAACCAGTGCTTTGGAAAGAGTATAATAACAGATCAGGAACATAAATACGACCACTTACCAGGCATACTCTTTCACTCTGCAACAATTTCCATCACAGGAAATGCTTGAGCCAGGAGTGTATCTGTTTGTGTTTAGTGGATCTCAGCTGAGTTTTTCGCCCTTTAATTTCTTGCTTTGGTTTGGTTTGTTTTTTTTTTAACCCATGGGAATTTTAGCATCCTCAGCTTCCTGCTGCAGAGTTACTTCGCGTATTTAATGACATGTTTTGTGAAGGACTTTCACCTTTTGCTTTCCCTTCTGAACATGCTAACTGCAGCTCTCAATTGGTGGTTACTCTACTGGAAGACAGAGTAAACAGTTGTTCCTTACTCACCATAACATTTGTGATTTTAGAGGTTCCTGTTACAACATGTTCCCCCTCCCTTTTTGTGCCAGGCTGAAATGTTCCAGTCCATTCCTCACAATGAAGTTCTCCACGCAGCTTATATCAAGCATTCTTCTTTTACCCAAGTTCTCATTGATTCCTTTAGAGAAAACCAGTAGGTAGGTGAGAAATTACTTTACAGAAAGTGTGCTCACGTTTCCCTGTTATAGCACATACTTCAGCTCTTTCATTGTCGAATCCTTCAGAACTCGTGGGTGAACAATGTTTGGTTGTGATGATTTGTTGCCATTGACTTAGTCAGTGTGTTTCCTATCCTGTACATACAAAGACTTCACTTTTAGACATATCCTCTGCTCAGTTTCCCAAGAATATTCTTTTGCAGAAATTTTAACTCTTCCATGGTCAACATGAATACAAAAAACTTTTTTTTTCCTGCTATGTCTTAAAATTCTCTGAGCACTCTTTTCACAACTTAATTGTGTATTGACCTTGCTTCCTGCTCCTGATGTGTTTGAAAAGAGATTTATTATTAATTTTTATGCTTTTTACATACAGCTCCATCAAACTCTTTTTGGCCTGCCTTGTTTTTCACAGAATCACAGATTAGCTGACTTTGAAAGGGACCTCTGAAGATTGTCCTACACAACTCCCTTCTCAAAGCAGAGTCAACTACAGCAGGTTGCTCAGTGCCAGTGGGTTTTGGATTTCTTCAAGGATGGAGACTCCACTGCCTCTGTGTTCCAGTGTAGCTTTTTTCTGATGTAGAACTGGAATTTCTTGTGTTTTAATTTGTGTCCATTGTCTTTTCCCTTCACTGGCTACCACTGAGAACAGTCTGGCTCTGTCTTCTTTACTGCCTCCTATCAGGATTTTGTACACATTGATAAAATTGCTCTGAGCCTTTTCATGGGGCAGTCCTTGCTCTCTTATCTTCCTCTCATAGGTCAAAGACCCTAGTTCCTTAGTGATCTACATGGTCCTTTGAGGGACTTGGTCCAATATGTCTGGTGAGCCCAGACCTGGACACAGTACTCAAGATGAGGGTCTCACCATTGCTTAATACAGAAAGATCACTTCCCTCCACCTTCTGGTGATACCCTTCCTACTCTTCCTTTGCATTTGTCCTTGCTGAGTTTGATAAGGTTCATGTTGGCATATTCTTCCAGCCTGTCCAAATGCCTCTGGATGGCAGTCCTGCACTTGAGCATATTAGTTGATGCATGTCCAACTCCCATTTTGGGATTATCTGCAAACTTTATGAGCAAGCGAGCACTCTGCTGCCTCCTCAGGTCATTGGTGAAAATGTTCAACAGAAGAGATCTCAGGATGGACCCTGAGTATGTCCCATAAAACACTATGCTCTGAGTTCAATCATCCAACTATTTTTTTACCTATCTTGTTGCTCTCCCATCCAGACTATAATGTCCTAACTTGGATGCAAGAGTATCATGGGACAGTGTTGAAACCTTGCCAAAATCAAGGTGGATGACATCCACTGCTTTCTCCTCATCCACAAATCCAGTCATTTTATCACAGAAGGCAATCAATCCTTGTCCCTGTTTCTTAATTCAGAGATGAATACAAAATCCACTAACAGATTTTATGTTTCAATAACCTAGTCCCTCATTGTTTAATCTGCGGTCTTTACAGAAGTGACACACCCACTGACATACATATTGACACAAATGAGCATGGAACCAGACTTGTCTCAGTAGTGACAGACAACAAAAGTTGCAAGTTGTAGCTGGGGAGGTTCAAACTAGATCATAGGTAAACACTCTTCAATAAGATAACAGTGCAGCACTGGAACAGTTAACGCAAAAAGGATATAAAATCTTTGTCCTTAGAAGTTTTCAAGATTTGGTTAGACAAAGTCATGGCTGAGCTGATCTACTTAAGTGAGTGGTCTACTTGCATGACCTCGAGAGGTTCCTCCTAACTAAAATTCTTTCCATGTGCCCATGCAGCCTGTGTGAATCTTGGCTCAGCGACATGGTTTGGGGTCCATTTTTACTCTATGTCTTTTCAATTCCCCTGTGGCTGGACATAGAGTGGACAGAATACCAAATAAAATCTATATTATCACAAGAGAATGAAATCCATCATGGAAAAAGTTACAGTGAAGCTCCTCTTTCCCAAGGGAGTGATTCCTAAGTCACATTTACACAAGCTTTATCTCTCTGTTGTGCCTGTGGTGGCAGAAGTTACATTCAAGAAATTCCATTCTTACAGTCTGAACATTATCCTGAACACAAAAGGCAGAGATTAGAGACCAGAGAGCCTGGGAAGACCTGCTGGGCTCTTACAGAGGCCCAGAATGAAGTGTTGTCCTCCACAGTGTGAATCCTTCAGTGATACCTTTTCTATTTCCTAACAGACCAGGCAATGTGGTGCCTACCATGTTCCTTGAAAATCATGTGTACTGCCTAAGCACTTAGTTCTTATGCTGCACAGTTGTCTCCCAGAAAATGTGCAAGCCATTGTGTTCCAAGTTAAAGAATGCTAAAACAAGTGTTGGTAGAAGGTGTACATAAAAAACCCCAGCATGTATTGAAGAAACAGAGGATGTAGATTGAACTATAGACTATCTCTTTCTACTATCACCTCAAAGGAAGTGATTAAGATCCCAGCTTTTGCTGCACCCACATCAGACCTCTCTCCTGTTACTGGGGACTTTCTGTGAATTCTGGATCTTTTCTGAGGGAGGAAAGTCCTCAGCATCTGAATTGGGGTGCATGTATGGGTGCGAAGAACTGTAAAGAAGAGGTCTAAACTACAAGGAGATGGTCTAGGTGACACAGAAGGTCTTTTCCTTCTCACAAGAGGACAGAAAATCTTGAGAAAACAGTATCTGTGAGTTTCCCAAGAAGTATTCTCTTCTGGGGGAAAGTTTTGAAATGGGCGCGACAGCAGGAGAATACACTAGTTCTGGTTTTATGAACAGAGGCAAGAATAACCTTTTATAACTCCAGTTTTAGGTAGTTCTTCTGAGTTCACTCCCCTGCAGGAGCTAGATTGTAACTGGCTGTCCTCTCTGTAGTGTCCTCCTATTCATCAGGAGCTGCAGATGGGAAAGCAAAGGGACTTAGTGCTTCTCTGACTTCTAAGCAGCTATACAAATACTGCTCTGTATATATATACAAATATACCAATATAGGTCTGTAAGGAAGACTGTTGTGGGCAGTCCACATACAGTGACATGCTGCTTTATTTCCTATGAGGCAGGAAAAGATACTAAAATGCCCACCTGTAATCTCCTAATACATTTTCCCATTGCCTCTGTGCACAGGGAGTACACGTGGACAAGTAGAGAATATCCACCCTACCATTCTTTTACTAGGTACATCCTTTCAACACCATTGGCTGATGCTGATCACTAACCTTTGTGTGTGGTTATTAGATACTACTTCTTTATTCCATAGACACATCTTCATTTCTAAACTGACTGGGATTATTTCAAGAGATTTTGTTAGGGTGGTTTTTTCCAATCGTTTCACTAAATCACAAATGTACTTTTTTCATTATCTGAATTCTTATAATTCTGTCAGGCAGTTAATCACTATTATCTATCAAGTTTACATTCTTATGAGTGTAGTGTGAGGTTTGGGTTGTTTTTCTACTATCTTTAAGTAAGTATCTCTATTTTTGCCATTGTTTTTTGGGGCAGAGACTTAGATTTGGGATATTTACTAATACTATGCAGGCGTTTCTTTCCATTTTATAGCTTTTTAAAATTGCTTCTCAAAATGAAGCATTTAAATCTTTGTCCTGCTGTTCCTTTACTTATCTTCCTAGTGAGAAATGAACATCAGGAATGCTTTATAAACTGTACAATTGAGCATATTCTGAATTGTGTGAATTACTTTCTACTCTTCATCTGAAGTATTGGTTATTCTGCATCAGAAGAGGGAAGTCACTGGACATTGCATTTAAAGGGAAAAGTTCATCCTCCTTTCTCAAAATAGCCAAGACCCAGCCCTATTAAGGATTTTAAAACACAAAACCCTGTAATACATGACTAGCTTAACACAGTAAGTTTACCATGGTTCAGATAAACAAGCTGCATAAAAAGGTTTATTGGTCTCTAAAGATTAATTTAAATATTCCTACACAGAATGTCAAGAACAAGGTATATAGTTGTAAGAGAAATAAGAGCAGAAGAAACATGCATTTGTTTCTTTCTCAAGCGGAGTAAATAAAACTGAAATCAAACGAAATTACTTTTGTCAGCTATAGTGGGGATCAGATCTGGCCCACTATGGAAAATATGTCCTTTTTCCTTCAAATGGAGCCTATTTTCAGTATCTTTCTTAATAACAAGAAGTATCTTGAAGCTTTTCCTCAATTATACCGATGCAAAACCAGTGGGATAAAAATGATGCCAATGATGTTATCACTCTTCCTTTTGCTGACAACTCAGGAACTATTTCTCCAAGCCCTATTATGCACATCTTAACCTGGTTCAAGACGAGGATGCTTGGCCCGTTAAGTCTGCTCCAGGTTACCATGGCAACAATCACTTTTAAATTTTAATTAAATTGCGAACACAGGTTTGCATGAAGTAATCTCCTCACTACACTGAGACAGCACTTCTCCAGGTCTCTAAATCCAGTAGGGATTAGGCTTTTTACATTCCTGCATGCAGCTGATAACAGGTTATCAAAATAGCCACCTATTGCACATGCACAGCCAGCATGGAGTAGGATGGGTACCAGCCAGCTCTAGGCTCTTAACCCTGCAGTGATAACTTCGTATTTCTTATGTTTTTCTCCCTCTCTATGGGTTTGTCAAGTGTACATCACTTAGTTTGGAGAATGGAGTTCAAAGGTATTGTGCTAGTTTTTCTCAAGAGCTTGACCAAATTAGTGTGACATCTGCTGATAAGCAGAAACTAGATGTGTACTGTAAAGAGGAAATTGAAATAGAATGAGAACTAAATTAAAAACTTCTAAATGAAAGAAGGTGTATATATTGGCCATTAATAAATTTTTGTGATAGCAATGACAGTTAATGTTTCTAAGGCCAGCAGAAGAGTAAGGACAAATACTGGCAAGATATTAAGTGGGAAAGATCTGGATTTCTGTTTTGTTTCATAAATGTGGTAGTTCTGATTACTGTGCACTGAGGAAACTAATCTACTGATTCATGCTTTAAAATATGGGGCAAGACTTTTCTCTAAACAGTTCTTTGGGATTTTATGTTTCTTTTTAGCCTGAAGATACGTTGGCTGAGCCAGTGGAAGCCCCCCCAACTATATTGTCTTATGTGGAAGAAAATGATTTCTCTGGAAGTCATAGATCAGAAGAATCNGACTGAGTCCATCATTTAACTGTGTATGAAAAGCCACTGTCATATTTTGGATGCTGACAGGAATGGAAAAAATCTATGGTTTTGGACATCCTGTGTGCTAGAAAAGAATTGGCACATCAAACATTTGGTCTTTGAAACTGCAGTCTGTTAGACTTGCAATTCTTTAATAGCAGCAAAGGTAAGTGGTAGCAACTACAAACACCATTCAACACATCTCTCACTTTTCACTCCATGTCATAGAATAATAGAATCGTCTAGGATGAAAGGGACCTTTAAGACCATCGAGTCCAACCATTACCCTAACACTGCCAAAACTGCCACTAAACCATGTCCTTAAGCACCATATCTACCTGTCTTTTAAATACCTCCAGGGATGGTGATTCAACCATGTCCCTGGGCAGCCTGTTCCAATACTTGATAAACCTTTCAGTGAAGAAATTTTTCCTAATATCCATCCTAAACCTCCCCTGGTGTAACTTGAGACCATTTCCTCTTTCTTATCGCTTGTTACTTGGGAGAAGAGACCAGTGTCCACTACACTGGTCCAATCTCCTTTCAGGAAGTTGTAGAGAGTGATAACATCTCCCCTGAGTCTCCTTTCCTCCAGACTAAACAGTGCCAGTTCTCTGAGCCGCTCCTCATAAAACTTGTGCTCTAGACCCCTCACCAGCTTTGTTGCTCTTCTCTGGACATGCTCCAGAACCTTACTGTCACCTCAATAGGTGCTTATCTCAGTCATTGTTTTTAAACATGCAGAGAATAGATTTATCCTTCTATAGTGGGGAAGTTTCAGTGAAAGAAATATGGCTTATATTTTAAAAAGAAAAACAAATGGATAAAACAAAGAAGCTTACCTGAGGAGCTGCCTCTGTGATACTCTACAACACTCCAGTAAAGTGCAAGTTTTAAGCAAAGGGAATGAAAGGAGAAATATCCTGCGTCAGGTCAGTGAGAAGCATAGCAATTCTTGAGACATATCTCTGCAAATAGTGCTGGTGGCTCTAAAGCCATGTGTCTCCTTTAAAAGAAATTTAAGATGAGTATTTCATTTGATGACCTTCTGTTATAGTGAAGCATGGGCTTTCATGTAGAACTGAATATCACCACTGAATAAACAACTATATCCTACTTATGTTCCTTGCAAAGGATGTGAATCCACCTAGTGGTGCACCAGTGGGGTGTTATGGATGCAAGTGTAGGCAGCATAGTAATAAGAGCAGGGCATAATGCACTGAGGTGTCCAGTCCTCCACTAGTAAGACAATTTCAGTACAGTCCCAGAAAACAAAAAGTAAAGCTAGTTATCTTAATAAGGCCAAAGACAATGTTGTACATATCTCTTATTTTTTATGTTATATAGATGAAAAGTAGGCAACCATTAGACTAGAGCTTGAGGCAAAGATGATGTAATACAGTCTTTGTCCTTAGAATAAACATTTGTTTTATAATTTTATTCTCACTTTTCTCTTTTTTCTTTCCTTTTAACATTTTCAGAGTTATGAAATGACTAATATTAATCTTTGGAGTGTATTTTGGTCATAATCTAAATAATTTCTTTTTTCATACAACTTGCAGCATCTGTGCTCTGATAAATACCTCTGGGCGGGTTTTATTTTTTGCTCTGTCCCTCATTAACAAGTGATTATTTTATTTAGATGCAGCTGTCATGGAAACTGGACAAGGCAACAGTGAGTCCACCACTGTCACACAGAAAATCTCAAGAGAAGAAGACGGCTCTGGTTCTATTGTTTTGCCAGGAACAAGCAGAGAGGAGGTCTGTACAATGGGTTTATCATATGCCTTATCTTTGTGTCCCAAGAGCAGGAAAATACATGAATTTTGGGTGCTTTTTTGAATTGGAACCCTCTGAGTGCTCACCAAGTACATCTGTGTGAAGTACCAAGTGCAAAGAAGCACTTCATTATCACAGTGATTCATTATCAGGTGATCCAAACAGATGACTAACACTAAAACACATTAAACTCCAGAAGAATCCATGCCTAAAATGTGTATTGCTGGCTTTCCTGGGTTGCTGACAAACTAATCTGACAATTTGTAGTTTATGTAAATTATCCCTTTATAAACCAAATCTTGAATTACCATCCAAGAGGTTGATCCTGTATTCCAAGGGACTGACTGCATGGATTGCACTGGAAGAGTGTCTGCAACTGCTAGTTATTTCTTTAAGAAAGCAGTGTATGCTGCCTCCTGACAGCTGCGTATGTTAATATCCAGACATGAAAAATCAATTTAAAAAGTAGCCAGCAGCTTTCCTGGCACTCACAATAGAAAGATATTTTGACTTAACAAAATGTTAAGACTGAACAACCTTTCCACCCCTAGATGGCCTTACAAAGGATCAAATTGAGGCAAGTCAGTAAAGTTGTTTGGGATCCTTGTATTACTCATGTCTGTGCCAGAGCAGTTATGTGAATAAATGCTGTTTACAGCCATGCCTAGCTTTTCTCTAGGCTGCCAGCACATATTTTAGAAGTACTCAAGAAGAGGCAATATCTGGACATCTTTCACCTGTCAGAGATGCCTTCCAGAAGTCCTAGTCAGGCTGTCTTGTTGTAAGCATACAAGTAGGAATTCCTTGCAGGATCCCTCCTCATGGAAAAAGAAATTCGAGAAGGTGTGCATGCAACCATAAGTTGTACACTACTGAGCAGGGGAAACTGACAAAGATGGGCTGCAATTTAACTGACAATTCAATTCTGCCAGGACCAGGAATAAATTGACTATAAATATAGCATTAACTATAAACATAACATTGAGACTGGTCACATTTCAAAATCACTTTTTGTCAAGTCCCTTATAAAATTAGATATCCCTTTTGGGTAGACTCCTGTGGGCCTGGCTCCTAGACAAGTAAATTAAGAGAAAATGCAAGGTAGCCTGTCTCTACTTTGAGGTTCACACAGTGCTAAGAAAATGGCAGCCCTTTCAACTCCTAAATACTGAGTACTCCAGCCTACAGAACTGCAGACACTAGAAACCCCAAAGGGGGTGGCCATGCCATATGTAGCAAAATCACCCTCTCTGGTGAGAAACTGGGCTTTGAAAGATACTGTGCCTGTTGCATTTTTAAGGTAATATGTAACCTGAATTTTGTGTGATTCTGCAAATTAAAATTATGTATGCCCCTCATTTGGAATCCTGTAAGTTGGAGGGCTACAACTACTCAAGTACTTGCCCTACTTGTTGCCACATTTCAAAATAATCAGCTAACAGTACATTTTTTGCAAATTAACATTCCTGATCCAACAGCCACTCCAGATTTTTCTAAGCAGAAATTAAATAACCACCTTTCCTTTCTCTTACCTTTGTGACTCCTACGCCAAAAGTCCATTCTTTGTATTGCTTGAAACTGCAGTCAGTTATGAATCCTTCTGTTTGCCAGAAAGTATAGAGCTTCAAGAAACACAGAACTTTTATTCTAAAGTTCCACATTGTGTGTTTTATTCAAGTGTTTAAGGTTGTTCCTTACAGGGTCTTCTAGTGTTTCTGTGTTTATTGTGGTAAATTATAAAAAAGGTGAAACATTAAGTTAAGGATCATCCATTGGAGCTAACGTACTTTAATATTTGTTGGAGGACTTCCAAATGTGATTCCTCTAATGTTTTTATGTCTGCATTCACATTTTTTAAAAGCAGTAATTTTAATGTCAGGATGAACTATTGTTTTCTCAATCTTCTTTTTTTCAGTTTTGAGCTATTTTTCTTGAATGAAAGTCCAGTCTTTATTTAAGTAGTGTAAGCTTAAATCTATTGTGACAAGTAGTTTTGCTACTTACTCATCTTTACAAGTTTTTTCTTGAACTTATTCAAATTTTCACATCCTTCTCATGACATAGATAACCAAGATGGCTATACTATATGCTAATGCACAATCTTTTTGAAAATAATAATAATTTAAAAAAATGGTCTTTTTGAGTACCTGGTAGAAATGGTCCTATCTCCTGTAAGTTTATCATTGTACCAGTTATGCAATTTGTAATCCAAATAGTATGTGTGACACTGATTAGGCACAGCATTATTTTTTTCAATGTTGTATAGAACTCAGACAAATGCCCGTCAGGAAAATTTACTAAAGTCAGATCAACAGTGGTACTGTCATCAAGCACATATAACAAAGAAAATTATGACCTGTTTGTCAGACAAAAACATGCTGATTTAGCGTTCATTATGTTCACACTTCAATTTTAGAATAGAATAGAATAGAATAGAATAGAATAGAATAGAATAGAATAGAACTGAACTGAACTGAACTGAACTATTTCAGCTGGAAGGGACCTGCAACAATCATCTAGTCCAACTCCCTGACCAATTGAAGGCTGACCAAGTTAAAACACGTCGTTAAAGGCATTGTCCAAATGCCTCTTAAACACTGACAGTCATGGGGCATCAACAACCTCTCTAGGAAACCTGTTCCAGGGTTTGACCACCCTTTTGGTAAAGAAATGCTTCCTCATGTCCAGTCTAAACCTTCCCTGGTGCAGCTTTGAGCCATTCCTACATGTCCTATCACTGGGGAGAAGACATCAGCACCTGCCTCTCCACTTCCCCTGTTCAGCAGACTGATGAGAACAATGAGATCACCCCTCAGCCTCCTTTTCTCCAAACTAGACAAACCCAAAGTCCCTAGCTGCTCCTCACAGGACATTCCTTCCAGCCCTTTCACCAGCTTTCTTGCCCTTCTCTGGACACATTCACACCTTCACATCCATTTTAAATTGTGAGGCCCAGAACTGCACACAGTATTCAAAGCGAGGCCACACCAATGCTGAATACAGTGGGATAATCACCTCTCTTAACCAGATAGTTTAATGCACCTTGACCAGGTGTTTAATGCACCAGGAGAATGAGGAACCACCCACTGTAGGAGAAGACCAGGTTTGAGACCATCTAAGGAACCTGAAGGTGCACAAGTCCATGGGACCTGATGAGATACATCCACGGGTCCTGAGGGAACTGGCAGATGAAGTTGCTAAGTCACTATCCATCATATTTGAGAAGTCATGGCAGTCTGGTGAAGTTCCCACTGACTGGAAAAGGGAAATTTAAAAATTCCCATTTTTAAAAAGGAAAAAAAAGGAAGATCCGGGTAACTACAGGCCAGTCAGTCTCACTTCTGTGCCCAGCAAGATCATAAAGCAGATCCTTTTGGAAAACATGCTAAGGCACATGGAAAATAGGAAGGTAGTTGGTGACAGCCAACATGGCTTCCCTAAGGGCAAATTGTGTCTGACAAATTTGGTGGCCTTCTATGATGGTGTTACAGCATCAGTGGATAAGGGCAGAGCAACTGATGTCATCTACCTGGACTTGAGCAAAGCATTTGACACTGTCCCACACAACATCCTGGTCTCTAAATTGGAGAGACATGGATTGGACAGATGGAGCACTCAATGGATAAAGAATTGGCTGGATGGTTGCACTCAAAGAGTTGCGGTTTACAGCGCAATGTTCAAGTGGAGACCAGGCACAAGTGGTGTTCCTCAGGGGTCGGTACTGGGAACAGTGCTGTTTAACATCTTTGTTGGCAACATGGGCAGTGGGATTGAGTGCACCCTCAGCAAGTTTGCCAACAACACCAAGCTGTGTGGTGTGGTCACCACCCTGGAGGGAAGGGATGCCATCCAGAGCGACCTGGACAGGCTTGAGAGGTGGGCCTGTGCAAATCTCATGAACTTCAACAAGGCCAAGTGGAAGGTCCTGCACATGTTTTGGGGCAACCCCAAGCACAAATACAGGCTGGGTGGAGAATGGATTGAGAGCAGCCCTGAGGAGAAGGACTTGGGGGTGTTGGTGGATGAGAAGCTCAGCATGAGCCAGCAATGTGCGATCGCAGCCCAGAAAGCCAACTGCATCCTGGACTACATCAAAGAAGCATGGCCAGGAGGTCGAGGGACGTGACTCTACCCCTCTACTCCACTCTGGTGAGACCCCACCTGCAGTACTGCGTCCAGCTCTGGGGCCCCCAACAAAAGAAGGATATGGACCTGCTGGAGTGAGTCCAGAGGAGGGCCCCAAAGATGATGAGAGGACTGGAGCACCTCTTCTATGAGGACAGGCTGAGAGTTGGGGTTGTTCAGCCTGGAGAAGAGAAGGCTCTGGGGAGACCTCATAGCAACCTTTCAGTACTTAAAGGGGGCCTACAGGAAAGATGGGGAGGGATTCTTTAGCACAGTGATGGGACAAGGGGTAATGGTTTTAAGCTAGAAGAGGGTAGATTCAGATTAAATATTAAGAAGAAATCCTTTACTGTGAAGGTGATGAAACACTGGAACAGCTTGCCCAGAGAAGCTGTGGATGCCCCACCCCTGGAAGTGTTCAAGGCCAGGTTGGACAGGGTTTTGAGCAACCTGGTCTAGTGGGAGGTGTCCTTGCCTGTGGCAGAGGGATTGGAACTAGATGATCTTTAAGGTGCTTTCCAACTCTAACCATTCTATGATTCTATGATGTGGTTTGCTCTCTGAGCTGCCAGGTCATACTGCTGATTCATGTTGCCTACTGTGACCAGCATGCCTGGATCCCTTTCTGCAGGACTGCTCTCAAGCCACTCTCTCCCAGCTCATCCCCATAATACTTATGCCCAGCATTACTCCTTTGTATGTGCAGAATCTGGCATTTTGACTTGTTAAATTTCATCCCATTAATCATAGCTCAATGCTCCAATCTATCTAGATCCTTCTGCAAGGACTCTTGTCTCTCAAGAAAGTCAACAGCACCCCTCAGTTTGGTATCATCAGCAAACTTGGGAACGGTGCTTTCAACTTCTGCATCCAGGTCGTTGGTAAACTGGCCATAGAATTGAACCCTGAGGGGCACTGCTGGTGACCGGTCACCAGCCAGACGTAGCCCCATTTACTGCAACCCTTTGAGTCCTGCCATTCAGCCAGTTCTTCACCTAGTGCACCATGAGTCTGCTTATCCCACAGCTGGACAACTTGTCTAGAAGGATGCTGTGAGGGACAGTATCAAAAGCCTTACTAAAACCAGAAAAGCTACCTCCACCACCTTCCCTTCATCCACTAGACCTTATCATAGAAGGATATCAAAATAGTTAAATAGGCCTTTCCCTTTGTGAACCCATATTGAGTGTGCCTGATGAGATGACTGCATTACTCTTTAAATGCATTTCAGTAGTACTCAGTATAATCTTCTCCATGATTTTTCCAGGAATTGAGGTTAGACAAACAGGTCTGTAGTCTCTGGGTCTTTCCTCACACCCCTTTTGTAGATCAGAATAGTATTGGCTACCTTCCAGTTAGCAGGGACCTCCCCAAACTCCCAAGACCTTTGGCAGACGATTGAGGGGGGTCCTGCCTTAACATTTGCTAGCTCCTTCAGTACTCAAACAACCTGTATCAACAATCTTTTTATCTCACTCTGGTTATGATCTTACCCACAGCTTAGTTAACTAGGTTCTCTTCTAGCACAGATGGGAAAAAAATTCTAATGAGACCAGATGAAAAAAATCCCTAGTCTTCGGGAACTTTTATAGTGACAAAACCCAGACAGATCTTTAAAAAAGCAGCTAGCAGCTCTGTTGCTGAAAGCTGTCATCCTGCTAACTTTAAAATGCTTGGATAGTTACTATATTACATCCCTCCTGGTTTCATTAGCTACTAATGGAACACAAAATATTTCATTGCTGCTATAAGATGTGAATAAATCATAGTGCTTGTTTCAAAATATGATACAAAAATGATTTAAGTGTTCCATCCTGTATAGTGGATTTTAATTTGTGTATTAGTGTCCAAGCTTCGCCACTGAAAGTGTTTGTTTTGTTCCTGGTGTATTTAAATTATTCTTTTTATTATTTTTACTCTCTCTTGGCCAAATACTGATGCTTAGCAATTTTTTGCTCTTGTTTGTTGTCCATTTTTAATCTTTGCTATCAGTTTCCTCATTTCATCTTCTGTCACTTTCCTTTTTAACCAAACTGGATATGTAATCCTCTTTTTTTTTTAGAGTTGTAGATCTCAGGGGATTTGGCTAAAGCATTCCTAAACATCTCTTTTTAACTGTCACAATTTTCTCCCAGACAGACTGAGTTTGTGAAACTGGTCTTTTTCAAACCCAGGTTATTGATTTAGACTGTGCAGATTTGTGCAGATATGAAATTAGACCATGGTCATTTGCATCTAGGTAACCAGTTCTCATTTTTTCCAGCTCAGTGAGCAATTTACTTGTACTTGCATGAATGAGCTCTAATATGAACTGCCTTTGCTGAATGGAGTATGGTGCCCAACAGGTTTCTGACTGCATTGAACAAAGCAGGGGTTCTGGGGGGGGGCGGGGGAGGGAGAAAAACAGGAAAAGTAATGCAACATATATTTCATATTTCATGTTTTAATTACACAGGGCCAGAAAGGTCAGGAAGGAGAGGATGGACCTACAGGATCTCCAGGAAGGCCAGGGGTAGAAGATGTGCAGAAAAAAGATCATGGACCTCCTGGACCTTCAGGGAAACTTGGACAATATGTTGAGCCTGTGAGTATTTTCTGTCTATTGAAAGAATGCATGTAGAAAGGGTAATTGTCATTCATCACATGTGCGTAAAGGGCCTCACGCACAGTCATCAGTTATACTTCTACAAGATAGGGTTTAGCCCCACCAAGTCAACTCAAGAGTGTTGTATCTGCTTTGCACATGTGTCAATTGCTATACAAGGGCCTGATGAGAGACAATCATCAGAAAGCACATGGCAAACAACTGATGTGCCAACATACTAATGTTCTTAGACCAGTAATTCCACAAACTCTTTGGGCAACCTTTACAGTGCTGCACCACCTTCCCAGCTGTTGTGTTTGAACATGTTCAAAGCTGCTGGGCTTCAGAACTCCCATGCCTCCTTCAGTGGCTTCTGTGTAATGAGGCTGTTTCACATTTAATATCCTTCTGAACCACCAGCACAAGATGCATCCAATTAAACAGGGGTGCAAAACAGATCACACTGTGACATAGTATTTGTTACAGTTCTGGTTTGTTATTTTGTCACTGCACAACACATCAAGCAGTAGTTGATTGCTTTTCTCTTTTGTTGCTTCTTGGCTACAATTTTTTATTAACCTGTCTAACAAAGATGTTTTATTTTAGGGCATTCCTGGTAAAAATGGGTTACCTGTAAATACTCTTTTATTTATTTTTTTTTTTTTGTTAACTGAAGAAAAAACCCACATTTTTTGTCAGAGACTCAGCTACATTAAGCTTAAGCAGCAAAGTGCTTTCTCTGTGTCCTCTCTTTAGAAGGCAGCTCTGGTGCTCTGGTTGACTTCCTCAGGTTCCCAAGAGAGAAGGACTGAGGTTTCTAAGAGAAATTTATGATTTCCAATTTGCAAAGAAAGTAAGAGGTATGGCATGCCATAAGCAGCTGTACAAGGTGAGGTGTGTCCAGCTCTGGTGAGGTTGGCTTTCTTGCAGAGAGGAACTTCAAAAAGAGGACATACTCAGACCCAGACCTCTTCCAGAGCAAAGCAAAGTGCTTCATTGACCCTTCACAGGCACATGCTGCCATGTTGCCTACTCCTAACCTCAGCTGTTATTAACTTTCCAGATGTGCCTCTCACCCCTCAACTCTTGTGCAGTAATTCAACTGCACCTTCTGCTTCATCCTTCCTGCTTTCCTTTCTCTGCATTCCTCTATTTTACCCTCTTCTGTCACATTTGTTGTCATATTCCTGTATTGTTCCCTCCTCCCTTCTGCAGGTGACTCCTGTCCATAGGTCATTTCACCATGAGCCGCTGACAGATTGCACATGCATACACCAGGGTGAAGTATTGCACAGCAGTGCACACAATAACAATCCCCTAGCTGTCATATTCCATGAGTGTCTCAGCTGCTGTTGTGTATCTGTCCCCTGTTGATGCTTTACTACCTGCTTTCTTTGTTTCGCTACTCATTACCTGTTGCTGCCACTTTGTGCATCTTTCCCCACCCTAAGACCTTCCCACCCAGAGGCTGTCGTCATTACCATGCCTGCTCCTTCTTTTGTATACTGCCACGTGCCACTGCTGTGAACTTCCTGTCCGTTCCTGCCCCCTGCAAGTGAACCTCAAATTAAACTGGTATGTTTTAAGATATTAAAAAAATAATCCAGCAGTCATTCGTGGGATGAATTATTCAGCTCCTGCATGAATGCTGTCTGCATACATTGCTATATTCAGAGAAATGTAGCTGGTTTTGAAATTTTTAGCCTAAACTCAGTTTATGTGTCATTAGGGTGTTTATGGACAAGAGGTTTACATTTTCTGTATTAACAGAAGTCTGACTACTTTCAAGCAGAACATTTTCAAAGAAAATTGTATGAAACCAAATTAATGGGGAAATGTCTTATAGAAAATTCTTCAAATGTAATTCAAATGCTTAAAAAGCAAATTTTTTCTCCTTGAAAACAAATTCTTGTCAAACAATTCTATTTCCTTTCATAGACAGTTTGCTATATCTTGTGAAATAAACTATTGTCCTGTATTTTTTGTAGATACTCTTTTGTCCATGTGCACCTGGATTCCAATCTTGCATATACCTATGCAACTTTACTATTGGATTGATGTGGCTTCACTCAGCAATAAAATTAGTATGCACTAGGTTTATATATTTATATTGGCCATGTGTTTGCCACTTTTCTATAAACTTGATACCAGTTACTCTACAGGAAAAATAATAATATGAGAAAAAAACCTTTTAGTCTTACAGACACATTTTTCTCCATAAGTCATCTATATAACCCATCTTTAAAATTAGTACAGCCCTAAAACTTGAGCAGTAGAGTCCATAATCACAGCTGTCCAGATTCCTAAAATGCCATTAGGGTAAATAGAATTTATTTGCCTTCTGAATTTTTTTCCAGCGTCCTAACTGAATTCATAAATAACACCACTTTATAATAGCACTGACTTTAAGGCTGGAGGGAGTTATTTCTAGCCAATGATCAAGCCTCCTTAGAAACAGCATGTGCGTGTTACTTGTAGATAAGATGAACATACATAGAAATGTTATTTGGGATTAATTTGACTGGTGAAGTTTAGGGTGGAAAATGGGGTGAAATGCTATGTAGTACCACATATTCCCTGTCAGATGTGTGTCCTCAGGAAGCATCCTACTTGGTAGGAGCTGAGTACATTCAGATGGATCAAGGCAAAAAGGATTTCAGTAGAAGGTGGGAAGAGGCTAATGCCAATGGTATGATTTGGTGCATTCAGGGCAGCAGTTTGCAGCGGTGTGTTACAAATATATCTCAATATTCTCTGTTGACTATCACTTCTGTATGAAACTAAAAGTAGATTTCTTCCAAGTGTCCATTTTCTCAGAGTTTGAAAGTTGTTAGTGAAGAGGCAGGATACTAGCCTGGAATTTACCTGCTGTAAGCATATCCAGCCACTTTGGAATAAATGAAGACTTTCTTACCTCTTAGATAAGTAAATGGCTAAGAGACAGAAAATTTGAAGAGGGCTTTTCAGACAGCTGTCACTATTTGTTCTAGTGGAAAATTATAGTTTTCAAAATATTTGTCACCAGTGCTGTGTCATCAGTTGGCATCCTATCAATCAAATGCAGCCCACCAAGTGTTTCCATCCCTATCCCCCAAGCAGGTTTCATGCCACTTTGTTGTGGGCAGAGTAGATGTGGTGAGAGGCACATTTTGTGCACTGCCTGTTGCCTAGAGGTCTAAGTCCCATATCTCCTCCCACTGCACAAACTAAGAGTTAGAATCTAGCACCCTTACGTCCAGCTTCTGCTGCTAATTTTACAGCCTGTAACCTGCATAAAAGATAATGTCTAATTATAAAAAATTGTTTCCTTTTAGGGTAAAAATGGACTTCAGGGGTTGCCAGGACTGAAAGGAAAAGCAGGCCTAAAAGGTGAAAAGGTATGTGTCCTGTTAATAACCAACAATCAATCAGATACCATTTATGCTTGGACAGGTGTTAATTTGGTACACTCTGAGAGAAAAAAATAGTAATAGGGAATCACAGGAAGAATTTAAACATCCTGCTGTTCACCCATGAATCTGCATGAAAAGCAGCCATAACAGAGTTATAAGGATTTTTCAAGAATATGAATAAACTTCAGCAGTAGAAAAATTTGTGCTTTCACAGGAGAGCTAAGGAAGATATATTTAACACTTAATAAGGAAAAGTCAGATGTTATATATAACTGCTCTGTGCAACTTACTCCACTGGCTAAGTGATTTAACAGAGGCAGTATAAGCATATTACCCTTATGAAATGAACAACATTGAAATAAGAGCTAAACCATCTGAAGTATAACTTGTATAACTTCTGAGCTAAAGTGAGATTAATCTGTCATTAAAGCATGTTGTACACAACATTGGCCTTCAGCCATTTACTCCAAGAGCCAAATTAATTCATTTTATCTGTTTACCAAAACAATTCAGGCTTCATAAATCCACAAACAGAACCCATATAAAGCTCATGTATTCAGATTCAATTTGAAACGTTCCAGAATCGTTTCATAGGTAAAATTAGTCACCCCTCTGTCCAGCTAAACAGTTGTAATAGAAAGATATGTTGGGCAAAGAGTTATCATAAGCTGAAGAGAAGTGAAGCAGTTAGGAAGCTGTCACGACCCAATCGACAGGCTGTCCTGGGAAGTGTGAGAGGTCGTGTAAAGCTTGAGATCCCGCTAAATGACCGATCAGAGTGTTTATTGAGTGTACACACTGCTATAGTTATGCATATGGTGGGCAAAACCCTAGCTATTGTTGCCTACTGTGCCAGTCGATTAACCCAGAGGGAAAGGGGGGAAGCGAAAATCAGCCGCCATAATCTTAACGCAGTACTCAAATTCTGTAACATGTAACTTCACAATGTAACTAGTCGAATTTTACAACATATGTACATCAGAAGGGAAAGATTCAGAGAGGAAAAGGGGAATAAGAACAGAAAAAAAGAGAGAGAGAGAGAGAAATCACCACCCTTGGATCCAGCGACGTCTCACAGGTCCGGTTTCAGGTTTTGTTGTGGTGGGGGCCCTCAGACTCAGTCCTTCAAGCTTCATTTCTGAAACCTCTGAGCAGTCTCAGATCAGCAAAGGGTGGTTTGATGGAATTCTTGAGCCAGGAGTCTCTTTCTCTCCACTTTGTCTCTCCATTCCTCCCCACTCTTCACCCTATCCCCAACCCTGGACTGCACTGGCAGAGTTTAGCAGCAGGAATCAGAAGAATCTAGACTGCAGGGAAAAAAATAATGAGAGGTAAATTGCAGATTAAGGACTGTGGTATTGGTGGAGGACTTTGACAGGGTGCTATTTACATCTCCATTGGTGCTAAAACCTGCAGCATGAATCACAGAGTCCCAGAATCACTGAGGTGGGAAGGCCTCTCTGGAGATTTTCTAGCACCCTGGCTCAAAGCAGAGGCAGCTAGAGCAGGTTGCCCAGGACTGTGTCTTGTTCGGTTTTAATATCTCCAAGGATGGAGATTCCACAACCTCTCTGGGTAACCTCTTTGAGTGTTTGTTCACCCTTAGAGTAAAAAAGGGGGGCCAGTACATTTAAATGATATTTCTTATATTTCAATTTATGCCCATTCCCTCTTATCCTTTCCCTGGATACCACTGGCTCAGTCTTCCTCATTCCCACCCATCACGTATATATGCACATTGACAAGATCCCTCCCAAGTCGTCTTTTCTCTAGGGTAAATAGTTTAATCTCTCTAAGCCTCCCCTCATAAGTCAGAAGCTCCAGTCTTTCAGTTGTCTTTGTGGCCTTTAACTGGGCTCACTCCAGTATGTCCCCATCTTTCTTGTACTGGGGAGCACAAACCTGGACACAATACTTCAGATGAGTAGAGCACAAGGATAACCTCCCTCAACATGTTGGCAATGCAGCAATTGGAGCATGGTATCATCTCAATGTTCTGTGGTTCAGACAATGAAAGAAGTGATTGTGATACCACCAAGAACTGCAGTGCCATTAATCTCACTTGAAAAATATTACAGCAGTTCTAGATATATTTTAACAGTAGCATACTCTAAGTAGTGTGGCATAACTCATTGTGCTATTAGAGTACAAGATAGACTAGGCTAAGGTTTCCAAAGCCAGAAAGAGTAGCATGCACTGATTTATAGCACCCATGTACCTAAAACTGTCCCTCAAAATGACTACTGAATTTGTAAGTGGATGTCATTACTATGACTTATGTGGCCTTCAGTACTATAAGCTGTCAGGTAAATACCACAACACTCTTCATGATGGCATTATGAGATTATTTTTCCTTTCTTTATGAATAAACTCCACCATATTTTTGTACCATGCCAAAATGTGTAACCAGTACAATCACTTTCCAACAGAGACGGATTTTCTACAGCACTTCCCAGCCAGGTCAGTGCTTCTAAGATAAATCACACAAACACCACTGAGAATAGTAACATACAGTTTCTAGGTTTTAGTAATGGTAACAATTCTGTATGTAATATTAATAATTAATTACACATATATCTTGGTATAAGTCAAAGGCAAAGTATAATTCAAGGAAAAATATTTTGCAACTAGATGAGTTAACAAGGTCTTGAGTGACGAACAATAGATGTTAGGAATTAATGTCATGTAGTTGCCCATTTTGGACAACACGATCTAGAGAACAGCACTTCACTGTATTGTGGGAGGGGCAGACTGGTTTTGCCCCGGGAGCTACATGGACTCAAGAGCCTGCCAACTCACTGTTCCCTTGCATGAGTGGACTGCATGGCAGGGTGAAATAATGACTATTCTGCCCTTGGAAAGCCATCACTGGGGCAGTGATATGAAGGTATAGTACCTCCTTATAAGCTTGATAACATGTGGTACAGCAGTCTCTGAGAAGAAAGGTAACTTGCACAAACCCACCGGTAGCAGGGGTTCATGCTTTCTTTTGAGCTGGCACTAGTCTCAGACACTTTGTGTCTGGAATATTGCTCAATCCTTCACAACAGGTCTACACACTTGTTAATCCTTCCATGACTTTTACTGAAGGGTTTGAGCAGGAGTAGAATCTCTGGGCGTAACCCAGGAGCTACACAGGTAGCCCATGATTCTCTATAACCCTCTGTCATGGTTTTACCCCTGCCAGCAACTAGGACCATGCAGCCACTCATTCACTCCCCATTCCCCTCCTGTAGGGGAGGGAGAAGAGGGAGAGAAGGGGAGACGATGATGACAACAATAAAAAACAACAACAACAACAAAAAACACAACAAAAAGCTCAATCAAAAGAGCCCAAAAAACTTGTGGGTTGAGATAAAGACAGTTTAATAGATCAATAATGGGAGAGGATGATGACGATGACGATGACGATGATGATGATGATGATGATGATGATGATAATAGTAAAAGAATATACATAATAAAGTGATACTACTCAAGTTCCTCTCACCACCCTATGATTGGTTGCCCAGCCCGTCCCAGGCAGTGATCACAGATTCCTGCCCCCCAGGCAACCCCCATTTGCATACTGAGCATGACATCTGTGGTACGGAGTATTCCATTGGCCAGCTTGTCCTGTCTATGCTCCCTCACAGCTTCTATGGGAAGCTGACAAAGTCCTTGACTAATGTAAACATCACTTAGCAACAACTAAAACAATATGTGTTATCAACATTATTCTGATACTAAATCAGAAACACAGGAGCTACTCCTATCCCAGCTAAAAGCAGGGCACCCTCTCTCCCCATTTAGGTAATTCTTTACATTCTTCTTTTGTGATACAGAGCTGATGCAGGTAGTGCCTATGGACACTTACCAGGAGCCTCCTTTGGTTCTTCTGCACTGTGGAACTATTATAACCCCTCTAGCAAAGGCTCAAGTTCTCGTATAGTGTTTGTCAATCACACAGTGAAAAAGCTGAAAAAAATGGCCTGAACATCATTTAACAATTAGCTTCCCACATTTCCTACAAATCTGCTTTGGTCATTCTTGTGACCAGAGTTATTTCCAGGATGCTCGGTACTGACATAAATAATTCACATTAGTAAACCATAAAATCAGTCAGACTGCTTTAATGAAAACAAAACAAATAGAAAAGATTTCAAGATTGTGGCTGTTTACATTTCTTCTATTTATAAGCAAAGTGCAAATTAGCAAAAGAAGCTTTATTGTGCAGCTGCAACTATTGTTAGGTAACCATTTTGATCTCCAGCAACAAGTGTTGCATCTACACTGCCAAACGAAAGAGACCGAGGAACTGACTGAATTGCTGATGGTTCAGACTTGTGAGCGTGGTCCCTGACAATGTTTTGGCCCATGTCAAATAGACCTCTCTCAGATAACGCTTCAGCGGGGGTAGTGTCAGTTGTTAACTGTTCCCAGCATGCTGTAAGATGAGACTGTGCATAGTTTGGCTCTGTTCATTCTACATGCTTCCCCAGTGCTATTCCAGTAGGCTTTTTAATTTCAAATACTCATTCCTGATACAGGCCAGGATGCTGTTATGTTGGTAGGGTGAGCAAAGCTTAAAGAATTGATCCATGCACACACACAAAAATTCAAATCAGTTATGGTCTCTAAAGACAGTCAGCACTTTTTCAGCGTAATAAGATTTAAATTTGAGTAATTTGAGGAACAGCAGCAGGATCCACCTGTCTGTTCCTGGTTCTTCTAATTGAAAATGGAAAGCTGAGACTTAATGGGGTGCTAGATAGTAGGGAGCTGGCTGCCAGTTTTTCACTGTGGTCCTTGGTCGGTGCAGAGATATAGCCATGAGGTGCTCCTTGGCAATGGATACAATTAGGATGACTGTTATCCAAATGTGAGAGCTGGGTTTTTTTTCTCCCTTGCAGTACACACAAAGTGGAAGAAATTGCATGGAAAGAAGCAAAAAAAACCACTGACAGGCGCTAATGTAATAATCACTGAAAAAAAGCAAAGGATATGTTAAAATGAATGAAGACTATCTGTAAATGAACATGCTGGCAGACAGTGAACATAGCCCCAAATTAATTAAACACATTTCTGTGAATACGGCAGAAGTATCACTACAGGAACCATTTGACAAAGCCACAGCGAGCAACAAAATGAATTAATATATTTCTGTAATGAATTCTCAAGCATAAAGAAAAAGTGACCAAAAGGCAGGTAAAATTCAGTGTTTCTTGCTATGTGACTGAATATATGAAGTTAGAGAACATAAATAAAATGCTCATAAGTGCAGATAACAAATTGGCAGGTTTAGAGGGTAAAGCATAGATCAGTAGAGGCTGGCTAACAGTGTCAGTTATGTCTCTGGGACTTCTACCCCTTTAAGAAAACTCAGTGCAACCAGTCTGGTTTCTCTCCCCCTGGTGCATGGTGGGAAGGAGGTCACACCTTCCAGCTCTGCAGTGTCAGGATGGATGGGTAGGAATCTGTGCTACATGAAAGCATTGGTAGGCAGAAGGCTGATCTTTTCAATCCCAACGGTGAGAGAAGCTCTGGGATATAAGCAATTGCACTACTCTTTCTTCCCCTCTAAATGTACATCTGTCCTGAAACCAGGATCATCACTTGGCTGCAGTGACCATGGGATGGTGGATTTCAGAATCCTGCATGGAAGAAGCAGGGCAAAAAGTATAATTACAACCCTGGACTTCAGGAGAGCTAACTTTGGCTTCTTCAAAGACCTGCTTGGAGGAATCCCATGGGCTAAGGCTCTAGAAGGAAGGGGAATGCAAGAGAGCTGTTTAATATTTAAGCACCACTTCCTCCAAGCTCAAGATTTGTGCATTCATAGGAGCAAGAAATCAGGCAAAGGTGGCAGGAAACCTGAACGGATGAGCAAGGAGCTTCTGAAAAAACTCAGATGGAAGAAGGAAGCTTACAGAATGTGCAAAAAGGGTCTGGCCACTTGGGAGAAGCATAGGAGCGTTATCAGAGTATGCAGGGATGCAACGAGGAAGGCTATGGCCCGCTTGGAATTAAATATGGCAAGGGATGTCAAGGACAATAAGAAGGGCTTCTTAAAGTACATCAGAAGAAAAAGGAAGACCAAGGAAAATGTGGGCCTGCTGCTGAATGAGGTGGGTGCCCTGGTGATGGAGGATGCAGAGGAGGTGGAGTTACTGATTGCTTTCTTTGCTTCAGTCTTTACTGCTAAGGCCGGCCCCCAGGAACCCCTGGAGGTAAGAGAGAGAGCCTGGAGAAAGGAAGACTTTCCCTTGGTCGAGGAGAATTGCATCATGCTCAGTGCTGCAGAGGAAGGCAAAAAAGACACTGGGACCTTCCAAGCACAGGCTGTTTTGTACAAGCAAGAGCCCCTTGGGAAATGAAGCCAGAGAAGAAGAGCAGAGCTTCCTTGATTGAGGAGCATCAGATTAGAGATCATTTAGGCAAACTCAGTACCCACTGTCTTATGAGGAAAGGCTGAGAGACCTGGGTCTGCTTAGCATGGAGAAGAGAAGACTGAGAGGGGATCTTATCTACGCTTATAAATATCTAAAGTGTCAAGAGGATGGGGCCAGACTCTTTTCAGTGGTGCGCAGCAACAGGACAAGAAGCAATGGGCACAAACTGGAACATAGGAAATTCCATCTCAACATGAGGAAAACCCCCTTTACTTTGAGGGTAACAGAGCACTGGAACAGGCTGCACAGAGGCACTGTGGAGTCTTCTTCTCTGGAGACATTCAAAACCCACCTGGATGCATTCCTGTCCAACCTGCTGTAGGTGAACCTGCTTTGGCAGGGGGGTTGGACTGGATGACCTCTGATACCCTTCCAGCCCCTACCATTCGGTGATTCTGTGATATAGGAAGAATGTCCAAAATGCACATTGAGGAAGTCCTTAGGATGGTGAACTGTGGTTATTGAATGCCAAAGGCAAGAAATGTGACACAGCCAGGGAGGGAGAGGAGGGCACTATGTTTTCTCCTGTCATTCCCTCTGTCAGATGTATCAGGTAAAAAGTAAATGGCATCAATCACTTTTAGAGGTATACAAGACTTCAGAAAATGAAATTAAATGAGCGTTTTCATTTGATGAAAAGAGTATGCATATTAAGCAATCGTAATGTTTTGGTCTGCCAGTTATTTATGATCCTATTGGTGCCATTTTAGGAGATGCAGAGGAACATCCTTCTCCCAAAAGGTTTTAAAACACAAAGACCAAATCCTGCTTAGGGAATTCTCCAGAATAGGGCACATAGATAGTTGAGAATGAAAAGATACATTATAAAAGACTTCCAACTTAAAATTAAAAAAGTTGAGGCAGAACCTCAACTCTTGAGTGAAAAATGCTGGAGTTGAGAAGAAAATTTAATAAGTCATAAATATCTTAAGCAGAAACAGTTCAAACTAACCTCAACAAAATGTCAGAGATGATGTAAGAAAGCCAAAGAAGAAGACATGGTAGTAATTATGAGAGAAAATGACACAGTTCTGAACAGGGCCTTTCATAGTGTTGGCAGTAGATAAAGGTCAACACATAGAAGAATAATCATGACATGGTGGTATTGGAAAAAGCATTACAGATGGTAGCAATAAAATGAAGAAATTTACTTATTGAGTAGCATGGTGTGACCACACTTTCTACTTGTTCATTTATTGGGGGGGGGCACATAACGTACCCTAAAAATGCAAGATCCACAGTAAAACATTATTCTGACAAGAAATAAACACTGTCTAACACTGTCAATGCTGCTTGTACATTTCCAAATTCATTGCGCAAGTCAGAAAGGGAAAAGTCCTTTCTTCCTTTGCCAATGCAGACATCATGTTTCTTGAGAGCTTGTCTGAGAAATTAACAAAGTTCAGCTCTACTCATAGCATCTAAGCAGACACTTTTGTTTTTCTTGTGACTAGAAATCCACATATTGCAGCTAGTGCTGAAAAATCCTGTTCTGAGTTTATATGATTAAATCCTTGCTGATTTATCTTCATTCCTGTTTTTTAGGGTGATCCTGGTGAGGGATTGCCAGGACCACCTGGACCACCAGGACCTGCAGGACCATCTGCTCCTTCCAGAGGATTTGTGAGTATTGGGGGTTCTCTGTCAATGACCTTGGCTTGCCATAGAGGAATCCAGAACTAAATAGGAGTTTTTCTCTGGGGAAGTAGACTGACTGCCACAGAGATAATCATGTTTTCTAAAACACTCACGCAGAAATGCAAATAAATATCTGGCTAAAGTGTGTGAGTACTGTAATCTACATAAACACCCAGTATTCACATTTTAAAAAGCCAGTCGATGTGTGTACTCTCTTGTGCAAAAGCAATAATATATGGGAGAACAAGAGACAAAAATTTCCTCAAAAAGGCATTCTAAACCTGAATTATTCATTTCTTCCCACTACTGAACACAGAAACAGTTTGACAATCGCTTATGTTTGCTGTCGTTAAATACTACAACACATACCAGCATGGTGACAAGTGTTCGTATTTTGAATACTCAGTACTCAGGCAATGTTAAAGAATATGTTTCAGACACATGTCTCTTCTGTAATGGGACCTTTCCCACTGTTTTCATGAGGATACATGTGTATGCAGCTAAAGAAGGATTCTGGCCTGAATTTTCAATTCATGGTGTGGGACCTGATTTTACACGTAGATACAACCCACCACTGATGCCAGTGGAAGTCCTGTGGTGGACTTTTAGACAAAACTATCACTAAGTATTGTGAGTATTTAACAAGATGGTTTGCAACATATTCCAGTGACCAAAATGGATTATATGGTCCCCAGATCTAGGGTGTGCTAAATTATACAAATCTGTTTCTGTAGCATAAAAATAGAGTAACAGGGTTATGAAGGACTGCACTATTTAGCCTCCATTGATGCTGACTTCAAAAGACTAGCAAGGCAGCTCCAGATCACTAGGACAAGGTGGTCCAGTCCAACAGTATTTCTCACCCAAAGACCATGTCTCTAAATGTAGCAGTGAGCACCAGGTCCTGCATCGCCTTTACTTTCTTGTTGTCTGTCATAGAAAGTTTCAAGGCCTTTTATTCTGGAGTGAAGTGAAAGAGGTCTCACCGCAGCCAGGGTATGCATCCCTGGTTCCTGGGCTTTTGAAACATTAGCTTTGGTACTATTATAACTGATTCAGGTACTAGTTTTCTGTGTACTTTGGGCTGTAGTTTACAAATCACACATAGCTATGAAACTCCTCAAGGACTTGCAATGGGAGTCTGTACTTAATTTACTTTTTTATGAGTTGACATTATTTCATTTTAAATGTAGTGGAACTCACACATGTAAAAAAGTCATATTTCAACTGCCAAGTTTGTTTGTTGCAAATCTTGGTTTATTACTTTTAATTTTTAAAATTATGAGTTCTATAAAATTTTCATAGCAAGTTCTGTAATGTAAAAAACTGGATAACTGTTCTTCGTTTGCCTTTTCTATATATACTATGCAGAGAAATCATGGCAAACTTTCCACAAAAATACTTTTTTTTTCTTTAGAGTCTTAAAAAGATTCTTTGACAGTATGTATACTGACTGTAATTTGTACAGTAGCTTCATAGGAAGATGGTTTGAAGTGAAGAAGCTTGAATCTATGAAATTGTCTTATAGATGAGTAAAACTAGATTATGATACTAAAACCAAACTGTTTTTCTAACAAAATATATTCGAAAATGTTTTAGCATATTGATTTCCCTTTATATGCTGTCTCTTTGGATTCCAGTTATAGGAATCTCAGAGTTTGGCTTTTGAACTAAAAGAGGCACATTCTTGGACACAGTAGCTAGTATTTAGGTATGCATTTTAGTATATTCTTAATGTCGACAGGTATCCTGCAGGGTTCTTATCACTGTACTCATAGAGCATCTGCACATAAATATAGAGCTGAGTGTCTACAAAATAGATGGTATGAAACACCAGAACCATGACTTAATTTTTTTTGTTGTATTACAATTTATTTCACCAGTGACAGTCTCCTGCAAGGATATTGACAATAACTGTCTTTGCAGTAACTGGCAAGCGATACTTTCATTTGTCATCTTTAGAAACAATATTTTAAAATGGAATTCTCCTGATTTCAGAATAGACTGGAACCTGAAGAATCGGGTTCTGGACATATTGACAGAGAGACTGAGATTTTAAGGGTAAGTATATAATGATATTTATTTCTCATTAAAGATCATAGAAGGTCCATTTTCATTGACAGTGGTACAATTTCACAATGCAAATTTTGTACAAGTTTAATTCACTGCATCCAGAAATGCTTTGTAGGGAACACTGGGGGTTTCATTTCAAGATCTCAAAAAGGCCTAAGTGTATGTGAGTGAAGAAGAAGTGTGAGAAAGAAAGAGGACAACAAAGAAGTAACAGCAAGACGACTTTTTAAAATGAGAAAATGCTTTTAATCTCATTCTGAGAATACAGTAGAGATGGGAGAAATGCGAATGATACTATTCTTTGTTTTGTTTTTTTTTTTTTAATTTGGAGTACCAGCTCTAAAAAATAAGTGTGTCTATATGAAATACTTTACACTGCAACTTCTACTGTTGATCCATTTTGATGGTCTTTTGAACTTCCCCATATCTTTGCCTTTGTGAATAATTGTAACACTGTCATATCATGTCTGGCTAGCAGACAGAGATACTTTGGCTTAGTGAAAGTTAATAACACTTTGATGCACATGTTCCTGAGGTTCTCTGGGCTGTGTAACATGGGAGACCAGACTTCTGTATTCATGCCAGGTAAACCTGAGTCTTGGGCTATTAACTCACACTTGGCCATTGGCTAAACTTGGGATAGTCAAAGCAGTTGCTGTCTTAGATGTTCACCTCATCCTTCTCCTGAAGGTGTCTGTCTCAGCTTCAGAAAGATCTTATATGGCTCCTGAATCTACTAAACTACTTAATTTTGCAGACATAATATTCAGGAAAGTCAGCATCAATTTCAGTTCATTTCAATAGGCTGTGCTGTGAAATGCAGCTGACTCATGAGCTTTCAGTTGTGCTTGGGATCAGCAGGCTGCAGGAACAGAGCAGAACAAGTGGAATAATGAGTATTGGTTTAACATTTTAGCTTAGTCTGTCACTCTTAGCTTTATGTGTCAATAGCCTCAAGCAAGCTTTGTTTTAGAGACTGAATTGGTGCATTGGTTTTGTGCTTTCCCTTCACATAGATTTGATATATTTTGAGAGACAGTACTCAAATGAGCATGGCTCTGGATTAAAAATGGGATGTCTGGCTTGTTTTTCTTGCTCTGCTTCTGAGTTGTTGAGTGGCAAAGGAAACATTTGGAGTGGGGATGCTTTTCTATTTATTTTTTGCTGGACTATTTTTTTCAGAGGAGAGGCTATCTTCCCTATACATCCTGCACAGAACAATGTGCCTTTTATGGGAAAATTAACATCAATTAAATAGAACTTGCTGACAGATCTGGAATTATTTTGTGGTTTGTTTTGTTCTTGAGCCACTTCTTCACCCATTATCTCTAGGCAATCAGCCAGATCTCCTTTACCATGTTCCTGTTGAAAATCCAAGTAGCAAATCTATAAAATATGTATTGTAGTTGAAAATAATGTGGTTTTCATTCTGCAGAACCAGTCAGATATATAATGAATCAGGTGATATATTACAGTTAAGAACAAATGTTAGGAAAATGAGAAGTCAAGTGGCTGAAGATGAAGAGACTTCTTGGTCCATCTAGACGGAATGAGAGACAATCTTTGATGCAGTCTTTGGGATGGAACATTTCCATCCTTCAATTAGAAGCTATTTCATCAATAATACTGCAGCTCTCTGAGGAATGATCTCCTTGGATGCCTGTCTCCTATGAACTCCAGAGTCCTATAGCATTCTGAGGCTTCTGTTTTGCAACACATGTGCTGATATTTTTCATTCTCTCAGACTCATTTCTGCCTCAAGACTTCTCTTCTGTTTCTTCTTTCCTCCAAAGTGCGGAATACCTTATTCGCAAAGCTCTTCAGGAGGGAACTGGCATGTGCCAATTAAAATTAGTTATCTTGCCTAGTTTAGGTGCCCCTAAGCTAGCCTCTTTAGACACCCTATGATGTTAATGAGACAGGTGAGTGCTTGGGATGTCTCCCCACAGAAGGTTCTGTTGACTGTACTGAAAATCCAAGATGACCATCTTCCTAACAGAACCCTGTAGATGACCCTAAGTCAGAATTAAAGAGTTCTTGCCTTACAGTGGCATGCTCCAAAATTTCAAACTGTCCATGTTTGCCTGATAATGCAATCAATAACAAGGATGGACTTGCACATGAGAGAGAATATTTGCAAATGTACTATTTCTCTGAAAGTAACATATTTCATTCATTTTATTCAATTTAAATAGATCTGCTCATGTCCACGCAGGATAGATCTTTGCAGCAAAGGCCATTTTTACAGCACTAAGGTGTAGCACTAAGACAGTCAGGTCTTGACGATGAGTACAAATTCTCAGTGGTCCAGCAACACCATGGAGAAAACCTTTGCAATGAGTAGAGAAAAAACTAACCCCTTTCCTCTGTTCAGTGATCACATGATTTCATTTTGGTTAAATTTCTTAACATTAGGTTGATCATTGGAATATCTCTAAGGTTTTTACTGGGTTACAGAAAGCTGATACAGAACTTTTTGGTTTGTAATTTCCTGTTTGCTGTTGCGTGCCATGAGCTGGCACAATTCAGAGGGCGAGGATGGAGGAAGTCATTGTGACCCGATGTAATGAGTGTATCTGTGAAACTAAAATTGGTTCTTTAGGAAGCAGAAGGGGGATGGTAACCCAAGCTAAGAGTTTTATGAACCTGAACAGTCTGTGTGAGCTTTTCCTGTTCCATGTGTATATAAATGTATCTGGCTAGGGCCATTTCTAACAATTCTGCTGATTTATCCAGGGTCTTCCTGGGCCACCAGGCCCCCCAGGACTGCCTGGTCTTCCGGGAAAGCCAGCACCCAATTCAGGTGTAGGACCTCCGGGGTCACCAGGGGAAGATGGAGCTTCTGGTGAACCAGGCCCTGAAGTGAGTACTCTTTTGTGCACAAACATTAATGTTGTTTCTGTCCTACAACACTAAGTTCTAAGGCTTACAGTCTGTATAATTCTTAATAATATTGCAGAATTTTTTTAATTGAAGAATTTGGATGTTATGCACTTTTTTTACAAAAAAAAACCAAAACAACCCAAAATAAATGTCTAGTTAACCAAAGCACATTACACCACAGCAGGATGTACATTTGGCAGACAGACACTGGTGAATCTATACCAGAATAAATAAGAAGTAAGGATGCTTTTACTAACACTGAATAAAGCTAAGGATTATTTTTCTTGTGGTGCTTTCAGGACAATGAAGTTTTCCAAATCACTTACATAATCTGCAGAGATTTTTTTTAGCATAAATTGAATTTTCCTCTTTCAGGAACTGTCTTCCTTCTTCTTCTCCAGCTACATAGAAATACTTATTCCTGTGGACATGTGAAATACAGTTCTACTGTAAAAAAGGTTCAAGTGTTACTTATTTGTTAACAAATCCTCAGTAAAGTGTTTTTCATTAAAGAAAACCATTTTTTTAGCATTGGTCAGCTCTGTGAATCCTCTCTGGAACTATATTTACTAATATAGTTCCTGTATTTCCTATAAACCATCTACCAGTAGCAGCTGTTCTCAGGACTAGATTTGATCTATACATTCACATTACCTTCAAAGTGGGTCACCGTTGCTGTATCTGACAAGGTGTAATTAACATATATTAAAGAAGTATATTGGTGACACATGTTAAAGAGGAGATCTCACTGAATCTCAGCTGTGCTGGGTTTTTTTGACGATAACCAAGTTGGGAGTTAATACAAAATCTAAAATAGTGGGTACAGAAAATTTTAAGTGTCTGGCCATCGAGGTGGAAGGCAGCATCCTTTGTGCAGAGAGGAATTAAACACCTGAAAATCTTTAAAATGGGATGCAAGAAGCACGCGCACGGAAAGCCAATGAAAACCGACAGCTGAGGATATATGTACCCTGAATTAGCCAGTAGGGAACACTGAGAAGAGCCTGAGTTGTATATATGATAGCTTACTTATATCTGCAAGGAAGTACCTCCATCAAATACCTCAGAGCCCTATCCTGAAAACTAGACCTTTTCTGTCAGAAGCTGGGTCTCATACTCTCAGGCTACAAGAAAGCGTAAGCATCACAAATTTTTGTTCATTCAAGCTTTAGGTCCTTGCAAGATGGAGTGTCCACTCAACACAGGTCAGAAATCGGTGTAATTTTTGGACTTCAAAGTTTCAGAGTGTTAACTCTTGGAATAACTTGTATCCCTATGAACCTCACTAAATGAAAGCTGTGATAAACAGAGTGCAGAAGATGTAGCTGTACATGGACTACTCTTTTGTTGAGTTACACACAGTTTCAGCATTTGCTGCACTCAAGTGCTTTGGCTGTGTTTTAAGTATTTGCTTGCTTATTAACTGAAATGTCCTTTTGTTTTACATTTTTGCTGGTGATTGATAAGGCAGTTAGTGATTCTGGCCTGCTAATGAGATGTTTGACTAGGTGAAATAATCTGGTCCCACAGAAGTAGGCTCAAGAAGCAGTATTTGTCATCCAGGCTTTTCTGACATGTTTCAGCAAAGGCCTCCTCTGTGCATGCAAAGGAGCTTTGACAACCGGGTTGCACCATAATTACCAGTTCTAGTCCAGATCCTTAGAAATGTGTCACTGAATTAAATTTGAAAATAAATATCAAACATTTATTGAATTAGTGTATTCTAAACATTGTGCTTTCTTCTGTTATTCTTTGCTTTCTAGAAATTATCAATGGATCTTTCAATGGTTTTATACAATAACTGTGGTAAGATTGTGTTCTGCATTCTCAATGGTTTGTTCTCAGTGCTATTTACAGAGTTAGCCTCTGATCCAACAACAAGATGCACTCAGGACATGTTTGTCCTGCAGTTACAGTAGCATAGGTTCTTGTAGACTCCAGGTAATCATGGAAGTAGTCAACTGTGCTCATGCAGAAGCGTAGAGCTCAGAGCCTGCCAGCCACAAAATCAACAAGGCTGCCCTGCATTGAACTTTGTGCTGCTACAACAACAATGACAACCTGCAAAGGCTAATTTAATGCACTGCTGACATATCCTGTAAGGAAAAGCCTTAAACATGCCTGGAGCTCCAGCGGTTTCCATCTCGTTAAACATGTCTAAGCTGTAGGGCCTCAGTGTGCTTCTGTGTTTTGGATTGCTGACTTTGTCATATCCTGATAGCATAAAAGGATAGGTATGCAATGCCTTTCCACCTGCATCCTTCTATAGCATGGTTTCCTTGGAAGAAAATCCCAATGAATGGGAAGGAAACAAGTGTCTTGTATGGAAGATATAGGGAGCAGGACAAAAGGATGTATTGAGAGTGCACTTGCTCCACTAGTTGTTAGGAAACTTGGTATTAACAACCTGAAACCTATAATAGCAGGAAACCATTTTTCATTTTTTCCTATTCTTAATTAGTCTAATTAAGGAATTAAGGCCTGAAGAGCCCATGGTTTAGCTGAAAAGAGCTGTAGGTGGACAGTCAGCAGCTCTCCAGTGTCCTGCACAGTGGCCACACTCCTAGCATGCCTCCCTCATGATCTGCTTATCCTGCCATACTCATCCTCATCAGTCCTTCCTGGATGTTTTCTGCACTGATTGCAAAAGAGAAAATATTTGATGGCCCAGGCCATCAAACTCCTTTACAATATGTCAAGCCCTCCCTCCCTGGTAGAGAAAGAGGGAAACAAGGAACTCATCCATGAACACAGACCAGACCATCACTGGATAGGTTACTGTCTTTATCACAGTTCTTGACTCCAGGACAGAGCTCACTTACTTGTTTTATTTATTTGCTTCTTTATTGTCAGGTTATTATTTCCCTAAAATTGTAAGCTTGGCTGAGAATTCATGAGATCAGTGTCATGAGACTGAGTCCTTTTTGGATTGTGAAATTTGCTATCTCTGACAAACACATTTTTATGTCTGTGGGTGTGTTTGTTTGTAACCAAAAAGACTAGAAACTTGTTACCTCAGTTAAAAGCTGAGATTATCACCTGACTGTGGGGAGGATATCCAATGTTGCTAGACTTCCAATAATGTTTCAAGACTGCAATGTATTTGGAGAGTAATAACAAACTTGTTGAAGTGAGTTTTTTTTAAGATATGACATATATATTTCCCAATAAGTGCTATGAATACTTCCAACTAAGAGAATGGCAAGTGCTAAAGACCATGGCACTGCAGTGGTTTAGGCATGTTCTTCATTGTAACTTTTGTCTTACTTTAAGCATGAACAGAAGTCCTTCTAGAATATAACCAGGGAAAAGGCATAGTTTTATTACATAAATGAAGTGCCTGGCCAGCCTTTCCTTGTTTTCAATTAATTAACTACCTTACTTTGGATTTTAGTTGTTTGAAGGTAAGCTATTTCTAGCCATATCTAGTCACTGAATGACTGGTTTAAACCTAAAAAAAAAAAAATCACATCCTCTGGGAGATAGGAAAGTATCAAGTGTTCGAAAAAGTCCTGCAGAGACCTGTAATGAAAATACCCATTTTGGCAACATTTCTCAGAACAACAGTATCTTCAGAACCACAGTATCCTCAAATAAATCCATTGGAAAGTCTTGAAAAATAGACAGTTACCCTAATGCTTTATTTGCTGCATTTGACAAAGTGCAGTGTTAGATTAAAAGACCTACAATAGCATCTTTTCTGTTCAAAATGTACTTTCAACATCCTGACTGTGGTTGTTTCTATATCTGTAGAAGATAAAGTAACTAGAATGGTCTGGGAGATTTTGTTAAAATTTATCATAAATTAGTAATGTAAACAGAATTCAAAGAAAATGGAGAAATATTTATTGATTCAACTTCTATTTTAAATAAGATGTGTTCCCTGTTGTGCAGTCTAGGATTTCGCAGGCTATA
This sequence comes from Anarhynchus alexandrinus, assembly GCA_008711295.1. Classification (NCBI taxonomy): domain Eukaryota; kingdom Metazoa; phylum Chordata; class Aves; order Charadriiformes; family Charadriidae; genus Anarhynchus; species Anarhynchus alexandrinus. Next base: position 1,893,997 of record VUYV01000167.1, on the reverse strand, counting down.
ATATTAAGTACTTGTAGCCAGTCATTTTTCTGATGCAACAGAAATCATTGTTGCCCACTTTCAGGATAATTCCTGGGAAACATATCAATTAAAGAAGTAGAAGTTAAATGTTAACCAGAGTATCAAAGTACATTTTCAGAAGAATCAGACCATGACAAGTCTGCAGGCTGCTGAAGGAAAACTCCAGCCATTAACAGTACAGACCCATGCATTCCCACACTTTCAGATGACCTAAGAAACTGTAACCCTCCAAAGATTTGTACGCTCTGGATAAATGAAGTGAGAGCTATTGACAGCAGAAATGTTTGGATGGGAATCCTTGTTCAGTAACACATTGAAATAGTTGTGCAATTAAAGGTCTTCAGTTGCGAAACCTAATTTCAGAAGACTAGCCAACTTGAAGTTGTGTGCAGGCTTAAGTCCTTGCTAAATCAAGAGCTTTGTGATGTAATATCTCTTCTTTTGGAAATATTTGTGTAAAGGCTGCCTTCTGTAGCGGGAAATATCACTTCACTAACTGCTCCACATTGAATCTGATACTGATGTGATATTGATCTGATTAAATACATATTTTCTAAATGCTACATAGAGTTAAATTGCCTCAAGGCATTGTGTAAGGATATCTTCTATGATTCTTTTTTTAGAGTAACTCACAAATACATGACACCCTGAAATGAATAACCAATCAAGTGTTGCTTGCTAGCTGCACAAGAGAGACTATTCAAAAGCTGTGAAGGAAATAAGCAATTTTAGAGCAATGAAACTTAAAATTACTAAGCAGTATAGGGGAAATAGTCACTAAAGCTTAGAACAATTATTGTTGTTAGCCCAACCTCTTTTCTAATCCTCCTCTGTCCATGTAATCACGGCAAAATACAATATGAAAATCTTTGAAACATACTGAAAATATTTCTGATCTTTTTAATATTAAAAAGAATCAATTAGTTATTCTATGGCATACATCCAAAGGGCAAAAATAGGGGGAAAAAGTAAGGAGAGCAGGGAAAACGAGGCCTTTGTGACCATTCTGAAAACATCAGAGAAAAAGAATGTTTTCTATCTCCTTCTGCAATCATTTATATCCTTCCCCAAAACAGATGAATAAATAAATGGATAAAAGGTTCTCAGAGGCCAGAATGCACACCTGTAAATTTAATTAAAGGCCTAATTTTAAAAACATAGGGCATGCAAATATGTGTGTAACTGTTCCCCATCTTGCATGTATAGTTGCTGTGGGCTGGACTTCAATACTTGTACCGATTGACTGGTTGACCCTACAAAGCCAATTTTTCCCAGCCTGGCTGCGCACTCAAATTTGTGCTAAGTCATGGATGCAACACAGGAAATTGGCAAAACTGAAGTGAGGCATCACACAGAAAACCTGGGCCGCTTTCTGACTTGGTCAATACCAACATATTCTCAGCTAGCTCTCATCTGACACTAAGATTGCCAAGTGTTGATGGCTGAAGCGCATGGGGATTTCAATCCCACCACATCTGTAGTAGTGTTGTCAAAACCTGCTTGGATAGCACCATTATTTTGCATGCTGACATTATATTTACATTATGTTTGTTTATGTTATTTTTTATTATTTTGTGATTTTTTGATATAGTTTTCTATTTAAATATATTTAAATACTGTTTTGATACAAAACCAAGCCCTCAGAAGACAAGAAGTACAAATGTTGGAACTTAATGGTGTTAGGTGCTACTTGGTGCTACACGTTAGTCTTTCACAGTGCTGTATCATCAGTTGGTCCAAAATACTTACATGCATATGCTAGGAAGAGGACTCTCAAGTGGTATCTGCTTTAGATTTACTATTATCTACAGGGTCCTCAAGGTCCTCCTGGTCTTGATGGAGTGGCTGGCCCACCAGGACAGAAGGGAGAAAAGGTAAGTTAAACATCTGTCTTGCTCCAGCTTCAGTGGAATATATTTATCAGTGCTAGGCTGTAAAAATCATGGATGGTTGTCCCTGCAACACAGTGTTGGCTAGCTTCAGTATTTTTTTAATTGAATCCAATTCAATAGTATTTTTTTAGTTGATAGTATTTTTTTAATTGAATTTTTTAATTGCTAATGACTTATTAGAACACATCTCAAAAGACATATTCAGAAATCCAGAATTCCCTACTGGGTGCAGTCTAATTTTCTGCACAATGCAATATTCAAAATGCAATATGAGCTATTTTGTTGTGATTTGCCAGTAAAAAAACAGTCATGATTGGACTTACGCTGGTGTGTCTGTAGGGGAAAATAAAGAACTCCAGCTAGTCCAGAATGGCACAGACTGACAGCATATTCCCTGCAGAAAGTGCCCTCTGTGGCACGTGTGTATACCAGGGCAACTGGAATTACTTGTTTGGATTCTGTGGACCACTGACACATCAAGTTTTGTACACTTCTGCAGCAGCCCATATTTGTCTTAACTGCTGACTACTGCACTGTGCTGCCCACAGCTATGATATCCCACCCCCACATTTGTGGCAGTTCCACCCTTCACTCACCCCTTGATGAGACATTTCAGCATCCTAACGTGGGAGCAAAGGCTTACTTAGTTTTCTGTTGCCTTGCTGCACTGGTTGGCTTCATGCATGATCAGATAAGCACTATGGCTAGCAAAAGGGAAGGAGTGGGGAACAGGCAAATGAAAGCAAGAAATCATAGTGTCCAGCAGCTAGATTTTCTTGTGTTGCTATAGAACCAAAAACTACATGTTGCAAAATTGCCACTCTTTTTAAGTTTCCCCAAATTACTGCATACATTTTTTTTGCACCCCACTTCAAGAGACAGGGCAGCAGAGAGCTATGGAGATGGCCAGGGGCCTTGAGTACATGACCAATGAGGAGAAGCTGAAGGAGCTCAAAGCATTTAATCTGGCAAAAAGGAGACAAAGGCATGGCCAACAGATCTAAAGATATCATCATAACCCTTTAATGAGGGCTAGTGAGTTTTTTGCACCCCACTTCAAGAAGGATCTGGAGAAGACAGACAAAGACTACAGGAAAATTTCATCCTCCAGTGAGCTTCTACACCACACTTCATGCACAAGAACTTGGAAGTAGATTCCCAAGTGTACATTGAAAGCTCACATACTGTAAGGGAAATGAAAAGGCAAGTCCTAAATGGACAGAATATTGAAATGTATTTATTTATTTTTAAAATCACAAGATTTTTTTTTTAAATCTCCTCTGAAGACTGAAGAATCTGAGTTGTGATTACAAAAGCCTGAGTTTGGTAAAACAACGGGATACATGGCAACTAGCACTGGTCCAGAAAATGCAGTATGTATGTTACAAAGCAGGCATTCAAAACTTGTGTCCATTGTAATCAGTGGTATGTGTTTTACATGAAGGAGTCTAAGAATAGAAAGAACTCTAGCTGAAATAAACTGAACCTGAATCGCATATTATCGGAAGAGACTGTTGTGGAAAGAGAAGTAATTGGAAGAAAAATTAAATTTTCAAAAAGGGCAAAATCCTCAAAAAACAGGACAAAAACTCAAATGTTTTGTTCCACTGGGCCTGTTTTCTGCATTGTGTATATCTGATAGAAGTTTAATTAGAAATGAGCACTATATATTTGCTCGAACCTGCTCAATACAATCCCCAGCATCTTGGTATAATAGAATTTTTTCCTATTCATTTTTTCTAAAGACCTTGATTTAATTGCAATATCTATTTTTTAATCATTATTCCTGATTAATCCAGAGAAGATTACAGGAAAAAACTGCAGGATGCACTGAAAGTAAAGTCAATCTGTTCCTTAGGGTGAAATTTGATGTGGTTTTTTGCTATTACTTTTGGAAGAAAACATTGTTATCATTTTACTCCTCATGCTTACTCATTTTTTTCAGACTTACTCAAGCAATATTTCTGTTGAACAAGTAAGGACAGGAGCTTGCCAATATAACAATTAATTCCATTAGATTCAGTGCAATTTGGAAAAGAAGTATTTGCATGCCGTGGCTCTGTGTCTATTCTATGAACTAGAAGTGGAAAAAACAGTATCTAAGTAAAGTCCATAAAAGCAAATCAAATATCTTGATTGCTGCAATGAAGCCTTAAAATCATACTAGTCATCATATCCCTTGTTTGGAATGGTGCCCTAGACAACTTGTGTGGGATCGGTTTCTGCTTCTGTTATATGCCATGAGGGTTTTGACATTTAAGTTCAGAAACATGGAGATGTGACCCACAATGCTTAATTCTGTGTGTTCCAGACCTTTAAAATCTGCAGCAATAATTGAAATACAAGATTGCATCCTGTCTGCATACCAGACCAGAGCTATTCATTTGTGATTATAACTCCTGAATTACAGATTGTTTTCTTTTTAACTAAGATGTCCAATGTTTCATGTAAAGGACATTATGACATCAAATTAAATAACATAGAAATCTGTGGGTATTTTAATTAAGCAAAAATATCATAAATGTGATGTTGTTGCCTGTCTAATGTTCTTACTGTAAGTAATTAGGATTGTTTTTCTTTTACAGGGTGATCAAGGTGTGCCTGGTTCTGTTGGTCCAAAGGTAAAAAAAAAAAAAAGAGACAATGTTTTTATAGGATAACAGTATCATTCTAACACAGCATGATACTAAAAAGGGCTGAGAAGTCTAAAAGATTACTATTGTGAAACCTAATGAAGTCGGCAAACTTGGCTTCCCAGTTGGCCAAAGTACTTCTCTAAGAAGTGTGGCCAGGAGGTCAAAGGAGGTGATTCTTCCCTCTACTTGGATCTCATGAGACCCCACCTGGAGTACTGCGTCCAGCTTTCAGGGCCCCAGCATAAGAAAGTCTTGGACCAGCTTGAGCAGGTCGAGAGGAGGGCCACAAAGGTGATCAGGGGATGACCCCTCCAGGAAGGGTTCAAGGCCAGATTGGACGGGGCTTTGAGCGACATGGTCTATGGGAAGGTGCCCTTGCCCACAGCAGAGGGTTTGGAACTAGGTCCCTTCTAACCCAAACCTTTCTATGATTCTATCATTCTACTTACTTGCATCTACTTATGCATGTTCAGTATACCAACAAACTGACGTTTTATTTTAGGGTGATACTGGAGTCACTGGATCAATAGGCCCCAAAGGAGAAGCTGGTGCTGTTGGGTCTCCTGGGAAAGCTGGACCACCAGGACCTCCTGGGCCCCCTGGGCCCCCTGGACCTCCTGGACCCCCAGGACTAAGCTACAGTTTGGGATTTGAGGTATTTTGCCATTATGGAGTTTATTGTAGCTATGGATCTACTTCTTTCAGAGGAGGGACAGTGTAATGACTGGTATATTTCACAGCTATTTAGGGTTGAATTGATGACAGATAGAGCCATTTGCTCTAGATTGAAATTTGCCTAACAGTAGCCTACAATTCCTTTTCATTTGAATATAATTGATCATGCTTAGGCCATGGAAGTAATGGATTTCTTTGGGCAATTTTCGTGAAACTATTCAGTAGTAACAGTGTTCAAGTGTTATTTTTGATGTTTATATCATTGCTAATGTAAAATACTCAAATACTGTACTACAAGAGAAAACTTCTTTAGCACTTTTTTACGTAAATAATTTAGAGCAATGATTTAAATATACATAGAAACATGACAGCATTAATTAAAATCGAACTGCATGTCCCCCTTAAGCTATGATTTTTCCCATGCTGTCATTCTTGAGGCCACGAGTTTAGTTTGGACATCTCACTTAGTAACATGTAAATACAGTGACAGTTGCTGGACATTTCTGACCTCATGGTCAGTTCTACTCAGAAGAAAAAAAAAATGCAGATGCTACTCTTTCTACTTCTGAAAATAATACCTTCATGACTTTAAATTACGAGATCTGGATGAGTTTTACATGTTATCTGATAACTGCTCATTTAGACAATCTTTTTGGTGCAGAAAGTGGCTTCATAGTACAGAAAGGCAAAGGGAGCACACTCGGGTTCAAGAACTAGAGGTGCTGCATTAACATCTTTGCAGACAAATTGCCTCCATCAATATTCACATAAGATCTTCCCTTTTTTTCTTTTTCCATGCATTTTTCATTTCTAATTTAGCTGTTTAGCCCAGAAAAGTCTTTCCAGAGTTTTCGGGGTTTTATGTCCTGGGACATTTTGCATAGAAACTGAGGGCAGTTTCATCAGAGAAGTAAGCAGTGTTTGACCAAAACTACTGACCATCTGTACAACTGCTGCAGTAAAGCGGTGGTGTTTAAAAGATACCAGTTTACTCACACATGTTTCTCCTAGTACCTACAGTACCCCTTTCTCTTTTCTTTATTCTAGAGACACTTTGAGTACTCCAGGTACAGAGCTGACCACTAATGTTTGTTTAGAGACATATTCTAATTTTGGATGTCTGACTGAATAATATTGTACTATATACACTACTGGTTAATATACACTACTGGTCAACTTATGTCAGTGGTTTTCAATGGATGAAAAAATCTCCCCAGCAATTCACAAGCTCTTAATTGCAAGAACTGCAATTGTTAGCAAAGAAAGAACAGCATAAAGTCTAAGCATACAAACACTCCATTGCATTAACTTAGGCTGGTACAGAGTCTCCCCTGAATAAATATGTGCTTGTCTCAGAATGAGGACTATTGGTAAACCACATGTTCATCCTAGGCGTGGTCTAAGTTTTAGTCCAGGATGATGGTTTCTCTGACTTACAGTCATCTTCTGTGACCCTTGAGGATCCAGTGTTAAGACGTTCTCCACTCTTCCCCATTCACACTATTTGAGTAGAAGACAATGTTGCCTCATTACGCCACAAAGAGTTCCCCTGCAGGTAGGTACTTAGGACCAAACTCTGCCACTTGTGATACCTAAGTCTCAGAGGAGCAAAGTTATCAGATGAGCAGGAGAGAGTGAAAACTGGAAGTCCCCACTTTTATGGACACAAACACAAAAGTATCCCAGCTCCAACTTCAGCAACAATATCTTGACTGGCTTCATCTTGAACTTCATCTAGTCCAAGCAGAATTGGCATGATTGTAATTTCCCTGAGAGGAATACTACAGGCTTGCTCGTTGTAGCTGATCTTTTGGATGCCCACACCCACCATCTGTTAAGAGGCAGCACCGTGGTCTGCCAGTTCGTTAGGGCGATGCTACCTTTTGGCTGGCAGTCTGTTTATTGCTGTAAGGCTGTTTCTTCAAAACATTCCTGTTAGCACTTGTTAGCATCTGTGACCAGCTATGTGCAAAAACCAAATGGCATGGGGTTTGCTGGCACTTATGCCTGTCAAAAGAACAGTTTGAGCTGCAGAAAGTACCTGGCAAACCCATTAAAAGCATGCAGATGTCAAAAGCAATGGTGTGTTATGTAAAGCAGGCATCAAGCACTTTCTTAAAGGGAAAAATACATTGGCACAGTGGAGGTAAGGGAAAGAAGAAGAAACACAGCTTGTGGTTTATGCTAAGTAGCCAGTGTTTGGTCCAGTCCTGTTCAATATATTCATCAATGACCTGGATGAAGAAGGGATAGAGTGTACCATCAGCAGGTTTGCTGATGACACAAAACTGGGAGGGGTGGCTGACACACCGGAAGGCTGTACTGCCATTCAGCATGACCTGGACAGGCTGGAGAGTTGGGCAGAGAAAAACCTTATGAAATTCAACCAAGGCAAATGTAGGGTACTGCACCTGGGGAGGAATAAACCAATGCATTAGTACAGGTTAGGGGCTGACCTGCTGGAAAGCAGCTCTGTGGAAAGGGACCTGGAAGTCCTGGTGGACAACAGGATGACTGTGAGCCAGCAATGTGCCCTGGTGGCCAAGAATGCCAACGGCATTCTGGGGTGCATCAAGAAGCGTGTGGCCAGCAGGTAGAGGGAGGTTATCCTCCCCCTCTACTCTGCCCTGGTGAGGCCACTTCTGGCATACTGTGCCCAGTTCTGGGCTCCCCGGTTCAAGAAGGACAGGGAACTGCTGGAGAGGGTCCAGCAAAGGGCTACAACTATTATTAGGGGATTGGAGCATTTTCTTATGAGGAAAGGCTGAGGGACTTGGGTCTTTTCAGTCTAGAGGAAAGAAGACTGAGGGGAGATCTTATCAATACTTGTAAATACTTAAAGGGAGGGTGCCAGGTAGATGGGAACAGATGTTTTTTCAGTGGTGCCCAGTGATAGGACAAGAGGTAACGGGCACAAACTTGAGCACAGGAAGTTGCATCTAAACATGAGGAGGAACTTCTTTACTTTGAGCGTGGCAGAGCACTGGAACAGGCTGCACAGGGGGGTGGTGGAGTCTCCGACCCTGGAGACATTCAAAACCCACTTGGACGCCATCCTGTCCAACCTGCTGTAGGTGAACCTGCTGTGGCAGGGGGGTTGGACTAGATGATCTCAAGAGGTCCCTTCCAATCCCTGTCATTCTGTGATTCTGTGAAACAGGCCAAACAGAATATCAGCAGGTTTCCTGTTGATCTTTGATACACTGATAGCTGATGGAAGAGCAAAATGAAAGTCTAAATAACATTCAGGTGAAGTTGCATGAAAGGACTTGGGCCAACCTGATGACTTAGCGTGTCCCACCTTGGTCCCACTCCTTCTGCTTCTCTTGTTCTTGGCTCTCACGGAGTTGGTGGAAAAGTGCAAAAGAATGAGAGCTCTCTTTTTCACCGGAGTCAGAGCAGTTGATGTTTTCCATAACTTCATCATTAGGCTGTCATTCCATAGCAACTTAAGCTGATCTAATTGGTCATCCACCAATATGGATGTTGCTCTCAAGGTCTTCCACTTCACAGATATCTTTTGGAAGTTAGCAGAGGGCCACAACAATGGTCAGTGGGCTGGAGCGCATGAACTGTGAGGAAAGACTCAGGGAACTGAGATTGTTTAGTCTGGAGAGGTCTTAAGCATTTTAGCAGCCTTCTGATACCTAAAAGGATGTTATTGAGAAGACACACAGCCAGGACCTTTACAGTGGTGCACAGAGTGACGAGCAACAACAATGCTCATCACAGGGGATGGTTGATTGAAACAGGGGAGGTTCTGACTTGATATAACTAAAATATTTTTCACCTTGACTACAGCCAAGCATTGGAACAGGTGGTTGGAGAGGCTGCAGAACGTCCATCTCTAGAGAGTTCCAAGACCTGAGGGGACAAAGCCCTGAGCAACCTGATTTGAATTCAGTGTTGACACTGCTTTCAAGAGGAGGTTGGACTAGGTAGCCTCTAAGATTCCTCCCAACATAATTAATTCTACAATTTTGTGATAGAACATTTTTTTCTGCTCAATTTCATTTCAGTGAGCTGTATTTTAGGCAGGAGTTCAACATTTGACTGAGAATTAGGAAGGACCTTTATTTGTGAATGATTGCTGCTCTTAACAAACTGCAAGTTCTCCCTGCCTTAAATCAGTTATTTAACCCTTACTAGTCATTACAGTATTTCAGTAGCCAGGTGGCAGGTTAATGCTAAACACAAAAATATTACTACAACATGTTTAAATGTAGCACATACTTAAAACTATGATGCTGTCTCACTTCTGCCTGATGCTGTCCAGCCTGAAGTGCTGGAGAAATGGTGTCAAACTGGAAAGACTGCAAAGACCAGAGTTTCTGTAAGGAAGATCAACATACCCTAATCACATTTGAGTGGAACCTGTCTCCAGAACATCATGCATTGGTCAAAAAAAGGTTAATGAGAAAAGATAAAAATATTTGTGTTCAGTATCTTTCCAGTTTCTTACAGGACTCCAGAAAACAGAGAAATTGAAAAAAAAAAAAAAAGAAAAAAGAAAAGAGGGGAAAAAAAGGGAGAGAAATTCTTAAATTCTGTAGCATTTTTTCTCTTCCATTAGGACATGGAAGGATCAGGTAGCACTGGCCTGTTAAGTGAATCCAGAATTCCAGGATCAAGAGGGCCAAAGGTAAGCGGATATTTCGGGGGAGGGCAGTATTGTTAGTTGTTGCTGTTTGTTGTTTTGTTGGGTTTTTTTCCAAAAATAAGTGTGTCCTCCTCTCTGCTTTTTGGAAATACATAGCCCTAGTCACCTACAGATTTGGAGTCACTGAACTGCACTGGATTCAATTGCTCTAGAATGACATTGCAATAACTATGTCCTCCAAAGAATCTGAATGGTATTTCTCTAATACCTCATTAGCTGATAAATTTTAGATTCTGCTTTGGTATTTTTTTTAGAGATTAAAGGATGAAATAGGGGATTTTGTATTATCTAGCTGTCTATTTCTTGCTTTACCTTAGTAGATGCCCTTCTTGCATATGAAGATGGATTACATATACTAATGAAACTGAAATGTTATAGTTTGACAATCAAATGTGCATAATCTGAAATGCCACTTAAGATAAAAAGGTGTTCCCAGTAGTGTGGAAGCAGTGTCCCAGAAGAAGGGATGTTTTATCCTCCATCACCATGTCTCAGGAGATTTTTGCTAGTGTGGGCCGCTTTAAAACACCAAGTAGGGAATACAGGAATACAATGCATCTGTACTTACCATATCATTTGGATTTATCTTCATTCTTAGCAATAACATCAAAACTGCAACCTATGATGCATTCCCTAAAGCAGACAATTATCCAGCATTCCTTCTGCCAGAGCTGTCTGCATTGTTCTAGTTTGAACTTCAGAAGTCCTACCCCTGTGCTCACTCCAAAAGAAACATTCAGACTTTCAAAGCATGGCTTTGAAAGAATAAGTCTTGTTGCCCAAGTTTGGAGAAAGTGCTGCTGCTGATGACCTTGGGTTATGGTAGATGCCAGATTGAATACTAGGCAACAGTGCGCTATCACTGCGAATAAGGCAAACCCTGTACGGGAATACATCTGAGAGAGCATTGCCAACAGATATAGAGTTGTTATTATTACAGCCCTTTACTCAGGCTAGTGGGGCTGCATTGATATACTGAATCCATTTATTTTTTTTGTACACCACTTCAAAAAGGATGGGGACAAGACAGAGACAATCCAGCAGAAAGCTGTACAGATGGCCTTGAGTACATGACCAGTGAGAAGAGGCTGAAGGAGCTCAAACGGTTCAGTCTGGCCAAAGGGAGACAAAGGCATGATCTAGTAGCTGCTTTCAAGTCTTTGAGGGACAACTGCAAATATGATGAAGCCAAACTGTTCCTTGTAGTGCCAGATGGTGCAACAAGGGACAGTGGTCACAATTTGCAGCTTGAGACATTCAGGCTAAACCTCAGGAGGAACCTGTTCAGTAGGAGGTTGGTGCAGAACTGGGGCAATTTGCCCACGGAGGCTGTGGAAGCTCTGTTCTTCAAAGTTTTCAAGACTTTGCTGGACAGAGCCATGACTGACCTGATCCAGAGCTGGTGACAGTTCTACTTCAAGGGGGTGACAGGATTAGATCACCTCTAGAGGTCCTGTACAACCCTGTTTCTATGATTCCATGAATCATCAGAAATGAACCAAACACTGGAGACAGGAGCGAGTTTGAGAACCTTTTTACTATGCTGATTTAAAGTACTAGTAATTGTGAGTCACTGAAGTTATAGCTGACTCAGTTTAATATCTTAGAGACCTTTACCCCCTCTTATATCTTTTCCTAGATACTAAAGAAGTGGCACAAAAATGCAGTCACAAAAATAAGAATAGCTGAAACAAGCTAAGGTCCAAAGTGAGATGTCCAAAAACAGTTCCAAAATTGCCCATTCTGACCTGCCTAAATGACAGCCTTACTCTCCATTTTGGTCCTATAATGGGCATTGTTTCCAAGTCACTCAGCTATAAATACTGAAAAAATGTCTTATTGCAGCTGAACAAAATCCTGGAATTTTGTTTTCCTGTTACTGCTTAGTCAGTCCACAAAGTTTGAGTCAGTAAAGAAGTCGCATAAGACCTTTCCTGTAATCATGAAAAAGATTATACATACTTACTGGTAGTGCATGAAAGCATTATGAGCCACTTACACCCTATGACACCTCCAGAGGTTCCTGATTGTCTTTGAGTGGAAATAGAATACCTGCTTCTAAGAGGGCTGTAACTCAAAGCAGCTGCTAGGAAATAAGTTACATTTATTTGCACTGTATTTGTATCTGTTGAATTTTTTATTAATCTTTTATGAGAAAGTAGTGGTTATGTTTTGAGGTAGAAGTATCAAATTTATTTTGATACTCAAATGTTTGCTTCAAGTTACTTTTAAACCTGGCAAGACAATGCCATGTTGCCTCTGAACTGGTTACATATCTTAATTTCAGCCAAGAAGGCAAATTCAAAAAATTGTAAGCAATTGAAAGCAGTCCCTTGCAACAAATGCACCTGTACAACTTTATTTCTAATATTTTCTAAAAATGTGTGTAATATGCAGTGACAAGATTGAAGTTGTCTTCATAAGAAAAAAAATCTTCAGTTTTTGCATGATAATATAGAGCAAGGCAGTATTTATTAGAATAAGAAATCTAAAACAATGCTTACATTTTATTACTCGCTGTTGATACTACTGGTCTCCAATATTTTTTTGTAACAGTTGTGGTTATGAATTAGGGTTTTTTCTGACAAAATTTATTATTAAATGCTATGTGGATTTGCCAGTAAATTCAGTGTAATTTTAAAGGTTTCTGGAGGAAGACATGGACAGCGTGGGCCCTTAGGACCAAAGGTACCCTATGTAACAAGGAACACTTGAAAGCTAACCTATTTTGCTTTGGCATATATTTTTAATTTCTATATTCCCATCATTTGCCTTAACAAAACAGCTTTTGTTTAATGTTCATATACTGACTAAGGAAGGGACAAGTTTTGTTCCCATTTACACTGGGTATCCACACAGAATGTGTATTAATAGAATTATTTCACATCCACACCAGAACAGTGAATAAATACCAGCTGGGCCGTTACATTCCAAGGCACTTGGTGTAACATGGCATTTTTGTTTAGGACATTTGCCAGTTTCTCTTTGTCACTCATTTATACATCATTCTGTTTTCCAAGAGGTTACATGTGTGCTGCTGAAAGAGAAAGCTGCAGGAAGAGACCTTCTGGCACAATCACAGAAAGTGATAGAAAAACATTCTGGAAGGTGCTGGGGGGAAGAAGAGAGATGTTATGACTACTTTGCTTTGGTTTTGATTTGAGCTCAGTAGTGAATGAATTTTTCCACTTTGATGCTGCTATTGATGAAGTAACCCATAAGGAAAAAATGGAGAGACTAAAAATCAGAGAGAAAAAGGGCAGATTGGCAGAATGAGGCCTTAGACAGGTAGAGGCTTTTTCTATTCTTCTGTAAAACTTGAGTATCGTTCAGATTAATAGTACAGCATGACAACATTAGTTCAGCACCTTAAATGTGTAGTTAAAGAAACCTGAAGTCTTCATTGCCCTGGGAAATGGCAGCAACATTGAGGGGTAGGAAATGGAAAACAATCAGCAGGGGCCCCCACCCTGTCTTCCTAAAATTTATACCTGAACACACGCAACACAGGCCACTAACTACCCAGAAAGCACATTCCCAACAACTGCATGCATCCGTTTCATAGAACAGCAATCAGAGATCTGGCCTGTCACCTAAGTCTAGAGTCTATAGAGCTCAGCTTATAGGGCTGAAAAAATTCCCTCCATTGGATACTGCTTCTGTTAATGCTGGAGGACAACATTGCTTATGAGTATGTGTTAGTGAATGATACTGCAAAGGACTGGCTAGAACAGACGTGCTCTCACATGATGCTGCTCTGTGGACAGAAGTAGGTGCTGAGTGTCCACGCTGAAAATACATTTTTTGTTAAAAACACTTATTCTCTGACCTTAACTAGAAATTTTGTTTCTAAAATATTGTGGAAATACTGTTTCACTTCAGACTTCAGAAATAGAGGTAGCATGATTCCTAGGATTTAGGAACTGGACTGGGACTGAAAAGATAGACCTTGGCCAAGAGACTTCACCACCACCTACACTAAGCTTTTAGTTGCTTAATCTTGAGTCATTCATCCCCAAGATCATGGAGACACAGAAAGGAGCATACTATTGCCTGACATCTTACAAAATCAGGTATGCTACAGCAAAATTAATATAAAGTGGTTATAATACACTATCATTTTCATGGGGATGAATTTTACACCCACTTTTCATGATTATAAGTGACTTCACTAGGCAACAGTGGCAAGATATAACAACAACCCACTTTCAAAAAACAAAAGTTAATACATCATGAGGAGTTTAAGGTATAGTTATGTTTTGTATGCCCTTCATCCTTCAAACACCCCAGACTAGTAGAGCTGTCAGAGGCCTGCTGTGATCAAAGTTTTCTCTCTTTCCTAGCAAGTAAGTATAGATATAAATTCTGCTTTCATTTTTATGAAAACAAAAAGCAGTCTACAGTCTTCATGAATAAATAAATAGGCACTCCTAAAAGACAGTAAGCATAAACATAACATTTGAGGCAATGGCTGTATCTGCTTGCTGATTTATTCCTGTTTATATTCTCTGTCTCAAATGAAATAAACTAAATTGCATGTTCCCTGTCTGTAATGAAATCAAGGAATCGCGTCTACTCAGAGCTAGAGTACTGCAGAATCAGTCCTGAAGTTGGAACAGTGCAGCACTCATTACATTGTTCGTGGTATGACACAGTGTCTGGGTAGATGGAGGAGTAGTGTGGGGGAGGCTGAGTTAACTGTGTTGAAGGAAGATGGTGGTTCATTTGTGGAGGCACAAGGTCATTGTGGCATTGGTAGATCTGGGGAATGTTACCATGTGCTGATTTCAGACACCAAAATGAAGGTTCAGACATGTAGCTTGGTAGATGCTCAGCAAAAATAATGTGTGGTGACCAGAAACTCTAAGATGTGGGTGACTACTGTGAGGTTAAACCCCCAGAACATATTCACAAATGTATGCTGAGCATCACTTTACCAAAAATATGCCCTGTTTTTGCTAATCCTCTTACTCCATTCAGTCCCTTTGTTTGTAAGGAAAGTAACATACATGTTTAAAATCTTTGTAATTACTGTTCACTTTGATATTTGAGCCCTACTGTGTCTCCATTTCAGGGAGAAAGAGGCAACATTGGTCCACCAGGTTCAAAGGTGGGAAATTCATTTAACTTGATCTAAAACCTCAGTCATTTCTTCCTTTTAGTTTCCTTTCTTCTCATAATGCACTCAGGGGATAATGAACATTTCTTGCTCTGTCAGCATATTAAAGCCCAGGGAGGCTTATCTGGAAAAACAGAAGCCTTTCTCAGTTAAATTGTGATTATCAGGAGCCAGTGTAACCTATTGCTTAAGACTTCTGTTTAAAATACTGTCAAAATTGCATTTAAAATCCTCAGGTGCACGATGCCATAGTGTTTCGTGAGGCCGTTTACATTTTCACCAGAACAAAAATGAGAAACAGCAAAGCTTATGTAAAAAACTAAGCTCCACATCCCTCCTTACTCCTTAATGTCATGGTGTGTAGCTAGCATCCCCACACCAGAGCCCTGCCCCCATGACTCATGCTGTGGCACGGTAGTAGATTCACACCATGTTGTGCAGAGGCCTCAGGAACACAACCCCAATCTGGTGTTCAGCACAGAGGCCACTGTTGTTGCCTATTTCTGTGCTAGAACTCAGGAGGTACAAGATTATAGAAATGGTGGTTGGAAGGACCTCCAGAGGTCATCTAGTCCAATATCATACTCAAAGTGTTATCACCAACACTAGATCACATCAGCAATGGATTTGTCTCACCAAGCCTCAAATACCTGCGGGGAGGTTCCAAAAAACCCTGTAGGTATCTTGTTCTGGTGTTTCACTATCCTCTTTGGAAAAACAGTTTCCCTAACATGCAGCCTGTACCTCCTAAGCTGTAATTTGCCCCACCTGTCTAACTCACCCCATGCACCAGTGTGCAACCTAGACCTGCAGCTCTGAATCAGTGCAGTTTTTAGACAGGAGACCCCATTGACAGGGAAACCTGCTGCTTTACACTGCTTTACATGGTGTTAGTATTGAAATGAATGGAGCCGGAGTCCATTCTTTTGTCTCCAATCTTCCCTGTCATTATCCCTGTCTATTCTGGTTTGGAGCCCACCCCAAAGCTTCTGTTTGTATTTGAGCTGCTTTTTGCCAGTCCCTGGCTGACTTGCGTGCCTTTTGCATGCATAGGCCAGCAGAGGGCGGTGCTGGGACTCAAATAAAAATAAAATTAAAAAATAAAATAAAATAAAACAAAACAAAACAAAAGTTTCTCTTGCATTTGGGACAGCACTGGAATCAAGAGTTGCTCTAGGAAAAAAACATAAAAGCAACTACATATCTACCCTTCTGCTTGCTGAATATTTACAAGAGTATTATCACAGTCTTCTAGCAGCATCTGCTTGTTTATTTAAAAAAAAAAAAAAAGCAACAATGTAGCAGGACACTGCTTGCCATAAATTCCACCTGCTGTACATATTTTGAGTGTTGCCATTTCACAGAGATATTTGTCAGCACGATAATTGAAGCTGATACATTGATGCATAGGACAGTTGTTTAACTCTTCGTTTTGATCTGTTTGAGACTATATATTATTTTTTAAATTATTATACATACAGATGCTTTGTTCTATGGTCCTTGTTCTAGTAATTATTATTGTTGATTTGATAGAAACGTTTCAAACACACGTGTATATTGTAAGTGGAGTAACTACAGTGCTATTTAAAAATAATCTATCTCTTCAATCCTCAGATTAAAAAAAGTTAGTCCTCTTACATTTGAGCAATGAGCTATATTCTTAAAATATGGAAGGAGTTAGAAATAAGGGTGTCTCCTGATACATTATTTCCTGAAAAACATCTTACCTATCCCGGATCTTTTCTTCCAAATTAAATTTCAGTAGGAAAATCAATTGGTGAAATTATTAAGCATTTGTAATAGTAGGTAGCTGATCTGCAGCTACCGACATGCCTGAAATGACAGCATTCTGTTGCAGAAAAGCTGTTGGTCCAAGGTTATTTCCTTTGCCCAATTGCCTTTGCTGCAGATAGATACATATAATTTTCCACAAGCACTGAGAGACTTAAGTCCCAATTACCGTTTTTACTAGTTATGTAGGTACCTAAATCCCAGTAGTTACTTAGGTCCCTAAATCCCATTAGCATCCAGAGACGCCTTTTATCCTGCACTTGTCTATAAAATGAAAATTAGAGTGTTTCAGAAATTATACTTTATCTTACTAAACTGAGCATTTATTCCCGAGCCACATGCTTTGCTGATCAGACAAACAACAGAAATAACAGTGAGAATAACTTTTCTTAATGAAGTGGACACATTAAATCTCTTGTGCTGGTGGTTCTGTAGAAAGGATTAAAAAGAGAGAGGATTTTACATCCTGTGAACTGTTAATTTGAATTTCTTCTATCACACCAGAAATGCAGCAAAGACCATTTGACTTTGGATGCTTTAAAATGCTGATGTTCTTTAAGATACTCCTGTAGGGTATTAGATAATTCTCAGTGGTTTTATTGGGTCACATCCATTCCAGTATCCTCTCTCCAACAATGTCAAAAGCATATGCAGTTTGAGCAGTTTGATGCTTAGATGCAATTTGACCTTATAAAAGAGCAAGTATTGTATCATAGTTCCCCTAAGCGACCTCCTAGACTCCAACAATTTATAGCTCAGGGACTTTCTCAGCTAGAAATGGTGTCTGAACCACAATCAGATCTCTTCAAGTGAACTTGATGTCTCCCCTGGAGCTTATGCAAACTTCTACAACTTACAAGACCTTGGGGCAAGGTGGTCTGCCAACTTAACTACACATCCCATTAACCTTTTCCAGCTATTTTCATTTGATGCCCACTATTTCTCCTATTAGAAGTGTGAGTTCTTAACTACTCTCTGCTTTTAGAAGCCTCTACAGTATTCTTTGCCCACCTCTTCATTTGTCTGTTTTCCAAGCTAAAGAGTCATAACTTATACCGTCATGTCTCATACAGAAGCCATTCTGTACCTTCCATTATTCTCATTGACCTTTTCTGAAGTTTTTCTAGTTCCACTAGATCCTTTTCAGGATGGAAACTGTGAACAAACCAGTGCACAGAATTCAAGTTAAGGGCATAAAATAAGTATATACAGTGGCATAGTAATGTTCAGTGTTCTTGTTTTCCTGTCCCTTTTATGATAATTTCTTGTATTCAGCTACTGAGCTGACCTTTTAATGGAATTGTCTATGTCCACTAGATTTTCATGGTACTATCTACTGTAAAAGCCCAAAAATATTTTCTTGAAGTAGAAGAAAAGTAAGAACCAAAACAGCATTTTCCTAAAAAAAAAACAAACCAAAACACTCCCCCCCCAAAAAAAACCCCAAACCAAACAACCAAAAAACCCCCATCAACCAAACAAGCAAACAACAAGAAAACAAACAAACAAAAAATAGCCCCACTGCTAAAGCAAAACAGGGCTAATCTGTCACTTGGATGAATCATCAGACTGTTCTGTGTCATTTCCTTTGCTCTTTCATATGACACAGAGGAAAACAGATGCAGAAAATGTAGTTCACTGTTTATCTGGTCCTTTAAGAATTCAGTCTTCTTTTATCTGTTTTTCTCTGGGCAAACTGCATCATTACTGAGTGATACTTCTATTTTCCCATAGAATAGAGTAACTGATCCGATTCTTAGCAGTAATAATCAGTCCTGCATTGAACTAGAGCAGGGGCTATAAAACTTTTGCCCTACATACCAACTCCCATCTGCATTAAATCCCTCTTCCTCCTCTTCCTCCAGCCTGAGAGTCACTTAACTGAAGGGTGGAAATAACCCACAAAATGTATCTTGGGGGAAGGCAACAGAAGTCACCCTTCTGTTAAGTGGAGGTGGGAGCAGTGGAGAAGAATGATTGAAGCTGCATTAAAAGATCCTGCTCTGGAGAGGGGGAAACAGCAGAAGGAGTGGAGAGAGCAAATGACTAGTGAGGTGATGCTGACTCCACGGAGGCCTCCCTAACCTGCTCTAGGGTTCCATTCAGAACCTCCCAAGAGTGGTAGCCTACTGCTTGTATGAAACTGAATACAATTTAGAGAGACTAACAGTATGTTTGTTGTGGCAGGGAATGCCAGGTACAGATGGAAAACCAGGCTTTCCTGGCATTGCTGGACATCCTGGAGGTGTGGTGAGTAGGGCTATCATAATCTTGTGATCACCTAACACACACTGGCTCCCAAACCTATGTCTTAAGGATCAGCAGGAGCCCTAACAGTACTTGCTAGCATTGTGTGGAGAGCTGGGCCTTGATTTGTCTTACTTAACCTGAAGCAGTTACCTCAGATACCAAACACAGGAGCAGCGTGGACCTTGATCTTGCCTCCCTCATTAGTCAGAAGTGACACAGGCATCACCAGAGGCTAGTTCCAATTCTTTGACACTCCTTTTGCTTTTAATTATTCAGAAATCAGCTCTGCTTTTGATTAAAGGGAAGCCAACATGCTTATAGGGGATTTTAATATATTTCTCATGCTAAAGAGCCACGAGTATTACAGAGCTCTTTAGCTGGGAAGTCCCACAGCTCGTTCCCTGCCACCTTCCTCTCACTCATGCCGGACAATCTGTTTGCGTCCCCAGCACAGTGAGTTGTGTCAAGGGACTGATCAAGCTTAGAAATAATCTGCCTGAAAAATAACTGTTTAGCTCACATGTGTTCCCCTGCCCAGTCCACTGGGCAATCCTGGACACAACTGGGGTGGTTAATGCTGAAAAAGGAAGGAGCAGCCAGTGCGGTGAAAGAAAGGCTTGTTGAATTAATCCCCAACTAACAAAATGTTGTGTGCTCATTTGCTTCTGTTCATCTGTGAACACTGTCAAATGTGCTGGAAAATACTTTCAAACATCAAATCCTCAGAGGGTCAGAGTTGAAACCTGCTGGCCCCATCTGTGGTTTGAGAGAGCTGGGGATCGATCATTCCATACCTGCGTTTTATTGTTGTGCTTTTGTGAAGCTAGAGAAAGCACATTTTCACATTTTTTTTTCCTTTTAAATCACTTATGGTTATTTTTTTTATCACATGCAGGGTCCAAAAGGGGAGAAGGGTGACCCAGGACCTCAGGTGAGATTTTATGGATTTTATTCTTTCTGATAAACCTATGTGAAATGTAGTACTTAGTGAATGGTTTTTCCACCTGTAATGCTTTTGAAATAGGGTGAACCAGGACAGGATGGAAACAGTATTGTGGGACCACCTGGACCACCAGGACCACCAGGACCAATCATAGCAGTACCTGAGGTAAGCGTGTTTGTCAAGCATTAAAGCCTCTGTAACTCGTCTTACAGAGAAGAGGGCACAACTGGTTAACAAACTGGCAATTCTGCTGTTGATATTCAGGTCATAAGTCTACTCCTCAAAACATAAAAAATCTCAATATGTCTCTATATCAGATGGATTTGTTTTGAAAAGATGGAATAGGAAGGAAAGTGGGTGAAAAGCTTACATACAAGAATTACAGGGTCGTATTGAAAGCTTCTCACAAACTCTTCTGCAGGATTCTGCAGGAGTTGTGAAGGTCAAATAAAAATCAACAGAGAAATACAAAACTGGGAATGTTTAACAACGCAAGGCACCTGAGACACAGCAGTATGTAGAAGAGAGATACACTGTGTTTTCTGACTCTGTTGTGGAAGCACGAGACAAAAGTACCAAAGGGTAAAATGCTAGAAGTTCATAAAAACTGTCCAATGTGCTTTAGCTGCATGTATGTTTTCAGTCAGTTTTGCTTTATGTGTATCAGCCTTTGCAAAAACAATACTAGTTAGCAGCAATGAAGGCTAGAGATTAGGATGAATCCCATTTCAAGCTGACAGCAGAAATCCTTGTAGTTGGCCTGATATGACATTAAGAACTGGAGAAGCTGTGAGTGGCTGCAGGAAATTCTTCACCTCTGTGAGCTGAAGGTGCCTAAAACAGCCAGACTCATCCATAGGGATGCATATAATGGCAGTAAGAAGTGATTTCTGTTTGCAAGAAAGGAAAATGACCAGATGAGAAATCTGTGTTAGGGGGAGCTGGGCACCAACACTACCATAAAGCTGAGCTACACATAACATTTTTTGTTGACTGAAACAACTAGGCTTTCACTTAGGCTTCTGCTACTGATAGCAAACATGGCATAAATTGGTCAAAAAGAGTCATTTTGTTTTACTGAATTTACTTGGTACCCACCCAGAATCTTAGAATCCAAGATCCTAAGATCTTGGATGAGCAGAATTATAGATTCCCGGAAATGTTGGTTGGAAGGGACGTCGGAAGATCATCTAGTTCAAAGTCCTGCTCAAAGTGGGACTGTCACCAGCTCTATACTTTATCATGTTTTTGTTGGAGTTTCTGGGAAATTCCTCAACATCTGTGACACAAATGCTGACATAAAATTCGTGTTTTTTCTCACAGCCCTACCACAGTGTCACTGTGGGGCCTTAACTCTTATCAGTGACTAAACTGGTCTGTTTGCAGTAATAATGAACCTGAATGTGTTGCTCCTTAGCTCCTTAACACTTGAAAAAACACTGCAAAAGCCTCAGAGGGAGGACAGTATGTATAAGAAATGTAAAAGTATTATTGAAGCTGACATAGCAAACTAACGACACTAGTTTGCTGGAGGCTGCATGGCTCCCTACACATTGTGATAATCACAGTCCACACGTCTATCTAATGTGTAGCTATGTCTGAAGAAACCTGACATGCACCCTCTGAATTCTCCAGAACTTCTGTATGAGCTGCCTTCACCATGAATTACATAAATGTGTAGAGCCTGGTAGAAGCTGTATTGTGTTGGTTGTATTACAAACCCATACAGAAACCCATTTCCTTCTCTAAATACCTTGGAGTTTAAGAAGTAAGCTCTCTTAGAATCATAGAATGGTTTAGGTTGGAAGAGACCTGAAAGATCATCTAGTTCCAACCCCCCTACCATAGGCAGGGACACCTTCCACTAGACCACCACTTAAACACCTCCAAGGATGGAGCTTCTGTCTTATTATTATGCACCCTGCTTAGGATAGGGTGCCTAATATATGTGGCTTTATGTACATTTGTAGCAAACAGGTATTCTGGGGGGGTACAGCAAGAGCCATCTATCCTTATAGGCTTCGAGTCCTCTATATTGTTAATCAGATGATTTCTCTGGGTACTTGTTATGTTGGGTTTTGATACAGCTAATTAAACATATCTGTGTGTAAGTATATGTCACTATGTATGACATTGAGTTCTACCTACCTCACAAATGTTTGTATAAGAACAGGAACTTTGCGTACTATACATTTGCTGAGATAGAAGATTAAATTATCCAAATACATTTTGTTGACTCAATCTCTTATCTTCTGTAGTTAGCTTCAGATATGGAAAGAACTACGGCAAGTAGTCCTATCCGTTGCAGTTGGAATTACAGAACTAAAATAAATACCAGTACCAGTTGTTGTAATGTGGATATTGGCTTGATGTGGGTAGAGCAGCAGAGATCAATTAAGCGATCTAAGTGAACCACAGGGCAGTTAGATCTCCCCCTGGGTCAGGGTCTATTAGTTCACTCATTTAACCATTGTGTAGCCAAAGACGACAATACTTCTTGGACTACGGAAGTCCAGTGGACTGATCCATCAGAGTTGGAAGGAAGTTTTCTTATGAAGGGCTGTGTGGCTACAACTAAACAGATTTTATGCTGCTTGATCAAAATAATGCAAATTAAAGAGTTGGTGCAGTTTCAGTATTGTTGAAATATTAAGATCTGACATGGACAGCTGTGGCTCAGGGCCAGGCCTCACCAGTATCTGGCCAATAGCATATTGATTTAACTGCACTGAAAAGTGGACCTTGGTTTCCTCCTCATTTGACCTGATCCCTATGTGAACCGAGGGGATTTGATTCCTTCAGGAGCCATTTCTAACACTGTGAAAAGACACAGTAAGATAAAACTGAGGTCTGCAGTGGAACCTAGCCATTTCCAGGCTTCTGCAGTACCTACCAACACGTGGGTCTCAGAGGCTTGCAGTTCTTTCTGCCTCCTCTGTTGCCTCCTGCTGTCCATCAGGAAGTCTGCTCTGAACTGTCCTGTTAAAAAAACAATGTGCCTCAGTTTGCTGCTGTTTGATATTCCAAAATACTAAAATCAATATTTCTCATCCTGTATTGGCTATTTCACTCTTTCGGAGCATAAGCTCTGATACTCAGTGCATTTTCATGCATGGAATCATGATAACCAGTAAACCATACTAATTGTTGCTATGGTTTTATTACTCCAATTTGGTTGGATACAGTGCAGAAATAATTTTGAAGAAAGAAATTTTATTGGATTTAAATTTAAAACCGTTAAACAATTATCTATTGCTGCCATTATTTATCCATAGTTTAGGTACAAGAACTGAAGGCCAGGAGAAAGGCTAGTGTTGGGGGTATAAAGCAAATGTCAAAAGATTTTGTGTTTCCTGTGTTCTTTCCATAATTCTAATAAGGCATATTCATGCCATTTGGATACAAATCTGAAGGTTTACTTAAAACCCAACCCAGACAATCACGCTGGAAACTATTGTTTCTTCCTCTTCATAGCAGTGAAGAAAATATGAAAAACAACGTTGTCTTTACTTTGTAGTCAGCACTTTCTGAATTGATTTGATGTGTTGAAAAGTTACATTGCTGGATTGTTGCTATTAAAGCTGCTTGCACATCCAAAATGGAAGATAAATAACTATATACCTGGAACAGGTTGTGAAGAGTGCAATCTTTTTCTCTAATCATCATCCTTGTACCCTCTATTTTCATGTCTTCTTCAGCACTGTGTACAGTCTTCTGACTTCTAACCCCAATTTCCATTTGCAGCTAAACCCTACTTATAAAATATACAAAGTGCCCAATCCCAAGATCAGGAAGGCCTTTGGGATTCTTTCCACTGACTTCAACACAGTTTGAATGAAGCCCAAAAAGAATGAATACTGAGTAGTTCCACAATGAAAAGACAGGCTCCTGGATTTCTGCCACCAGCTGTAGATAAAGCAGAATAATTGCAGCAGAAGGACTCTTTTATTACTGTCGCTAAAGTAACAGCCCATGTCCTGTTGCCCTTCTGGGTCATATAGTGCTGGGAATACAGTGGGACCCATGGCATCATGCTACCCATGGAGAGCTCGTGCTCTCCAGAGAAGCAGAGAGCTCGTGCAGGCTGGGAGATGGAGTCCTGCCTGCAGGACTTAAACTGTCTTTTTATTTGACAATTTTCCAGTGGTTTTTGCAGAACATGAGGACAGGGAGCAGGTAGCAGCACCCAGTAGAAGTAACAGGCTTTAGCTGCATGAATCATGATGCCAGCATGACCTCAAGGTACAGAAAGTTGACCATACACTGCCATCATGCTCAGATGACATGGATAGGGTAGGGTAGGGTAGGGTAGGGTAGGGTAGGGTAGGGTAGGGTAGGATATGTGATGTCATCTTTTGTGTCCTCCTTCACAGCCCAGGTGAGAAAAATAGTATTCACAGACTCATAAGATAATTTGAAGTGACCTCTGGAGGCCATATGGTCAAACCTCCTATTCAAAGCACGGGTAGCTTCAAACTTAGTTCCTGTACACTGTATTCATAACAAATGTTGTAAAAGACTGTGATCTGATAGCATTGATCTGCACATGGTTACAAGCAGAGGAAGCATTCAGATTTCACAACACCTCAGTGACAACATGCTTATTCATGTGTTAAGTGAATCCCTGGCACCTGAAGGTATGCCTTGGGCTGGCCTTGTGAAATTCAGAAGGTTTTCATTACTTTGAATGGGAATATACTGCTGCACACAGAGCCTTATATTGAAATGGATGGCATGGCTTGCCTGCTAAACAAATGGACTAGTTCAAGCCTCTAAGGAGATTCAGTACATATTTCTGAATCCAAAACAAGGCTAAACTGTCACACAATAAATGGAGTGAAAGAAATTAAACAAATGACAAAAACTGAGTAAGGATCTCTTTTCACCTACAACATTTATGTGGAGCTAGCACTTACATATTGTTTTTCCTGAATTGTGGTGTATGACCATATGATATAGTATTGGGAACATCTATTTAAACCAGAAAGGTATCTATCTGAAACTAAAATGAAACCAAAATGAAAGCCTAATCATAACATCAGGACAAGACTCTGATTGGCAGCAGCCAACATGGATTTATTAACAGCAGTTCATTCCTTACCAAAATGATTGCTTGTCTGTGGACACTGGATGTTGTACACCCTGACTTTAGCAAGGCTGCTGGTGCAGTCTCCCGTAGTCTTGCTATTACCAAACTGATGACCTGTGACATGGATAAGTGCATGACAGAATAGGTGGAAAACTGGCTTAACTGATGGACTCAGAGTTGTGATTGGTATTCATGAAAGTGCTTCTGCAGTACTGAGTCCAGCTGTGAGATCTTCAGTACAAGGAAGATATTGACATAATGGAGCAAGCCCCATGCAGGGCTGTCAAGATGTTCAGGGACTGGAGCACTGAGAGAACTGGGTCTGCTCAGCCTGGAGGAAAGACGGCTAAGGAGAGACTTTGTTGCTGTCTACAAGTACCTAATCAGAGGATACAGAGAAGATGGAGGCAACCTCTTCCTGGAGGTGTATGTCAATAATGTAAGATGTAACAGACACAGGTTGGAATATGGGAAATTCCAATTAGATATTAGCAAAAACTTTTTATGCTGACAGTACTTAAATACTGGAACTGGTTGCCCAGAACAATTGTGGCATTTCCATTCTTAGAGGTGTTCAAGACTTAACTGAGCGACTTGATTCAATTACATCTGCGTTGAGGAGGGGCTTGGACCTGAATATGTCCAAAGGTCACTGCCCACCTTCATTATTCTGAGTCTGTGATCAAATTATGCAGAAATACCTGAGCTGATGCTGAGCTCACTAATTCCAGGACAGGAAGCGCTGTAGCAGCATTGCTATTGTACTGCTCTGTTCAGGCTTCTTGAAACTCAGAGCTGGTTAGCTTAGGTGTTGCTCCACATCCAAGTGACTATACTGTTTTGGAGATCCAAGCTAGTTTCATTGATTGCAGACACAGCAGCGTGATCAGAGCTGACTTAGGAATCACTGCATGGCACTGCATGACGCAGACATGTCCAAATACAAATATAACTTCAACTCTACAACAGGATGAGTGTGGTCAGACAGATTCACCATCTTAGAATGCCAGTGATTTATTGGAGTAGAAAACCTTCATTTTGATCTTTATCTTACTGAGGAGAAATTACTTTGGGCATTATAGCTTTCAAATTAAAAATGAGAGTCAGTTAATTGAAGTTTTGAAAGCATTCTGAGATCCTTACATAAGAACTGTAAAACAAATTCTAGATTTTCTTATTCCAGATGTATAATAAAAATTAGAAGTAGAGAGCCTTTTCTGTGGCCTTATTTGTGTTTTTCTCCCCATAGCCATAAAGGGATGTTTTAACTGTCTATACATTTCTAAAAATGTAAGTATGCCCTAGATAATCAATTTGGTATTTGAAATAACCTGTTCCTTAACCACTTTTTAGCTCCTGCTCAATGATACAGATGCAAGTTTTAACCTTACTGGAATTAAAGGACTGGTTGGGCCTCCAGTGAGTATATGCTGCTTTCTTAAATCTTCAGATTTGCTCTCCCTTCAGCATCTCCTTTTAAGTATCAGCTAGAGCTGAGTTTCCTATGGTTTAGAATTATGTTCCTGCTAGCTTCAGGGTAGACCTGAATTCTGTGTGAATGAATTGCTTTTACACATTTGTATGAAAGAAAGGAACTGGCTTCGCTCTGAGTCTGAACTATATGCTCAGAATGACAGAAATGTGGAACTGATACAAAAATGGAGACCAAGATTTACATAGCGTTTCTTCCTTTTTTTCTTCTGTTCTTGTTTTTCAAGTCATAAAATGTTGGTATAAAGTATTTTGCTCAGGTCTGCTTGAGGCTGCAACTAGGAATGTTAGGCTCCTGTGTATAAGTTTAGTCTCACAGCAATTATAGCTGTGGATGAAAAGCTGGAAATTTCATGAGAGAACAACAGATGTGAAATTTCAGGTCCTGTTTTGCAGCTAGGAGTATAGCTGAAAAATAGTTCAGTCAAATGTTTGAAATTCTGAGTGCTTCCAGGTAATATTTCAAATTCCTAGGACTGGATCCAAAAGGAAATCTACCTCTTCCAGGCCGTGGAGTCAAACTTGCCTGAAAGTTTACAATATATTGCACTTTGTAAAATTATAATACCTGCAAATGAAACATATTTCTTCACAGCTAGTTTCATTTGTGGACTCTTGTTTGTGTATTTTATTTTATCTATTTTATTGTTTGAGCACAGTTCTCCCCCTCACATTCAAATCCTGATGAAACAAGGAAGACCAAAATGTCTGTACCTGATAGCAGAATTTCACTCTAAATAGCCATAGTTTGAAAAAACCATTTATCGTATTAATACAATTAATACAATCTTATTAATATAATGGTCCCCAAACAAATGTTTACTAAATCTGTCAGAGAACTGGGAAGAAGGACATTAGCTCAAATAACAGATTTTCACCTTTAGCTGTTAGCCTAACATGCCTCTTTTCCACTTGTCACATGGTAGGATGGCATCATATTATTGTGGCTGCATCCAGCTATGCTTACGCTAAAACAGCTTTCATGGAAGAGTGTTTTGGCATGTTTCCTGAAGACCTGATTCTCATAATCCCTGGACATAATAGGATGCCAGGATAGCATTGGCCCTCTTGAGTGAGCTGTGTTACTGCAGGTAGCTGCTCTTCAAGACTTAGGTGACAGGTTCTCAAAACAACAGACGAGTAGGCTCAGGAGCCCAGCAGAAATGCATTGGTTTGTAGTAGTTGTTACAGTCCCAACAGAAAGAAGTAGGTCCTGTAGCTCGAAGCACAGCTGCAATCAGAAAGGTCTTTGAACCTCAGTCTCTAAGCTCACCCTAGTCAGGAAAGAGGTGCAGTCAAGTGGCTCGGGTAGCTCAGGTGATCTGAACTAGGACTGAAGTGTCTCTCTGCAGATGTCACAGTGGGGTAATCTTAAATATGCCTAGTACAAATCCAAACCCACGTTTCTATTTACAGCCTATTGCACTATTTTCTATCCATGGACAACCAAGAGCAAAATGGCAAAGGTGGGAGGGCTACTGTGATCTCTGTGCTGGAATCTGGAAAAGATTCAAAGGAGTCTGAATTATGGTTGCATGCCTTTCTTATGTGGAAAATGTCACCTTTCTTCAGCTTTTCCTGGATCTCTGTCCTTTCAATTTTGGAAAGTAAATGCTAATGTCCCAGAAAAAGTCAGAAGCATAGGGTGCTGTGTTGTGTTCACAACTGTACCACTGCCTGAATGAAGTTCTTAATCCAGTTTCAGATGAGTTAATATTCACAAATTATGTAATACATGGAAAATGCATACTCTGTTTTGCAAGTCCGTAACATGTGTTTGTAAGGGGGTGGGTTTTTTGAATTTTTCAGGGGCCAGATGGCAAGCCAGGTCTACCAGGATTTCCTGTAAGTATTATGTTCCTTGTATTTAAGTAATTATTTTTCAATATAGTTTAATATTTTAAAAATTTATATTGTACAGAATTTACACAAAGGCTAAAAAATTTTCGTATGGGAGCCTGTAGGTCTTAATGGAATCAACAGCTGTGGTAGAAATTAACTCTGCCAGAAATGAAGTATACTGTGATATGCACATCTTGTATTTCTGCTTATCTCAGAATCAGTTCTGTAGTTTAAATCTAAATGTAATTGACTCTGATGAAAAATTACTACTTAAGAAAAAGACCTGTGCCATTTAGGAGAAAAATATGGAAGAAATAGGCTTTT
Organism: Anarhynchus alexandrinus; assembly: GCA_008711295.1. Lineage (NCBI taxonomy): Eukaryota > Metazoa > Chordata > Aves > Charadriiformes > Charadriidae > Anarhynchus > Anarhynchus alexandrinus. Next base: position 1,865,264 of record VUYV01000167.1, on the reverse strand, counting down.
TTTGTCACAACTACAGAGTACAGTAAAGCCCTATGAGGTGTATCCTTTTTATTTTATCCTTTAGGAAACATTTATTATGTTTTATAATAGCATACCAGTGCCACCATGGAAGTATTGCACCAGCCATGGTATCAAAAGGTGCCTTACACTATGCTACCCACCTATTGTGCTGACTGCCACACCATATAAACATTATCTGGCTTGTGACTTCATATAGTAATGTTTATACTATTATATTTATATTCTATATAATGTGATAGAATTATTTTCCCTTGTTATGGTTGTTTTACAGTTCAGATGCATGCATATGGTCTCAGGATCCTTTGTCTATTGCCTGAGAATAACCAAAGAGGAATAACCAAACTGGAAAAGCTGACAAATCATGTTGACAAAATGCTGGCAAATTGCCCAAAATTCTACAGAAGGTTGTTTACTAAGTCTGAGTATTGCGGACTGCATAGGAAGCCAAAGAAAGGGGAAAAAAACTCCTTAAAAATACTTTTCCTTTGGAAAAGAGCTGATAGCATTTAGAAAGTGATGTAATGAATTCTTAGCCTCTCTGTCATTTATAGAATTTCTAAAGACGTGACAATACCATTCTTGTTCTTACCTCAGGTCTTTTCTTTATCTCTTCACTAATGCAGAAATCATGTAGACCTCAATTTAGTCCTTGGTGGGTAAAAAAAATGTTTCTGAATGCACTTATAATGGAAGATTGTAAAACAAAATGAGATCTGAGTGGAATGCTTTCACCACAGAACAGATACAGAAATTATCTGATTTTCAAATACATAAACTCTATTTCAGATAAAAATATTTTTTATTTAGAATAGAGAGTAGAGTAGGGAGGAAATAGAGAATTTTAGGCTGATTTTCCACTCTTATTAATATTTGCATATTTCTCTTTGTGAATGTGTGTATCATCTACACTGTGATAAACATCAGGGGCTTTTTGTTTTGTTCTTTTTAACAAATTTTCCCTATATGATATTTGGTTTAGAGAATACTTTGATTCAGACAGTCATTTAGTCTTGTAAGAGTTCTTAGATTGCAACCAGAGTGATCGAAGTTCAAGTTTTCTAATTATTTAAAATTACATTTAGTAAAATGGCCTAGCTCCATATTCTCAGCAGATCTCACCATGGATTTATGGACTTGTTTTTGCTTAGGGCCGTCGGGGACCGAAGGGTGATACTGGTTTGCCTGGATCACAAGGACGCAAAGGACAACAGGTAAGAGAAAATGCATAGGGAAAAGTATATGCTGCAAAATATGTTAGATGACAAATACTTAGTGACATTAAAAGTCTAATGATTCTAATTTTACTAGGGATTGGGATATTAATAAGTTTATGTGAAAAATTTACTAAGTGGAAACTGAAAGAGTACTAAGCAATATAACTTGATATAATACTACTGAAAGCCAGTGTTCCTGCCCCAGTGTTGAAATTCTGCAGCGCAGTGTGCACTTACCAGAATAAGTTTACATAAATATTAAACATGAGGTGACCTCTTCTTGCAAGTCTATTGTCTGTGCAGATACCTTGGGATACTAATCAAAAGGCCAAACGAAAGAAGATTAATCTTTTCCTCCTCCTTTGGCACAGAGGGCTTTTCCTACAGAATGAAGACTGCAGTTTTCCATTCCCAAAGAAAGACTTGGAGAGCTGTCTCCTTAGGATCCTTTCTCTTATTTCTGCACAACAGAGTTTATTTTGTAGAACTTCTGAGAGGTGACTAAGGACTGATTCTGCTATTTTGTAAATATTGCAGCTGTTCTGTTTTTCTTCCCCTTCTTATCCACCTGCAGGAAGCAGGGGAGAGGAACCCCCAAGATTTAAGAACCTGCAAGAGGAACTGAGTTATAGCACTTCCTGTTCAGTGAAAGTGCTATAACCTGGACTGTCATTTTAATCAGCAATGCAATTGTTAGTTTCAGGCCAGATTTCTTCCATTAGAGATCTTGGGAAAGCTGTTGTACCAAGGTGCCTGAGCTAGGAGGAGGAAAGTTACAGCTGAAAGATCCAGAGTGGGAACCATGCACGGGCACTGGGGAATGATAAATCATGGTTATGGTGCTATTATTCAATGGAATTACCCTTTGAAGAAGTGGAATTCAGAGGGTCATAATTTGAGTGCTGGTAATTGGCCTTCGTTAAAGGTAATGAGGTTGCATCATGCCAGCCATATAAAAAGAACAATTCATGTTCTCCTGATAGTAAAATCAGGACACTTGGTGTTCTATCAAGATTTTACAATTCCAGCAGGTTTTCCTGGCCACTATCTAAGGTGATGGTACACGAGAAGACACCAATAGCCTGTCTGCCTTTGGCAGAGATCTTCTGTGAACACAGCATGTTCCACATAGTTACTCTACTGAGAACAATTAAAAGTCTTTTTTAAAAAATAAGTACTTTTTCATCTCAAGGCAATTTACAGGACCAGGATATTTTTAGTGTACTTTATTACATTTTAAGAAAGATCAGCCCTTTTGTCCCCCAGAATCAAGTTTTAGCCTACTCACGTTGACATCACTTTATGTTTGATATCAGAGCATGACTGATCTGTCATGCTTCAAACAGCAGTATTGCTGCTTTGACTTCTGATTCATTGAGAACTGCTTTGTGAACACTATAAAATAACTTTGATAATTGCAGGGTGAAAAGGGAGAACCAGGAGCTATCATTGCTGCTGACGGATCTTTAACTGAATTATTAGGAAGAAAAGGGGAGAAGGTGAGCTAATACTGTGTTGTGTTCCTCCAGAATGTTTGGTGGCCTTGTTACCAGCCACCTCTGCTAGATACTGCTGGAGTTCTCCTTGTCATTGCTCTATGTGTGCCTGTCCTCAACAGGGAGAAGCTGGAGTGGTGGGACCGGTGGGACCAATGGTAAGACATTTCAAAAGATGAGTGGATTCTTCTTTTTATTTTGCTTTCGTGCTACACATAATAGTAAATGTTAAGGTAGTTTGATTTAGCTTTTCATTCCTTCTGAGTAGGGATGATAAAGAGTGTTCATGCTTCAGGATGATCAATGTCCTTCAGAAAATAATATGGTGGTTACATATGTGGCGCTGTAAACTACTGACTTGATTCAGAATTTAAATTTTGGTAGCACAAATGTATCCATTACTAGCTAAACAGACAGTGAAATATCAGAGCTAGAAACTTACATAACTTATGACTGTGAGTGAACTGGGTTTGTTTAGCCCTGAAGATAAAAGGCTGAGAGGAGTTCTAATTGTTCCCTGCCACTGCCTGAAAGGAAATTATAGAACAGACAAAGTCAGGGCCTTCTCAGAGATGCACAGGAAAAAGACAAGTGTCAATGATCACAAGTTCCAGCAAGGGAAATTCCAATGAGACGTAAAGAAAAAAATTCACAGTAGAAGTGTTTAAACACAGAAATAGGTGCTTAGAGAGATGGTGGATTGTGGAACAAGGTGCTGAGCAGCATGACCTAGCTTGGAAGTTTGTCTTGCTTTGAGCAAGGGCTCAGACCAGATGGTCTCTAAATGTTCCTTCCAATCTAAATTATTCTCTATTTCTATGATTTACATAAAAACAACTGACTATATCAGGCTCAATTTCTGTCGGTGCCAATAATTTGCAACTGCCTTGGATTCTGAGAAAGCTGCAAACCAGGCAGTAGAGTCAGACCATGTACCGAAATCAGGCTTTAGAGGCCTTTTTTCCGGTACTTGGCCTGATATTTTTGACCGGACACAGGATGTTGTATGAAAGCACACAAAATTAGTTATAAAATAAGAACAGTTGTCCAGACTCAGCAGAGTTAGGGCAGGAATTAATTTCTTCTTAGTCTATTATTCCAAAGATCAAGGACACTGAGTGTTTCTTTGCTTCTGCTTTTGATGTAGCCTGGTCTCTGTTGTGCCTAAGTGAATGTTAGTAGGTGGTGTCTTTTCTGCACACCAAAGTGTGTTGGAGATTTTGACATCAGTTTCTGTGGTCCTTAAAAGGGGTTAACTGGGTGTGCTGAGTAACTGCTTTCTTAAACTGTGTATCAGAATACCTTGAGGGGGCTATCCTAATTTACCAGAAGGGGAGTTCCTTTTCTTGTCTTACTATGACTGCAAGGTAAGTCTATCCTTTCACCTTGACATAGAATCATAGAATAATCTAGAATGGTAATGAACTTCAGAGATCATCTAGTCCACACCACTGCCCAAAGCAGGTCTATTTAGCTCAGAGATTTGCCCAGTTGAGTCTTAAACATCTCTTAGGATAGAGATTTCACAGCCTCTCTGCGTTGTAGATTCCAGTATTTGACAACTTGTGGGGTAAAAAAAGTTTTTCCGTATATTTGTTTGGAATTTCTCCTGTTCTAGCTTGTGTTCCTTGCCTCTCATCCTATTGCTGTGCATCCTTCAGGAGATGTGCTTTTTCTATCAGCCCCAAATTCTGTGTTTACATGTCCTTTTGTACTGCCATGAGATGCTTCATACAGCATGCAGACAAGGCCATTCAGAGGAAGTTCTTGCCAGCACTGATTACGCTGCAGGAGAATTTGGCACACAGAACCTGTCCCAAGACTTTGCTCAGCCAGTGCCTCTTCTTAGTGCAGAACTCTAGTTTGAGCATTGCTGCTAATGGAGATTATTCATTTTGGTGTTGTCCCATAGAAAAAAAACCCTTTGTAGTCAGGGGAAGTCCTGTGCAGCAAAAATACACAGACTTCAGAGTGCTGGGCCAGAGCCTCGGTGGCATAACTTATCATCATTAGGATGGTTCAGTTCCACTTTGCACAAAGTAAGACTTTGGATCAAAAAAAGCTTTGAGGTAGCTGGGGACTCTGATCATTCCTCTGTGTTAGGACACAATGAACTCATACGCAAGTTTCCAGAATTTAAAAAATCTCCTACTCATTGCTCCCCTCTTTTTCGAGACTTCAGCTGGACAGAAGAGAGGATCACAGGAGCTTGGAGCACAAGGAGCTACGGAGAAGTAGTGGTTTACCACATGACAGCTGGGGATAGTCAGGAGGGTAGTACCATTAATAGCAAAAGCAGAAGAGACAGACTGAATCCAACCTCCTGCCACAGGAGAAATTAGAATCTTTTACCTGCTTGATTATCCTGTTCACTGTCAGCGAAGCAGACCACTGCACATTACTGAACAGGAGCCCTCAGTCAGAACTACACTGTCAGTCTGCCCAAATCAACTCTGCTGTTGTAAATGACATTTCCTTTTCTGGTAAGCAGTCTCCTGTTGCTTCCTCACTTCCTTCTTTCACTTCTAGCTGTGACTGCTGGCTTCTGTCTCAGGGAGTTGCTAATATCTGTCAGGGGTGGGCTGGCACTTTGACAGAGGAAATAGTAAAGGTGGCTGCAGCATGGTCAGCTCTTACATTGTTGATGTTTATTTAAAGTCCCTATTAAAGCATGAGATCCAGACACTTCTCTTTATTTAAACTAATAAAAAAGCCTGTTTCTAATCATCTTCATTGTTCAATAAAGCTCAGATTTGCATATTCTTTAAAGGCTCAAATACCAGAAAGTGAAATAGAAAAATACCCCACAACATTTTGCATTTCTTTTTTTTCAAACCCCATTATTGGATATGGTAGCACAGAAGGGTGGGTTGAATCATTTTGAAAGCTTGGGCTCACGATATTGAAGTTCACATCTGCCAGAGTCCGCTGGCAATCTAATGCCTGCTTTAGACACAGGCATTAGCTTTGAATTTTTGAATTTTTAGAATTCTGATTACAATTGTGATGTTATGAATCAATATATTCACATGTTAACCATTTCTGAATTTTATCTCTAATCCAGTCTTCAGTTTTGGCATGATAAAAATTACAACAATTAATCCATGAATTTCAGCTTGATGCTAAGATAAATCTTCTCATCATCATCAGATGAATTTTCCATGAATGTATATCACTTTTCAATGAAATTATATTTTGTAAAGGCAAGGACAAATACTTGCCAATTTAAAAAAAACCCAAACCAAACGGTTTTGTTAGTTGAAAATTCTATCAATATGGCAATAGTTTCTTTCATAAGATGGATTGGTAAGAGACTGGTATTTGAATCCAGATGATATTCCCCTGTTAATATTCTGCTGATCAGATGAGATGCAAAACTGAGTATGCAAATCTTCCAATTATATATATCAGGCTATTTCTTGCAACCTTTCTAGCTCTTCACTTGCCCGTGTTCCCTCTATGCTTTGAAATGAGAGATAACATGGCAACAGAACTGGACTGTAAATAAGGAGACTTGGTGCTGCTTTCTTCCTTCTTAGTCTCTGCTCTCCTTAATAATCAAGAGCAAATGAGGGACAAGATGGGGATTTCCTCTTGTTTTTTGGTTGTTTGCTAGTTATCCTTTGAAGTAGCAGTCACGATGACAACAAATGTTTGTTGCTATTAAAGTGATGTGCTGAAATTGTGGTAAGCAGTGCAATAGCCAATATCTTTCTCCCATCAGCACAGGTTTGTGTTAACTATCATATTGCAAGCAATAGAAAGTCTGTTACAATAACCACATTGAAAGTACTGTGATTTCTCAGGATTAAACACATCGATTGTCACCTCTGCAACTGGTATCTGCATGAGATCTATAGACATAGATCGTTTAACCAATAATGCAAGAAAGGGTATCTCTTAGCATTTCACCAGACTGAAAAAAAAGGAAATGAAACCACAAGGGTTGATCCATATGTAAAGAGATTGTCTAGACCCTTGTGGTTATGTTGAGTTTCAGGAAGCTGACAGCAGATGAAAGTTTATGTTATCCTGAGGTTCACTGCTTTTTGTTGATCTCTTGCTGGCTGCCTAGAAGTTGCAAGCTTGCAAATGCCCAATCATATCCTTAGTCCTGGAGCACTTTTCTCATGCAGCCTGCTTGCCCTTTCTTTTTGCAGTCACTTGTATCACTTCATGGGGCCTGATGGGTCAGTCACTCTCATATAAAGAAGGATCTCTTCTGTTTCAAATATCAGACTCATAAATCCACATACCCAGGCTGGCAAGAGGCACGTAGAAGCCTGGCACTGTATGAATTCTCAAGCTGATCCACAAACATTTCCTCATAGGGCCTGATTCAAAAAACAGAGCAAACAAAAAGGAGATGCACAAAGCATACACCACTGTCTTTTTTCTACTGACTGATACATTTAATTTTTCTTTGATACATGGTGACTCAGTTTTGAATTGCACACCCTACAAATGACTGAGAATTCAGACTTCATTTTAGATAACCAATCTTTTCCAAGCCAGAGTTGACTGCTATATGCAGGCCTCAGCTTCTGACATCACTCAGCAGAGCAAGTAGAGAAGACATTCTGTGCATTCTCTGCAGACAATCACAGACTGATTTTTAATGAAATATAAAACTATGCCTCTTATTCTAAATATTTAAATGTATGTCAAAGATATGTTCCATCTATCCTCCATAATCACATTTTCTTTTTTGTCCAGGGACCAATAGGACCTGCTGGACCTAAAGGAGAACTTGGTTTCCCAGGACGTCCAGTATGTATTATGCTCTCAAGTGGAATAAAGATAGAGGAGCTTGCTTCTGACACATACTAAACTATTTCTACTTATTTCAGGGCCGCCCAGGACTGAATGGACTGAGAGGTGTGAAAGGTGATCGAGGCGAAGCATTTAATGTAAGTTCTTATGTATTGCAATTAGGTGAAAAAAAATCCTGTTAGAATATGAAGTCATCTGATTTATATTAATTCCTTTAAAATGATGACAGGACTAAAAACTTGAAATGATCTAGAAATAATTATATGTTTCTGCTACTTTTCCTATCTGGTAACAATCATTGAAAAGTCAACTTCTGTGTCCATCTGGACAGTTCTTGCAGATATACATATTTGTATCAGCTCCCAGGTGTAATAGTTATATGTGTGATTCACTGTTAGCATAGCTGGTTCAAATACCAAATGATCTGGGATTGCCAATTCTTTCTGTACATCAAAGACTTCCTGATCCAGGCCATCAGTATGACCCCTCATGGTGTGAAGATATTCCCATAGGCTCTTAGCTATCTAGCACAGGTACAAACAGCACTTGAGCATATCATAGTGAAGTGGCATCTACTCTACTAACAAGGAGATACTTGCTAATACCTACTACCTGCCTTGTTGCCTTGTACATGTATCCAGAATAATGGCCACTGCATAGATGACAGCATATCCATGCCCACCTGTAATTATGGAGTGACAAGTGATGAACCAAGGTCCTGGTGCTGCAAGTCTGTTCTTATGAAAAGACTTCATACAAGGAGTCTCATGGTAAACATGAAGACTGGACTACACAACAATAAACATCACTGAGCATAAGCAATAAGTTTCACAATAGCAGAGTAAATTGTGTGGTTGTTCTGATGCCATGGGGCAATCTGTGCTAGAAAAATCGGTACCCATACCACATCAGCAGCTAATAATATTTAATCTACATCAGAGATATGCTGACAAAAAAGACAAGGGTATTTTACTGTGTTAGCATAGAAATCATAAGGTAGGGATCAGCTAGGCATCAGAAGAGGCGATCTAGTCAATATCACTGCATTTCAGTAGAACACTTTTTGTAGATGAATTCTGTTGTATGAGTCCTCTGCTTCTACTTCGTTAAAAGAAAAAAATATATATTGCACACAAACTGCAAAACACAAGTATGTTGTCTATCTGGACAACAAATACAAGTGAGATGATGATATTGCTTTATCCAACTAACAGGGTGACTGAGAATTGCTCAGTATCTAAGTATCTTCACAGAAAGAAAAGATCAGGCACTAAAGGTTGCTTATGCCTCTAGAGAAAGGTTTAAATAGAAATTTAGTTGCTGGAAGGTGAAACCAGACAAATTAGACAAATTCTAGTTGGAAGAAAATGGCAGAAAAGACAACTAGCCACCAGCAGAAAATATTAAAGTAGATTTTTCCATTCTTCCATATCTTCAAACAGTGTCAGGGTTCATTTTCTAGGTGTCTGCTTTAACCAAACAAAAACTATTAAAGCAAGTATAACTAGGTGAAGTACATCAGGCAGGGAAATTAAAGCAAACAAGCAAACAAAACAGGCTACATGTTCTAATAGTACTTCCTGGATTGCTCAGGGAAGATAAAATCTAATGGATGTCTAATTATTGATGAAATGGCATGTGTCACCTCACAGAAGTCTGCATTGATGTGGAGTGAAAGATGGACATGGCATGATACCAGGTTTTTAAATGACACAGTAAAGAGTTGGTATATTTTTTTGTAAAGGGCAGTCACGCCTCCAGTCTAGCAGGGTTCCTTGAAGGTGCTAATTAGCATGTAGTTATCTCACTGGAACTTGAAAATATATGAATCTCAGCAGCCTTGCGAATCCCAGACCAGTCTGATACCTAATTTTCCTTGGATGAGAGTGCTACTGCCTTTAATTTAGTTTCAATTTTTAGTGCTTTGGGGTTTGGGGGTTTGTTGTTGTTTTTTTTTTTTTTTTCCTCTGGAAACAACAACAATATTAGACCAATTTGCTCTCCACAGAGTGCTTTAGGGTAAATATTATAATTCACCTGACAGGTTGGTCCCTGTAACTGAATGCTCAGTTTCCCCTCAAGCCATTTAACACAAGACTTCTTGGTTAAATGGGGCCCTCCAAGCCCCTTGGGCTTCTTCCTGTAGGCTCAGTTGTGTTGCATATGAAAAGATCTAATATTTTCCTTCTTTCACTTTCTCTTACCAGGGCCTTCCTGGCTTGCCTGGACCCCCAGGGCCTCCTGGACCTCCAGGACGTATAGTTTATATCAAAGGAGTAAGTGCAATTGGGGATCAGTTGCTGGTCTACCTCTGTAGCAGAAATGTGCTGCTCTAGAAACAGTTTGCAAAGAGGAACATCAAAACTTGTTTCAGGCTACACAGTTTAAATTGGGTGACCTTGCTTATATGCATAGGAAAAAATCTCTTAACCAGAGCCACTGTCATGTGGGAGTTTTGCCCCCCAGACGCAGAGTAAGACCTGCTGATAGACCTGTGAGAGCTCCCAGGCAGTAAGCTGGGCTCTCTGCTGGGGAGGTGCTGATATTTGTTTCCAGGCTGTGTCTCATATGTCTATTAGATATATTTGGTGTGTTATCTGCTGTATTATACCTACATTCATTAAAATAATTTCCCTTCCTGTTTTCAATAGACAGTTTTCCCAGTGTCTCCCAGACCTCATTGCAAAATGCCTGTAAGTCACACGCAGAGTCTGCTCTTAGTAAAATGCATGGCCATGATAGTACATAACCAAAGTAGCTAGATACATAACCACGGTAACTTTGCAGCTTTTCTCCCCCTGCCTTCTGCTTTGCACCAGAGATGTGTTTTACCTAGTCTTCAAGATAACAGATTTTCAAGTGTTTAGATGCTCAAAATTAGCCACATATAAAATATATAACAGAACTAGAAATACCAGAACCTTTTGCTTAAAGCACTTTTATTACCTGGTTGTCCTAACACTTTTAATGCCTTTCAAAGCCTGTTTTTCCACAGTTTAAGAGTTGCTTTGGGGAGCTGAATATTTATACATACATGTGCACACATTTTTCAGACGGGTATATAAATACTGTCTCCATGTTGTTATGTCTTTAGCTGTTTTCAATTTCCCTGTCCAAAATAAGACTTGTTATGCATTTCATAATGGCATGAAAGATGTATCAGAAAAGCAAGATCGTGTTCTTTATTTGACCCTCAAATGCAGTCTATTCACATATAAACACTTATTATTTTGAGAATGGCAGCAGGTGAAGTTCTGCCCTTGCTTTCCAAAGGGCAAAAAATGGCAAAGCCACCATTACCCTCAAAGGACCTGCAATCTCACACATAGTATCAAAATAAAGGAGATGGGCCCTGACACAATTTTTGTTTAATGAATCATGGAAACTACATCCTACAATGAACTGCAAACAGAATTCAGTCATGGAAGTACTTTCCCTAGGGCAATATTGTACTGTTAAGCCATAGGTTAGGTACTTGGAAAGGATTCTTACTTTGAGAGCCACAGTCCTTCCCTGAAGAGTGTGGTGTGCAATATGGCTGTTTACTTTTCTGTTAGACAGTATAGCTCAAAATAGTATTGTGCCCCCTCCTCCAATTTCCATTCCAGTTCTTTTACACTTATTTTAGAGAAGCAGCTCTTGACTTATAGTATGCTAGATGCATTGATACTCATCATCACCCTACCCTTACTGCTGAAGAAAGATGTATCCCAGCTTACGGATCTTTCCATTAATGATAAATAGTCATTACTCCATGGTAATTTGACATTTCTACAGTTTTGGCCTGCCACCTCCAGGCACCATCTTTTTACCTCTTTGAATTCCTCCCTTAAATCTTCCCATTCTCACCATATAACATTCTTGTATGTTAATCATGTGTCCCTAATCACATATGGATTAGTCAGTCTCACCTCTGAAACCTGACTGGACGAGGCCTTGAGCAACCTGATGTAGTTGATCCTGCTTTGGGCTAGACAATCTACAGAGGTGCCTTCCAACCTCAACTCTCCTATGATTCTCTTTGGAATGATTCAAACAATACAAGCCTATTTTAGCTGAATTTCAGATAATAATAAAAAGTCACTTTTCAAGAAGGTTACAATCAGTGAATAATAACAGTAATTTTTATGTGCACAAGTAATAGGAACCTGTACTTATAAACACCTCTTTGTGCATCTGAGTATGCTAGATAGATTTGTCCTACATTTGTGAATAATCTCCTAAACCTATCCGAGTTTATAGATAAGAAGTCTGCTGTACATGCCTACATAAATGAGTATCAATAAAGAACTACAGACTGAACCCCACAAGTTCTCCTCATGTGAACTGAACTTCTGAAGGTAATGGAGCTATCCATGTGAGTAAGACTTCTAAGAGCTATTACTACAGGATTAGCCAGGTTCAGCACCTTCAATTTTTTTTCATACACTTTCTTAGATTCATATGAGTAGTATTAGCTAGTACTAAGATCTGTCCCTTTTCAAGCACTGTGCCACATTTTAATTCCTGCACTACCCCTATTTTGAAGACAGGCAGTAAAGGTAAGCAGCATGCTCACTGTTACAGGTGGCTGGTGTCAGAACAGGGTAGACTAGAATAGCATCTGCCTCCCAGTTGTGGTCTCAATGCATCAGGAGCACAGGTCAACATCAGACATTAGGCATAGCCATGGTCTGATGAAAACTTTACAAACACAGTCTGTTATCTTACAGTCAAAAATCAAATCCTGCTTTCAAATGCAGTGATGGGAATTCAGAATTGTCCTTGGAGAACGAGGTTTCTGATGTTTCACTGGCATGACTGAGGGTAGGATTTGCTGATGCCTCCAAAACGCATGTTGTTACCTTCTTGCTGAAAGCATGTTGCATATTAAAGAGAGCGCAATCCTGAAAAAAAGCTTGATCAGCTAATACTCCAACCTTGTCAAACCGGAGATAATCCCAGAGCATTGTTATAATATTTACTGTGATAGCATGCAAATTCTCCAGGCTTTTCAGTCACACCAAGTAATGCACTTCCATTGGTTAATGTGTATGGATAATTTTTAATAGATTTCTTTGTCTGTAGGTGAGCAGTACTTACCCTGGAAATCAAGAAGCTCTTAACGTCCATGGTGAGCAATTCTTTTCTTGTACCTTGGTTTAAATAAGCTTTTTTTTTTTCTTAGTTAAGATCTTTTTGCTTTTTCTTGGCTATTGCATAACTGGGTTTAGGGGGGAAAAAAAAGAAGAAGGAAAAAAAAACAACAACAAAAAAAAGGTGATTACACTTCTTTTTCTGGTGAAACTCTAAGATCATATCTTGGTCCAGTCTCAACATGCAGGCCAAAGAACAAATAGCTAGGTCTGTGCACTTTGAAGACTAAGATTTATAAATTGAGCACTGCAACACAGTTCCTGCAAGATTTAGTCTTAGAAGTCCTCTGTCAGAACACAAGTGTGACACATGGTTGCACCAAATCATTACTCTAGCTCTAGCAATGTTCCAAAGAAGCAAATTCTGAAGTCCACCTGATACTACATCCCACCAAACAACCAGGTGGTGTCATTCCTCCAGGGTTTGACTGATGGTTAAAACCACTTCCCTTCTGAGTGACTAATACCAAAGAAACCCTGACCTTATAATCAGAGTTCCCATCCTTCTGTTTGAAAGAAAATTGCCACAGGCAGCATCAAAACATACTGGCTGCTGGAGTCCCAGAGAATATTGCCGAGGGAAAGAAACAAGCTATTAACAATTCATTCTTTGACGATGCAGTGAATTTTCTAGCAAGACAGAAGAATGTTTCTATCCCCTGCTTCACTAGGAAGATGAAGCCTGTTGAAAAGAAAGTAATTTCTGAGGTTCAGGAGTACCTAGGACAAAAACCTGACAAGGCAGACAAAGAAAGACTAATGAGTCCTCCACACATGAGGACCCTGGGGAAATTGTCACAAGGCTGAAGAAGTTTTTTTAGTTTTCACTCCTTTTAATGGAAGCAGGTTTGAGGACAACAGAGGGTCAAATTTGTGGTGTGCAATGATGCCCTGAGCTTGCTTTCTGAATCCTTACTGCTGAATGACTGACTCATCTCTTACAAGTGAAAGCCTAAGTCTTATGCTTGGCAAACTGTCCACATATCCTCAGAGCTACGTCCATGGAATTAAGTCCATAGAGCCCAGGCTGTCCAAGCACTGCTCCTAAATTCAAAAAACTCCCAAATGCTTGTCTCCCCCTGCACACAGAGGCTCCAAAAATTTATCTGTCCATAATTTTGTTTTTAACATAGAATCCATGGTCTAACAAAATAAATGTTCACAGAGACCCCAAAGTTCTTGGTTCAAAGGGCATTTTCCTTAGTTCTAAGAGTTGACTACAACCTGATGAAGGACATTCTGAGGATAAGGACATTGCTAAAGACTACCTGAGGAACCTGAACATACAGAATTCTATGAGACCTGACAAGATGCATCTCAGCGTCCTGAGGGAAATGGCTGATGTAGTTGCCAAGCCACTCTCCATGATATTTCAAAAGTCATGGCAGTCAGGTTAAGTCCCCAGTGACTTGAAACAGGGAAACATTGCACCCATTTTTAAAAAGGGTAGAAAGGAGGACCCTGGGAACTACCGACCTGTCAGCCCTACCTCTGTGCCTCGGAAGATCATGGAACAGATCCTCCTAGAAGGAGGCACATGGAGGACAGGGAGGTGATTCAAGACAGCCAGCATGGCTTCACCAAGGGCAAGTCCTGCCTGACCAACCTAGTGGCCTTCTATGATGGACTGACTACATGAGTGAACAAGGGAAGAACTATGCCTGTCATCTATCTGGGCTTCTGTAAGGCCTTTAACATGGTCCCCCACAACATCCTTCTCTCCAAATTGGCGAGGTATGGATTTAATGGGTGGACTGTTAGGTGGATGAGGAATTGGTTGGATGGTCACATCCAGAGGGTGGTTGGTGCTTAATGTCCAGACAAGTGGTGTCCCTCAGTGGTCCATATTGGGATCAGTACTGTTTAATATCTTCATCAGTGACATAGGCAGTGGGATTAAGTACACCCTCAGCAAGTTTGCAGATGACAAAAAAATGAGTAGTGCAGTTGACATGCCTGAAGGACAGGATGTCATTCTGGACAAGCTTGAGAAGTGGGCCTGTGTGAACCTCATGAGGTTCAACAACACCAAGTGCAGGGTCCTGCACCTGCGTCAGGGCAATCCCTGGTATCAATACAGCCTGGGGGATGAAGGGATTGAGAGGAACCCTGCCGAGAAGGACTTGGGGGTACCAGTGGATGGAAAGTTGGTCATGAGCTGACAACGTGCGCTCGCAGCCCAGAAGGCCAACCATATCTTGGGCTGCATCAAAAGAAGCATGGCCAGCAGGTCCTGAGGGAGGTGGTTCTGCCCCTCTACTCCACTCTTGTGAGTCCCCACCTGGAGTATTGTGTCCAGCTCTGGAGCCCTCAGCACAGGAAAGACGTGGACCTGTTGGAGCAGGTCCAGAGGAGGGCCACAATGATGATCAGAGGGCTGGAGAGCCTCTCCTATGAAGACAGGCTGAGACAGTTGGGGCTGTTCAGCCTCAAGAAGAGAGGGCTCCAGGGAGACCTTATTGCGGCTTTTCAGTACTTACAGGGGGCTTATAAGAAACATGGGGACAAACTTTTTAGCCTGTTGCAATAGGACAAGGGGTAATGGCTTTAAACCAAAAGAGGGTAGATTTAGACTAGATATAAGGAAGACATTTTTTATGATGAGGGTGGTGAATCACTGGCACAGGTTGCCCAGAGAGGTGGTAGGTGCCCCATCCCAGAAACATTCAAGGTCAGGTTGGACAGGGCTCTGAGCAACCTGATCTAGTTGAAGATATCCCTGCTCATTGCAGGGAGGTGTGACTATGCGACCTTTAAAGCTCCCTTCCAACCCAAACTATTCTATGATTCTATGGTTCTATGATTAATTCTGCTCTTTTTAGACTTTCTGCCTAGGTAAAAGCTTGAAAGTAAGGATTTTGACTATGACAATTTTGTTTAAACCTTGTTGGTTTTATTCAGTAAATAATTATAGTTTCTTTTCTCTGAATGCATACTAATTCTCAACCCAAACAGTAAATCCTAAAGTCACTCCAGCATGTATCCCTTCTCTCTTTGGTTTAAGGAGGAAAAGTCACCATTTACATACAGTTTTCATCCCATTTTAAGATTATTGTAATGGTCTGGCCGTTCCATTCTTGAGCTAGTACTCCACCAGATAAGCACAAAGTGGTCACTTACTGTGCGCGCCAGACATTAAAATTAACACAAGCCTGCATCTGCAGTTCAGTGCTTTTGTCCTTCCTCAAAGACATCCTCCAAGGATGGATTCAGTTACATGCAGAGGGAAACAGGTAGCAATTCTGCACCAAAAAAAAAAGGTGCATGCTGATTGAAATCATGCTGCCTTGACCAAATTTTGTGGAAGTCCCTCAGTTCCAAGGGTAGCAGAAATTTCTGTGACAGTTTTGCCCCTTCAGACCTTCTTGGAGCTGGGAAAAAAAGCTGGGGACATTAAAACAAAGTCACAGAGCATCCACAGGGAGCAGCCAGCAGTTTTCGTTTGATCCAGTAATATGCAATGGAGAAGGAGGTCTTCTCAAGATCATGGAGGAAATAAAGTCAGTGGTCTTCCTCCTTTTATTTAACTACTTATAATAAAAATGTATTTCTGTCTATTCATTATACTTTCAGAGTAATTTTGTGGAAAAAAAAGTGGTAGTGCAGCCTCTAATATACAGCCTGAACTTGTTTCCTAGTTCCCATGTTCCTGGGAATTAAATCACTGTTCCCATTACCCTGCACAGGAGTCTGGAGAGTTTACAGTTTAATCAGATAAGTGAGAGCCTGCATGGCAAAAAACAGTGCATGCAAAACAAGTTGAATAATGCAGCAGTAGTATATGTTATATCAGCTCCAAATACTGGGGCTTGGGGCTGTTTCTGTAGGAAGAGATGGCTATCTAGGGACCAGTTCTCTAGCGTGGTCCAGGGAGTAGGCAGTGGGCTGGTATCAGCAACTGGAACCACTCCTCTCCCTCAGCAATGACTGACTCACTTGCAAAGACCAGGCCACCTTGATCCAAATGGAAAAAGAAAAGAAAAGAAGGAAAAGAGTGCAAGGGATCAGAGTAAAGGGCAAAAGTGGATATAGTAAGTGGTAAAGGAAGATATCTTGAGGAAGAGAAAGTCAGAGCTTGCTTGTACAAGCTCTGTATTCGTCTCAATATTTTAAGATGACCTAAAATACTGATGACTGGACTGGAAATCTGCCTGGAAAATAACTCTGAAGATGTCACAATTGGACAGTTAAGGTTCAGCTGACAACTAGGAAAACTGTCTAACTGCACACCTGAGAGATTGTGTGATTGGCCTCAGTGCAACATAAAATAAGGCCCCACTGTTCTGTCAGCAGGCGTTTGAACATGGGCTCACAGCTGGAGGCTGTGTCACCAGACATATCATGGGGAGACCCATGGGAGTATGACCAGCTTTCACCTCTCATGGCTGAAAGACAAAAGAGGAAGGCAGAGAGGAACTGTCTGGAAACTTCTGTTTTCACATGGGGCTCTGAAAGTGAAGAAGTCCATCTCATTCTTCTCTATTTATAGCCGTTCTGCACAACTAGAAGGGAAAATGCTGTAACTATTTTTCAAACTAAGGCTTTCTTACCAATTCAGTCTCTACTTATTTCATATCAATAAAATCCTACTTGTAAGTGGCACCAGGTCATGGAGCATGGACTGAGTACCCAAGCCACAGATTGTTTCTGTGCTTGCCCCAGTGAAATTCACAAATGTTATCAGATTAGGTTAGAAAAGAGCCAGTGTTCTTAGTGATCCACTGACTCCCAGCATAGATGCCAACTGACCACAGGGGATGAAGATATCACAGGCAGGGAACCATCAAAAATTACTTCAAGACATGTGTCTTGTATATGCTTGTCACTGTATTTCAGCACCCTTCCTGCTCATAACTCAGAATAGGACCACTTCACCTTAAACTTGAAAAAGCATTTTACCTGAAGAAAGGGGCTATAAGATGTTACTGTGGCAGAATGATGTTATTTTACATGAATTTTGCAAATATATTGGTAATTACTCAGTCAGAACAAAGAGAAATCAGACCTAAGAAGTCTAAATACTCAGGGGTCATTTTACTCAGATATTTTTTAGGGTAAGGTTACAATGAAAATTGAATAATATCTGGAAAAATAAAAGGTTTATCCAGGTGTATTTGGGTGCAATTCTACCCTTAGCTCAACTGGATGGAAAATTACGCTGAAAGCATTTCTGTTCTTAGAGAACATTTTCTTCTATTATTAATGCTTTTATGACATGAAGGAACAATAAATGATAACATTTCTGGTATTCACAGTTGCAGATAATATCATTTATTTGTTTGTTTTGGAGTCTGGAGATAGTAGAAGATGTGGTATCAAACACAGAGCCATAACTCAAGAACTGTTTCTACACTTGCCCCAGTGAAAGTCACAAATGCACTGAGAGCAGTTTATTTAGAAGATCTTAGGCTAGGTGGCTAGGGAAAAGAGAGTGAAAGATTGACTTGTAAGAGAGATGTTGTCTTGCATATGTTGGGATTGATAAAAGAGGATAATCAGGTAGCCATTCAATATTCAGGAAGAGAGTGAACCAAGCATATAGGGACTGGAGCCACATGCCCCACATGTATGGAAAGGTCTGCTCTCACTTTAGGTGGTTTGGTTGTCACTGCTATAGTGTCTGCTTTTTGCACCTTCTCATGAATTTGTGTTGCTTTTATGCTTTTATGGCAGGTGCTAATGCAAACAGAGATTCCTGGGGGCTGCACAGTTCAGTGGACTTAAAAGGAGAAAAGGGAGACAGAGGTGCTCCAGGACCACCAGGTATACGAAATCTGATATGTCGCTGACATCCTGTAAATACATGTTTAACTTAAAAGCAATTTGACAAAGTACTTTGATACTTACCACTGCAACCTTACTGGCCTAAAGACTTATACCTAGGTTCCTTGCTGAACTGACACACAGAACAACAAAGCCCATATTGTTATCAAAAATGTCTTTTGAAAAGAAGTATCTGTACTGCACATTTGTGAGTATTATGAATGTTTTAAGTACAAGAATAGATATTGAAGTGTAACTGGCTGGTCAGAGATTTTTTTGAAATCTTAGAAGGACATAATGTCTATTTCCTGAGGTATCATTTTGTTGTCAATCTTTTTGAGCTAATTGGGCTAACATCTAGTGCTTCCCATTTCAGGGTAACACACCTCTACATTCTGAGTGCAAGGCAGTCATTTGTTGGTGACAGTCCCATCTTCAGCAGGAGGTGGAACTAGGTGATCTCCATTTCAACCAACTTTTTAATATTCTATGTTTTATTTGTGATAATCATGAAAAGGCTGTGTGAAATAGAAATACCATTTCACTAGTGGTAGGAGCATCGTAACAGATGTTTCTCACCAAAGCTTTACCTTTCTGTATCAAAAAGTTGATACCTGTTGCTAATTCTTACATATTCAAAAATAGTTACAGAAACAAGCATCTATTTGAAAAGATTGCCACTACAAAGTCTTCCTTTTCTATACATTTTTTGAAATCTCATATACTGAGATAAGGCTTTGGTCAGTGCCAGAAATCATTTGAAATAGAAAAGCAGTATTTCAAATTAATGTTGCTATACCATATTTATAATCTTTGTCCTTTAATGTGTTGATAATAATACAAAACTACATCTGTATGAATATTTCTGTCTTTGTTCCAAAGACACAGTTCTGTTCACTGAAGATGATATTTTGGTTATTTTCAAGAGGACATGCATTTGTTCTAATAAAATCTGTTTTCTTGTCTTGTCCTCATTAATTTTTATTCTGATCAATATCTAGGGCCTTAAAATAAGTGGTTAGTGCTTCCTAGCTATCAATAAACTTGTAAAAAGAAGAAGCAAGAAGGATTCCTAAATAGAAATTAAGCGAATTTTCTCTTCTCTGCTGGTTTATCCACCATGAACATGTCTGTTCCCTCCCAGGTTCTGTATTTAATGCAAATTAATGTCCAAAGTATTTTTTGCCTATACCTGATGATTTCAGGTGCTTCAGAAGGAGAGGATTAGGAGAGGATTATGCTTATGATCTTTTTGTAAAACTGCAGCTAGTGAAGGATGGTGAAAATAAAACGATAATTCTGGTTAAACTGAAACTGAATTCACCTTTCTCCTAAAGTAGCAGAGATTTATTCATTTTTTTACCGACTGAATCCAAATAGATTGACTAGCTTCAATATTTTGGAAAGTTAAAATATGTTAACTAAGACCAATTCTGTTGCTGCTCTAAAAAATAGTCCTGTTTGGTTCTTGCTCATTGATGCAGGTGCTAAAATATTATTTCATACAAACCAATTCTCTAGGCCTCACAGATATCCACATAATCATTGACAGTGAAAATTCACAAACCAGAAGTTGCAGGGTAGCGGAACATGATTAAAGTACAGGAACTTTTCAGAACCTTCTCTGAGGGAAAGATGGCCAAAGCTCCTTCCACTACAATATCTGTTGAGTTCCAGCAATCAGAAAAGCTTTCTGAACTGTGATACTTGTCCATGCAGTGGATTTTTTTATATTATTTTATTTTTTTCCACAAAATGTCTCCTCTCCAACCTTACAAACAGGCTCTATTAATTGATACCATGCAAAAATATGAAGCCAACACAAAAAGTGGGTAAGTGGCAGGCTGCACTTTATTCAGGTACTCTGTACAGAGACAGGTGTAGTAAGTATCCAGAGCATAGGTGCTGTGTTCCAACTACGTGTGCAATGTTCCAGCTCAACCCCGGTGTTTCCAGCTGGAGGAACACAGTCTGGAGCCTTGTTAGAAAACACATTTAGAAATAGAGGAGAAGACTTCACTGTATCATAGTCTCAGACTCAATTGCCTAAGGCTGAAGATCTGCTAATTGAAAATGCAGTGTTTATTGCAGCGTGCTACCCCTTGACCATAGTCAACCCCCTTCCTTCCTGCGAGTCATTCCCAAAAAGGCCAGCCTAGCATTCTGGGGGAGTTTTCACACTCATCCAAATCCACCCTTTGGCCCATTTTTTTTTGTCCTGAGACCTTCTTTTCTGTATGAAAAAGTTGTTTCACCCTCTCCTCTGTGAATCCTGGAAGGAATGGAGCGAATGGAAAACTGGTGAGTTAGAGCAAGATGGCTTCTCACTGGCAAGCATTAATTCTGTAATAAGTGAGTTCTGTTTCTCCAGGGGCTAAGTTAATTTCTAGACCAGATCCCAGACCTGGAAGCAGTGTAGCTTCCCATTTTCTAACAGAAAGGTCACCAAAGTTTTGTGAGCTTATGATTGTTGGGAAGGCATGATTTTGCCATTGATTACACACATGCAAAGTGCTGTTAATCTGTTTCAACAGCATCTGAAAACAAAATGAAATTAAAATGTCTGGTCTATCAGCAGAAGCCACACAACAAAGTATGTTTCCCTCTGGCTAGTGTTAAAAGTCTTGCCAAAAATTGCCTACCAGTCCTGCGCTGAATGTCTACAGAAGAGGACTGAACCTGTTGAGAAGTCATGTCAGGCAAACTTCTCTGTCTGTGTATACTAGTAAATTAAACAGACCCAGGACACAGAGGACAATTGTCCTGCAATTTAATTGTTCCCGTGTTTCCTGGCCTGCATTCGGCCTACAACAAGTAACACCTTCCCACAAAATAGGATGGTCTGGGGGACAGCTTAAGCCAGGGTTTGGTGCAATAGGCTGTATGGATAAGTCTCTCATGCTTCAGGAGTGGGGAGGACAGTTTAACTGTATGAATGGAAGTTGTGCCACGTACCTCAGGGCTGAGGAACTAGTCTAATATGATTTACCTACCAGTGTAGGTAGACCCTACTGGTTCGCTACCACAAATTTTTGACTTCCACTTTGAGTGGTGATCTCCCTCTTCCTCGTGTACCTTGCCCAGGCCAAGTCTGCTTACTAGTCATCCTAGAAAGACATCAGATATTGCCCAGAGATTAATACTAAGCAACATCTGAGGAGGACACCTACCGTTCCATTCCACCGGTCTGTTCCCCATGCCCTCACATGGATCAAGCAAATCACTGCAGCGAGCTGTAATCAGCAGGGTTGGAATAAAATCAAAATAGCTGCCATAGTGGGAATATATTTCTGTTCCAGAGTACAGATGTATACAATGTCTACTTAGCTTAATTGTGTCTGAGATAGCATACTGAGATCTGAGTCCTATGGCTGGCATAGGGTTGGACACAAAGATCTCAGAAATTAATCAGAACACATTTGAAGTAAATGCATCAAGCTGTTATGGGCAGCTGTAAAACAGTCTTTTTTTCCAAGTGTATGCCACACAGAGAATATTTGAAGGCTTTTTAGACTTTTTCTGTTGTCTTGACAGCTTTGGGTGACCACCATTGGCAGACAACACAACACAGGTGGTATAACCATTGATACTGGTATTGTTTTTTGATGCAGAAAAATGTCAAGGAACACATGCATCAGCAGCAGTAACACTGTTTTTTTCTCTTGTCAGTTATGGTACTGTCCTTGCATGAAAGATAACGCAACTACTGATTGGCCACCCCACTGCTGGCAAAACATATGGAAAGCTTTTCTTTTACCTTGGTTTCCATCAAAGGGGTTAGTTTGGATGCTTTTCTTCCCCCCTCTGCACAGCTGCTTTTTTTCATAAAACTGGGAAAATTTCATCTTCAAGCCTTCTTTGCTTTCAAATTTATCTGAAATTCACAAACAGATTCAGAAATTACTAAGGTGGAGGAGTGACAGACAAGACAGGGCATGTAAGCCTTGCTTTGTCAGGAAATCAAACTAAAAATATCTGTTAGATTTAAAGGTTAATGTTATTATTGTAAATAATTTTCCTTTAAATTCCTAAACCAGTAATATCCAAAGTAGTGCTTTTAAAAAGAAAATTGCAGATAATTATTGTACCATATTGTATTTTCTTAATTTTTCAGGTCCACCTCTGCCTCCATCATATTTCAGTCACTTTATTAATAGCATAAAGGTAATTATATCCCATTTGCGCTTGAGTTCTGTTAAGCTTTTTTTAAAGTGTACTTTACTATAAATTAAGCATAAAACAGTATAGCATGGTGAAAGATACAAAACAGATAAGAGCGTTAGCAATTACAAATTTACTTCTTAAAGTCTAGCTGCATAGACAAGTTTATTACAAGTATAAGAGATAGCAGATGTCAGTAGTATATAAATATTACTTTTGAAAAAACTGTTACCGAGGCTTTTTACCTTTCCAGTGGTATTAAAGTGAGTCATAATTCACTGTTACCTAACATATGTTGGTATAAATTATCTGCCATAAATGAATGCTCTTGATTCCATCCCAGCTCAGGTAAGAGACATCCGTTACCTAAAGGGCTTCTACAAAAATTTAGCAACAATTAACAGTGCGGGGAGGAACCACTTCTGTGTAATGCTATTTATCTTTTAAGCACATTGAATAAAATAAGTTAAAGTGATGGAAATTACTTTTCCTGGAATCTCTTACAAGAAGGTATACCCGTACCTTGATGCGTTTGGTCTCTCTCTGTTCCATTATTCTCCTGACTGCATCAGGTGACAAAAATTAATACCGATGCAATATTATTTTAAATGTTTTTAAGTGAACAAGGCTCTTCATCAGTAGAAGATCAGAAAAAAAAGAATCAAGTTATCATTTAATAATGCCACCAAAAGCAGTGTACTGTCAGTTTCCTTGAAGAACTCAGTGCCATCTGGTTTTCATATTTTGTTTCTGCTTGGCTGAGCAATAAC
The DNA here is from genome assembly GCA_008711295.1 of Anarhynchus alexandrinus. NCBI lineage: Eukaryota > Metazoa > Chordata > Aves > Charadriiformes > Charadriidae > Anarhynchus > Anarhynchus alexandrinus. Next base: position 1,841,931 of record VUYV01000167.1, on the reverse strand, counting down.
CTAAGTTATTCCTATGACGTAAAGCACCCCATGCATGCATGGTAGAGTTGATATGGCTTCTTTGATCTTACAGAGTAGTGTCTGTAACTTTACAGCTTTAGCTACAAAGAACTCATTTTTCATCTAGTCTGTCTCTGCAAATTGGCATGCTTTACAGATAGCTTTATAGTCCTGTTTACCGGGAAACTAAAAGGAAGAAAAGTCAGAGGAGGAGCTATACTTAGCCATCTCTACTGGCTTTCTGCAGCTACCTGCCATTCTTGCTTTGCCCTTTGCCTCTTCTATTCACAGGTTTATTTCTCAGAAAGGTGAAACAAGTTAGACCAAAAAAAGTTGAAAGAAAAAAACACAGCAGCCAACCAGAAGGAAACAGTGTAAAGGGAACCTACAATTGTTGTGGCTCATTTTGTACATAGAGATAATGACCTAGTATTTAAACACTTCTTCTTACCTATCTCTCCCCCAAACTAACTGATAATCACTGACGAAGGACAGGAGAAGACATGGTTTTCAAAGTGTCTGCAATTTTGTGTGGTGTCTCTTCTGTTATCCTGGTACACACCCCGCCCTCCTCTTCATCCTGTGCACAGTAATCTTCACTTGCCACATACTTTAAAAATATCTGTCCATTCCATGTCGTTCTTGCTTTGCTTTTTCCTTGATGATGGAGAAAAGCAGAAAACCAGTCTTTTATGCTTCTTCTGACTTTCTCTTTGCTGCCAGCTACAGCACAGAACAAGGTTTTGCTGGGTAGTATAGCAGGAAACAGCAATGGAGGCATTTTCTCTGCCTCCACCTAACCCCACCTTCCCTAGCCCTGCCCTGAAAGAGCCTTGCAGCCTCAATAAAGAAAGCATTCCTTTTCATTCCATATCACTGAAGAAGGAAGTGAAATATTTTAAGCAGATGCTTTTCTTTATTAATCTCAGACATTTCATGTAACTTTGAAAGATCAGTGCATAGAATTCTGACCCCACTTCAGCTCAACGTTTTAAAATATATTTTCTTTAAAGGGTGAAAAAGGAGACAATGGAGTCACTGGTGTAAAAGGGGAAAAAGGAGAACCAAATGGAGGGTTTTTTCTGACAGGACCTCCTGGACCACCTGGAAGACCAGGATTAGTTGTAAGTTATGCAAGTTATAGAATAAGAATATTTGTGGGTACCCATTGTTTTAATTTAGAAGGCACTGAAAAGAGACAAACATCAAGATGATGCTAAGAACTATATAAAAACTCATATGCTAATCATTAAGTGAATACGAGAGTTGCATTAGGTGTAGACACAGACACTTCACTGTTGTGCGCAGAATTAATTTGCTATGAAAAATTGATGTAATGTTATGCTCAGGTGTGTAATACAACTACATCAGTATGTAGATTCATGCTATTAATAGCATTACAAATCAAGGCTGTATAAATAACTGGTGATGCTACTACTTATATCCCCATAAAGGCCAAAATAGGCTATATAAGGTTAGACAGAGGCTGACTTGAAAATTATTGGCTATCTAAATAACTAATCTTATTTTCCGTTCCAGTAATCCAAAAATATGAATGAAAAGTCAGGTGTGTACCCATCTGGATCATTCCTAAAAAATTCAGGCACTGTCTAATCTCTACCTAGTTGTTTTATCTTCTGGTAATTGCCACCACAGCTGCTTTGGAATCAAATGCACTACTTCTTGGGAAATTAGGTTATCCCTGGGATCTGGCAACAAATGTGTGCATTGCATTTACTCTGTTGTCATGTTCTGTGCCAAGGAGCACAAATGGGTAGGTCACAGCTGAGGACAAAGTTTTAGGTTAGCAAGACCACCTTCAAAAATCCCCCTATTCCATGTTGCTGAGAACCATCTCCCTGTTTAGAAATTCTTCCACTAGCAAGGAGGAGTTGGATGGCACAGCTGAGATCCATCACAGACTGAGCTCTCCTAGTCCAGGGTCCAAAAACTGTTCCACGTATGCAGGCCAGTTTGAGTACAGACAGCGCAAGCCCTCCTAGTTCAGACTGAAGACATGCTGATAAACTGGAAAATTAGACAGTTGGAGCCTTTTTAATCTGGAAGACTGGCAGCTGGAGAGCTTAAGGGATATGAACTGACATTTGATCACAGGAGGGAGAAGACAACATTCGTCGTGAGACATACACCCTGCACAAACACACATTATGTTAAAGGTTTCTACTGTGTACCTTTGGACAAACTCTTTATCTTACAAGCACATCAAAGCAAGCAGTCTCAGCATGAGCAGAGTTTAGATCCAGGACTTTAAGAGTACTGTCAAGAGTTTTGCAGATATCAGCTACTCAGGAATAGGTGTGAGAACTTTCAGAAAGCTTTCTGAAACTTAAATTCTTGAATTTAGTTTAGTATATGGTCAAATTTTTAATTTTCCATTAATATCCATGCCTCCTTGAAGAAAATGACATACAGACTCATGTCTAAACAGTGGTGTGGAGGCAGGCCTTCAGAAAATGTTGCCGCCAGAGATGAAGACCCTGCAGCAGTGAAACATACATTCAAAGAAATACTTTTTATCACTGATAGGGACCAAAAGGGGATTCAGTTGTTGGACCCAGAGGACCTCCAGGGTTACCTGGCCTACCTGGCTTGCCAGGTTATGGAAAAATTGGACCACCTGGCCCACCTGGCCCACCAGGCCCACCAGGACCCCCTGCAATATATGGCTCAGGTGAGAGAGTGTGATTTTGCTTTTCACTGTACATTCGAGTGCATAGGCACGCGCTCCCGCCCACCCACACACACTGCCACTTCCTTTACATATCTGTTCTTCCATCTGCCCACCTGCCCAGCACACCTGAATCAGGTTGCTCCCCTCTCTTCTCCTGCCCTCTACCGATTTCTTCTGGGGGGGTGAGTTGGAACTGAGAGCACAAAAGGGACAATTTCTCTGCAAACTGTTTTCTCTGACTAGTGCCATTGCATGAAAAACCTTGCTGTGGCTGTGGCTGTGAGGAAGTCTACATAACAGAGACAGGCTGCCTTGAGACCTTTGCAAAATTTATCAAATTGAGCAGTTGGCTAAATTTGGGAGGATGTTACTGTGACCCAAGATGCTTTTCTTGGGGTGAATGCAGTGAAATCCAGTTGGTGGCCAGTCACAAGTGGTTTTCCCCAGGGCTCAGTATCTAGGCCTGTTCTGTTTAATATCTTTATCAATGATCTGGACAAGGGGATCAAGTGCACCCTCAGTAAGCTTACAGATGACACCAAGTTGGGTGGGAATGTTGATCTGCTTGGAGGTAGAAAGGCTCTACAGAGGGATCTGGACAGGCTGGATCGATGGGCCAAAGCCAATGTTACCAGGTTCAACAAGGCCAAGTGCTGGGTCCTGCACTTGGGTCACAACAACCCCATGCAGCGCTACAGGCTTGCAGAAGAGTGGCTGGAAAGCTGCCCAGCAGAAAAGGACCTGGGGGTATTGGTCAACAGCTGGCTGAATATGAGCCAGCAGTGTGCCCGGGTAGCCAAGAAGGCCAACAGCATCCTGGCTTGTATCAGAAGTAGTGTGGCCAGGAGGACTAGGGAAGTGATCGTCCCCCTGTACTCAGCACTGGTGAGGCAACACTTCAAATACTGCATTCAGTTTTGGACCCCTCACTATAAGAAAGACATTGAGGTGCTGGAGCATGCCCAAAGAAGGGCAACAAGGCTGGTGAGGGGTTGAAAGTACAAGTCTTATGAGGAGCAGCTGAGGGAACTGGGGTTGTGTAGCCTGGAGAAAAGGAGGCTCAGGGGAGACCTTATTGCTCTCTCCAACTACCTGAAAGAAGGTTGTAGCATGGTGGGTGTTGGTCTCTTCTCCCAAGTGACAAGGAATAGGACAAGAGGCATCAAATTGCACCAGGGGAGGTTTAGATTGAATATTAGGAAAAATTTCTTCACCAAAAGGGTTGACAAGCATTGGAACAGGCTGCCCAGGGAAGCAGTTGAGTCGCCATCCCTGGAGTTATTTAAAAGATGCGTTGATGTGGTGTTTAGGGACATGGTTTAGTGGTGGACTTGGTAGTGCTAGGTTAACGGTTGGACTTGATGGTCTTAAAGGTGTTTTCCAACCTAAATGATTCTCCGATTTTATGATTCTCTGATATAAAGGCAGTACCCATGGTAGAGTTTAGGTCTAGAATGAAACTGCCAGAGAACTGCTTCTTAAAACCAGTTGTTATGCAAATGTTGAATAGAAACAAAACTTTGGGAGGGTTGGTTACTGTACCTTTAATGATTTTCAATTTCTTGGATTAGAAAAGGAGTAAAAATGTGCCACAAATAGACACATAAGGGGAGGAACTTTGCAAACAAGGTAGCACCGGATCTTCAGGTGGATTATCTCAAACTTGCGTCAAAGGGAATATGTGGCTATAAACCAAGTGCCACAGTTCAAAACATCTGTGCTTCTGACTCCTCTTGGGTCACAGGCCGCTAGTGACAAACTTTACACTGTTATATCCAGCCTTTAGACTAAGTTCTAGTGGATGGGGTCCTGGCCTCCTCTGATGTTACTTGATAGGTCTGCCTGAGCAAGTGACTCCCTCTGGGAACTGTGGCCAGCCTGGGAATCCAGCCAGGTAAAAACAGAGCAAAACATTCCTTAATCTCAGCTGAAGATGGTGTACTAACAGAAAGGGAATTGTTAACTGAATAGAGAGGCTATAATGAAGATCTGTCTTGCTTAAAACTTATGCAGATCTAGCTAATACAGATCTCCATTCCTGAGAACTAACACCCAGTCTGTTTCCCCGCGAGACCTGTGCCTCCAGTATGCTAGTTTGGGGAGCAGACGTCTTTGTCTCCAATTTGTTCTCTCCAGGTATTTCTTGAACCTGGTCAGACTGCAACCCGGGGACAAGGTGAGACTCCCAATCTGTCATCAAGTAAATATTATTAACTTAGTGTCTATCAGAAGTGTTCATCCTCTGAAAAATATTTGAGAAAGAACAAATCCTTAATATGTTCAACGTTGGAACATAGGCCTGTACCTGAATTAGCCCCTGATCGTCATAGTATGGACAGTGCTCAGCATCCATAAAGTCCATAAAGGCCTTCAGCCCTTTTCCTGTGTAATTTATATTAAGCACTTCTGAATATTAGCTAAGAGACCCAGGCAGGCAAAACAAATTATTATTAGTACTCCATCACTATACTTTTGCTTATCCTCTCTGCAATTAGTCTTCATCATCCTCCTACACATTTTCCTCTTTGCTTTGTAAGAAGGTTCTTTAGGCAGCACAATGATGGATGTCCATTTTACTAAATGTTATGAACACAGATATTTATTTATTTCCTACCTTCAAGGCAAAGTTATCTCTGTTAAAGCTCTTACTTATTGTAAAATGGGGCTCACACACTGTAATATGAGGAAAGAGGAATGGCTTATCTGCAGATAAATAGCTCGGAACACGTCTGAGAACTGAACCCCTTTCCCCTGCCATTGACATGAAGAAACAGCTCTGGAGGATCCTTGTAATTGATTCAGAGCATAGATTCTTCAATTTGTAAAAGATGATTTCAAGGCTTCTCCAGGTTTCACAAAAACAAACATTTTTGAACACTAGAATTTGCTTTATTGGTGCATAACTGCAGCCTCCTAATTCAAGAGTTACAGATCAGTAAAATGCAAGCTCTGGAATGCAGCAGTGCTCTCAGGGTTAGCCTTTATTGACCCTTAAATGGCTCAAATTATATTTTAAGAAAGTATCTTACAATCCTTTATTCAGACTATCAAACTACTTCAGAGTAGAAAGATAGAATAAAAGAGAAGATAGTCAATGCTTCACTGCATTCGCAGGGGTGAAGGGGAATCTAGAGCTTCACTTTCACTGAAGATCACTGTGATCCTGATTCCTTTGAAAATTATGAAGGCAGAAGGTACGCTTATTTGGCATATCTTCTGTTACTGTCCTTCAGCCTGTTAAGTTGCCATATCCACTAAGCTGTGGATGAATGGACTTTGTTTTTTGTGGGGAGGACTGCCAGATGTGCTCACCAAAATTTCTCTAAAAGGTAGTTTCAGAGAATATTCCTACATTCCTCCACTTCTGCTTCACTGTTGAAGAGCAATTCTGTCCATATTTGGGGTTATAGCACTATTTGCATAGCTAAGAGCAGCTGTACACCATGTTCAAGTGCCCAACAAGGTAGGAATTGGGGAGTGGTTAGGAGCTGAAGCTTGGAGCTCTTTGTGCATGTTTCATACTTCAGATTCACCAGCATGCTAGGTAGGACATGATAGACTTCCTTATGCTCAGGTAGTTTTATTTCCTCCCAGCAGTATAGTAGTGTACTCTCCTGGATACCCCTGGACCTGTTTTCTTGCCCTCACTTTGCACCTCTCTCTTCCTCTACAGAAGGAGCTTCTACTTACAGTTAATACAAGTTCTGCACAGATCTCAGCTACAGATCCCTTCTGGGACACACCATGATGCTCAGCAGGGTCCGTGTGTAGTTCTTCTAAACAGATTCAAAGTTCCATTATCATGATATGCACTTGCACAAGATACTTGCTTTCAGTCTTACATATCTTTCCTTCTTTCGTTCCTTAAAATAAATGAGTTTTTACTCCAGAAAAAAAGGGACTTTCAACTCAAGGTGAAGAAATTCAGTCTGGGAGTAGAGACAGGTGCTAGGTACTAGGTGTTGTGGACTGTAGTCTTAGAAGTTCGAGTTCACATGACTGGAGAATTCTTTGTTGCTTTGAAATATAAGCTGAGCTTACACTTGTGAATTTTTTATCTAAGGAAAAGTCCATTTTTGTTCACTTTTCGAGCAAAAGATATAGTGGCTCACTCAAAGCCTATACAGGCAGGAGCTAAAAGTTCTTCCTTTTCCATATGCACATTTTTCCTCTTCCGTTAGCAGCTAGCAGAAGAGCATTCTGGTCAATTTAAGTGGATCTGGTTCTTGATTTGCAGAGCATCTACAACAGATTGCAATCTGTTGTCCTTAACCTCCCAAATAACAGTGAAAAGACTAAGTTTCACCATTGCTTTTAAAAAATGCTTAGAATGCATTTTCTGTAGTTGGCTGGAATACAGCTATTCAGAACTTGACTATTCAAGAACCTGACTTAAATAGCCTGTGGCTACTTAAATCTCCCCCTACTCCTAGACACCACCACTAGGTCCTTTCTTTATCTCACTCACCTTCTTTCTCAAAAAAGATGACCTTCAACATGTATGCTTGTTTTATTTTAGCAGCCGCAATGCCTGGGCCACCAGGACCTCCTGGAGAGCCAGGGTCACCTGCAACCAGAAACCTGGTAAGACGGCAAAATAAGGAAGTTTACCATTGAAACCTTGCTTCAAATCTTTTGGTGGTCATTGGTAGCACTGAGAGAGGAGGGAAAGCTCTGTCCTGTGTTTTTATTTATTGGAATGTTTTCTGGTTTTCTGAACCTCAATTTTTCAGCAGGGAAAAGTGACAAGAGGAGAAGTTTGTCCATTGCCTTGTTAGTAACAGCCTATTCAAACAAATGCAAAGATTGATGGCATGCTAAAGTATGGAAAGATGCATATTCCATGTTCAAAGCAATGTCTCTGAAAGAGTGTGGCAACTTAGAATGGTGAGATACTAGAATAGCTACTGAATGTCCAGTTTCCATGGAGAAAACACTTTACATTACTGTATTAAAACCCAGTAATATAGTTCATTTGATTCTAAGAAGAAAACTGTAGATTTCCCTAGCAAATCTAAAAATTGTTGTGCCAGAGAATAAATATAAATTCAATTGTTTCATTTTCTTACTGCATGAATCAGATCAGAATTGTATCCCAGATATCCATGCAGTAAAAATGACAGCTAAGGCTTCTTTTTCTAAATTAAATATTCAAATTTTCTGAAAAACAAATTATTCAAGCTAGCAGAAGGGGTTTATTTCAATTTTTTCCTTTTCCACATTCTCACATTAGAATAGAAAAGCAAATTTGGTGGATATTTTTGGCAATTGTGAGAATGCACTAATAAACAAGCAGACTTCCAGATCATCTACATCTTATCAAATGAACTAACAAGAATCTGAATTTAAGTTTCTTAATGCCTTTCCACCATAGTGTCATCCCTCTGCTAACTGCCTTTTCTCATAAAAATTCAGGACCTGACAATGATTACAGATCAGGGGAGAAACAGATGTTCAAAGACTGGTGCCCCAAGGGTAGAGGATTGTAGTTACGGTCTGGGAGCTACTGTCTTAGATAAGAGATCCAAGGCCACTTAGGTCAAAACCAACATTAAAAAACAACATGCAAATCTACAGTAGGGTCTTCATGGTTCATAAGCATTAATATGCCTTCTGACACTGAAGAAATGAAACAGAAATTACACTCAACTGTCAAGAAATGACACTCTCAAGAAACTTGCCCCTGATTTTACACTAACTGCAATTATCAAACAGATTGTAGAAGAAACCCATCTTAGAGAGGACTGTGTTCTTATCTTCAAGCGACAAAGACAGAGGTAATAGGTGCAATGTCCATATCTGACAGACATCAGTTTAAGCCTCCTGATGATGATCCATAAAAGATAAACTGAAAAATACTTGCTGTGTAAACTAGCAGCATCTGGAAACACAACAAAAGTGATGGAAGCAAACACCCTTAAAGAGATCACAACACCACTAAGAAAAATATAACATAAGCATATGTATCTAGAATTGTGTGTGATATTTATAAGCCTTACCAAATCTCTTCTGAACATTTTGATCTAGTATGTTAAACTGTAGAGATGCAATGATCTTCACTCTGTGCAAAATTAACTGTTCATCTAGTTCTACTACAATCCACAGAATGATGATGCTGGTATGCCAAAGTAGCAAGATATTTATGTTACCAAAGCTCTTTGTATGAAATGACATAAAACCAACTTTATGAGCATTTCCTGCAGAAGAAGCCTTGACATTTATGTGTTCAAATGAGACTTCACTTTGACAAATTAATTTGAAAAATGTTTTATATGTCTGATGAAGCATGTTTCATTTTCCTACTTGACAGGTTACAACATTCCAAAACATTGAGGGTATGTTGGAAAAAGTTCATTTGGTGGCAGAAGGTACACTAATCTATCTGAGTGAAACTAGTGAGGTTTTTATCCGTGTTCGAAATGGATGGAGAAAATTGCAGGTACTATTACACTGTGTCCTAATCCTTGCCGACTCCCTTATTCAAAATAGAGTTGTTGCAGATATTTTTTACAGGGGTGGAGAACTGTGAGTGCAAAGATTCCTTTTTTTAGTTCAGAAGCTCCTGGTGATACAGTTTTGTTTGCTTTTTGTTTTGGGTTCTCTCAGCTTGGTGAGCTAATTCCAATCCCTGCTGACAGCCTTCCTCCTCCAGCAATATCAAGCCATGTAAGTACAAAATGTTGGACTGCGAAAAACTAAGTCTAGATGTGCAAAAACAGGCAATACACTTGGCAGAAGTTGCAGGCAGATCCCCGCACAACACGGTTTTCCACTGAGACTTGTCAGTTCAAAATAAGCATCCTACCACAACGTAAGCTTGCAAATTGGTTCGCACTGGCCAGTCATCTGTTTTCATTATCTTCTGAGACTCCAAACACTACAGAGACAAAGCAGCATCTACAAAAAGCAGAACAAAGCAGGCTGCCTACAAAAAAAAAAACAAAACAAAACAAAACAAACCACAACAGTATTCTCTTTCGTAACACTGAAGTCAGTCAGATCAAGCCCTGCTCCCTTTCAAGGAAACTCAGAAAAGTGTTTCTGAGAAGCAGGTTTTCTTTAAGAGATTATAGTCCTGTATTCAGGGTACATCATTGTCACCTCCATGTAGCTTAATCCACAGTGTGCTCAGGGTCTATTCTAAAGCCTTAATTGTTAGTTTGTACCTGACCCCATTCTGCAAGTTATTGTACGAACCTGCATATGAACATGCTGTCTGTCCCAAAAAATGGCAGGAGGATGAAAACCAAGAAGTGGCAAAGGGAACAGAGAACAGTCTCATTGATGACAGATTAATTGAACTGACTGCTGAGATAATAAAAGGACAAGAGAGTGCTAGGAAGGAGCAGTGAGAAGGAAGATGGCCAGAAAGAAATAAAAAAAAAGTAGGTCAGAGCGAAGTGCACTTAGCACACTGGGAAAATGTCTAGACCTCATGTTATAAGAAATTGTCTGCAGCCTCCAGCTGACACCACATGAGTTTCCCAACTGGTACAGTCAGTGTCTTGTTACTCATACTTACCATAACTAGAAAAGAAAACTTTGCTGTTCCTGAAACAGCTCTGAAGATCACTGACCTTCTGGTCTCTACATGCCAATTGCTTAAGAGAGGGAATTACCAAGGCCTTGAGAAATATTCCCAGCCACTACATTTTCTGTTTCCACATCCTCCTTACTCTTCCAGTTTTAATTTTCCTGAACTGGTCTTCTGCTCCTGCCAAGAGCAGGCTACTTCCATGCAGGACTTGGTGCGATCCAGCACTGACACCAGCTCTGGCAGAGCACTGTGGACTGGGTACACTCAGGTCTAGCAAAGCAACTCTGGCCAGAACAGCTTTCCAACACATATTTATTTGACACATCAAAAAGATGATACATAGGTAGACTATTCTGGCTACATGGTTTGGGTTTATTTTTCAGAGGCAGGATAGTTTCAGATTTTCCAGTGTTCAATGTTTGCTTTATTTAGAAAATTATTGAGTGTCTAAAATTCTAATCTGAGAAACTTGTTTAACATATCTGTTTGCATGTGTTAAAATAACAGGGATTTCAGCCTCTTCCAGCACTGAGCCCAATATCAAATAGGAACAATGGAAAACCAGCAGTAAGTATGAGATCTGTATTGCAACTTCATAGCTGTGGTTTGAAGCATGACAGTTTGCATCTTGAGGGAGATTTGTGATAATTTCTCGTCAAATTCACAGATTTTACTTTGAAAATTTACAAATACACTTCTTTAAGTGGTTTAGACATCTCAAAGACAATTTTAAATTGTTTCCTCCAGATTGATTTTCATGATCCTAGCCTCTTTCCCATCTCTAAAAAAAAAAATCCTGATTCTGAGTTAGGAATACCTCTTCACTTTGTGATTGTACCTACAGCACACAGTAGTTTTTAAGTTAACAATGGTGTTACAATTAAATCATTAAAATATTCATTAGAATATTTTCTATCTGCTTGAGTGCTGCTTGCTTTAGACAGACACTTTAGAATCTAAACCTTCATTTAAAATACTCTAAAAATATTTGGACAAAGAAAGCAAGATAACTGAGTTATAGCTAACCTTCCCTTAAAAAAAAAAAAAGTGGATTAGTTCTTGCATCTATGTTGTTTGACTTAAGCATGCTGCTTGTTATATTTGATAACAGTGAATTTTTAAATGGTGTATGGTCACTTCTTACTACCTATTACCATGCTTGTAGGATTTGGGATTTTGTTTGTGTGATAACTCCAAGGCCTCTGCTTAAAATTATTAGCTGCTTTTAAAAGAATTTTATTTTTAGGAGTATGTATTCTTCATGGGTTCCTTAATGTTCAAACATAAATAGCTATTTTTGCTATGGGTCTCATAGCTTTAAGAAATGTAATGTTATGGCAGCAAATAACTTTCATACCTTCTATGGAAGGTACTAGTTCTTGTGCTCGCAGGAGCGGGGGCAGGTGGGTCTAGTTTGTTTCTAATATATGCCTTCATAGTGTTATAAACTTTAAAAAAAATGGTGGCTTTTCTTCTTATTCTCTCCAGCTGCATCTGGTGGCTTTAAACTCTCCATTTTCTGGTGACATGCGAGCAGATTTTCAGTGTTTCCAACAGGCCCAACTAGCAGGTTTGACGTCTACCTACAGAGCCTTCCTCTCATCACATTTGCAAGATCTGGCCACAGTTGTCAGAAAAACAGACAGATACCATTTACCAATAGTCAATCTTAAGGTAAAAATGAGTACCTAGTACTTGTTATATTAGGATAGTCTGTAGGTGCCCCAAAATCTTGGAAAATGGCAAGAGCAGAAAGTTTCAACCCAAACTGCATTCTATAAAGAAGCAGCTTTGCTTCATATTTTGGAGTCAGGTTCAAGAAACAAAAAAGTAGTGATAAAGTAGAAAGTTACAGACTGTCTCACATTTCCTTTGCATTTTCAAGGGTTGCTTTTTTCAATATCCTAAGGCTAATGGTAGAAATAAAGCTATGAGAATAGCCTACTTCGACCAGACTGCTGACAAAGCAACAGTATGATGTTTGGCTTTCTGGATATTTTTTTATTTATTTTATTATTTTTTTATTTATTTTATTATTTTATATTTTTTTATATCAGCAGGGAAAGTTTTCATAGCTATTATGTTCTACCTTCTACTATGATCACAGAGTATATAGCAGGCTAAAATACCTATTTTTCTCATTTCTAAAGATAAAGGCAAATTCTGTGCTTAGGAGTGATGCTGGATTTACCCCAATGAAACTGAGGGAAGAGTCTAGAGCATGAGTCATTTTGTGGTCTCACATAAACAGACACACTGTAAAACCGAGGAAAACAAGCCATGTCTCTATAGCATTGGCTGGCTCCCAGAACAAATGGCCAAAGAAACCTACAGGAATAACACGTGATGCTTGGAACATGCAGAACGGATGCTACTCTGAAGTGCATGCAAATATAGAGCCTTGGAGACAAATTTGTAAAGACAATATTGTCTCAACTTTGACTGGAAAAACTCAAAAGCAGTTTGAGAGGTAGCTTGATGCAAAGCTTTTGACCTGAACATTTGCAATACTTTTCACAAAACTGTGACCTCAACAGAAGTTCCAATATAAATTATCTCTATATTTTCTCTATAGCTACAGTAGTTATAAGCAATTTTTCAAACAACCCCTTAGACAGTTAGGAGGAAAAGGACAGTGGAAATGGAGATGATCAAGCTGAATATTTTGAGTGACAATAGAACAGAGATGCAGCGGTGAGGCAAAGGTGTGAATCAGAGAGCTATTAGAATAGAGATGATAGATTAGACAAGTTTGTTCAGGACCATTATGCAGAAACTGATGTGAAAGCTGGAATCATAAAAGCACATAAGATTTTAGATGTATAGATAAGTCTATAAAAGTCAGGTATGACATGGATTTTGGATTTGTTTTGTTTGTAAAAGTGGCTTTGAAATTTTAATAGGGAGAAACACTTTTCAATAACTGGGAATCTATATTTAATGGAAACGGTGGACAATTCAACAGTCATGTTCCAATATACTCCTTTGATGGGAGGAATGTCATGACTGACCCATCTTGGTGAGTTTACATTACCATTTATAAGTTTTACACGATATTTAATCTTACCAGTAGTACAAGTAGCAATACCTTGGCCTACTAGAAGTGTGATAAAAATTTCTCCTTTTCCTTATGCCATCTTTCTTCTCCATTTCTGATAGCCTATGAGTGGGATATCAGGTTGTGTTCTCCTTTTCTTCCTCTCCTTTCTATGTTCATCTTTCCCTACCCACTGTTTGCTTCAAGCAGAAGCAAAGCAGAAATACAGGTCACCATACATATAAGTGTGCAGTTGAATAAAGCAAAAAAGAGACTTTTTCAGGAAATAACTTCTTAACATTACCTTTCAGGCCTCAAAAAGTAATATGGCATGGTTCAACTGCAAATGGGATCCGACTGGTTAGCAACTACTGTGAAGCCTGGCACACAGCTGATATGGGAGCTACGGGACAAGCATCACTGCTGAAGACGGGGAAACTTCTTGATCAGAAAGTGTTTAGCTGTAGTAATCAGTTTATTGTTCTCTGTATTGAAAACAGTTTTGTATCTGATCCCCAAGGAAAATAATTCACCTGTTGCACATAGGAATATTCCGTTTTATGATAGAAAAAGCTGACACTGAAATTTCATTTGTAATGTTGTAAATATTTTATTTTTCATAATCGCACATTTCAGGAAAAAATAGCCAAAGAAAACATACCTCAACACAAACTGCATTCCATTGAGGTGGAACATCCAGTGCACATGCAGCTGACTTAAAACCCTTCATTTCGCTTGAACCCCACACGGTTCAAAGTTTGCCAACAATTAACTCACAGCCCCTTGTCTTTCAGGCTGAGCTTAAGACCACCTAAGAGCATGAGTCAAGTGTGGTCTGTGAGGAAAATCCAGTAGCCTGTCTCATAAGCAGTATGGCTCAGCAAGGCTGCTGCTTCTTCACAGTTGAGAAGCTGCATGCTCTATGTTCTTCTTTTCACTTGCATAGATTTTGAATACCCAAGGCACTATTCATATATATGTATACATACAGTCTGTTCCTGAGAAAATAATGGGAGGCTGTTACATCTTACAGGGCTGGAATTTTCAGAAAAGCGTTAAGAACAAAGGTGCTCACCTCCTTTGAGTTCCAGTCGAAGCTGAGTACCTAACTCCTGTAAGCTTGTATGGATCACAGCCTGGTGCTTACACATAAATTTAGCAGCTTTCACATCTTACTTCAGCTTTTTTCTTTGCAGATTCTAGGCATAGGGCTTTATGCAGGAGGAGTGAATTTCACCTAGACAAAATCTGGTCCTTATTTTGGTGCTATTGTTACCAGGAAACCTAGAGCAATGTTAATAGAAAACATCCTGTTTTACTGGTAGAACTGTGCAAAGTAAATGCAGACAAATGAACCATCTGACCTTTATTTATTTCCTTGCATATTAGAGGAAGTAATTTCCTGTTGTGGCAGACTGCTGAATGAAAGATGCCTGTCACGGTTCCTCTAAAATAGGTTCTAGACATTGTTATCCCACTAAGTTATATGTAAAGTGATTTTCATTTTTGTGAATTTATCCTTCTGGAATTCACGTAATTAAAGAATTGTTAATATAAAACAACGACAGCAATGATAGGAATGATCAGTAAATGCTAATATTCTTTGCAAACAGTATCACCATAATATCTGAAGCCTTTGCCTGTACATTTGTCTACTGCATACTTTAAACCACATATTTACTTATATTTTATCAAGCACTAACTATGGAGTTCAAACATCACATTATCATTTTTTAAGATTTAATCTAGAGTCTGTGTTGGAAATACATGTTCATTTACTGGCAAATAGAGTATTAAATTACTAGATAGCTACCTTCAAAAGACAAAAGCAAATCACACTTACTATACTGAACTGATATAATATTGTGAAATTCAGCTTTATTTTTCTGATTTACTATAAAAGCTTATTTCCCAGGGTCATCTGAATCATATCTTCTTTTTTTCTTGGAAAAGTCATGACTCCATTATTACAACATGGTAATGAGGCAAAACCAGTTTATATTACATTTAAAATGTATGCATAACAATTCACTGTACTTATTTATAGTCTATTTCCCTAAAATGCTGAGCACTCTTGTGAAATGCCAAATTCCTTCAGTTCACACAGTTGGAAGAGTTTTGCATGTATGGCAGAATTTCACTCTGAGTCACAGAAGATTCAAGGGGGAAAATAAAGTGCTTTTACGTGCTTCCAGCAGCAACCATCTACCTTTAATCCTTTAATTGTTGGCAGACCCTCAGCTCAGCCAGGTCATGGCCAGCAGGGTTTATGCTTGCAGCCAGTCATCACACAGTCATCACCACCAGTTCCCGCTCTTCCACTCCTGATCTAGAGCCAGCAGTTGGGGAGCTGGCTGTTTCTTTGCTGAGAGTTGCAGTGACAAGAGGTGGGGGGGAGATGGGATTCCACAGAAGAGCTGTGTGAAGGAGATGGGAGAAGACTAAAAAAAAACTGCAGTTTTTAGGAGATACTGAACTAGTGCTTAAGTCGGGTCCAGCAGAAACGCATCCAGAATTCTGCTTGTGCCGATCCTTTCACAGGGCTAACCCCTCTCTGTATCCTGAATAGCAGTTAGAGCTTAGCAGGGAACTTAAATGGTTAAGCACCAAAGAACTTTCAGTGGTTGCTTCCCACCTCTAACATTAATCTGCAGGCTACAGGAATTTATTGCACACCCTTCAACTTAGTACAGAGCATGAACCATGCATCGTCTGGGCTGCTGTGGTGCTGAGTTCACGTGCTGTGCTCACATGCCAGAAAGGGAGCTAGCTTACCAGAGAATGCCATGAGAGATCTGCTAGAAAGATTAGGTTTCCCTTGGAAAAAACGCTTTTTTCATTTTAACCAGAGCCAGTCATGCTCTTTATACTCCCTAGTACAACTGAAAAGAAACAGTAATATTCATTGAGGATATGACAGAGAAAAAATAGCCCAGCACTTAAAAATAAATTAGCTTTCCCTATCAAAGCAGAATACTTTTTTCAGCATAATTCCAACACAAAGGTCAGGTGCACTTAAAGAAGAACATTTGCTAATTCAGGTAAGGAATGGTGTATAAAGCAAATGAATCACCAAAATGAGTACCAGAGCTAGGTTGAAAAGGGTAACTGCACTAGAAACCAATGTAGCAGTCTGAATGAATGAAATCAGAGTATCAGTCAAACAAGATTCTTCAGTCTTTAAGAGGAAGGCTTTGGTTGAAAACATTAATTTATTTTGAAGCTTTGATGCACTTTAAAAGGAAAAAGTTAACATACTGTAAATGGAGAGGAGACTAAAATCTTTTAAACCCTCAGAATTCCAGGGCTGGTTGATGAATAAATTTCAGCTATTGGAATGAGTATTTCTAGAAATCAAGCTGATAGATTTGTCTTTATATGAATTATAGGTGCAAGCTATAACAACATAAGCTTCCTTTAAATCAAGAAGAATCCACAGTGGGGTTTCCACTTCTGCAAAAGAATCAGTTCTCCATTAAAAATAATTACAATTTAATTTTAATCAGGTTGGTGCTTAACCTTAAAGAAAAAAAAGTATTTAAAAAAAGGGGGGCGAGGGGGGAGAAGAACTAAGAAACAACCAGAAAAAAGCAGCAAGGTCTAGGAAAAGTTAATAACTATTTGAAAAAGGAGTGTTGAATGGAGAGACTCATTTATTCATCATGGATACATTGGGGATGGGGCAAAATGCACGAATACATAGATGAATGTCCACTACATATTCTTTCTAAGTGAAAAGAATTTTTTCTTATGAAGGTAAATTGGCATATGATTTAAAAATTGACTTTGAATATACCACTCCAGACCAGACTTTGTTGGAATTGGACAACAGTTTTCAGTGGAAACATCACTTTTCACTGCAACATTTTACTGGTTTCTGTCCAATTTGAAAACAATCTTCAGTCCAAAGGAAGCAACAGGAGACATTAACAGGGGTCATTTTCAAAAGACATGCTTTAAGTTGAGATATATTTGTTCTAATATACTTGCTCTTTATTAATCAAAAGGAATTAAGAGTCATCAATAAAAAAAGAAAACATTTTTTCCTTGTATTATGTACCTCCTCAAGGACCATTCTTTTTAAAAAGTGCTAATTCTGCAGCAGATACACACATACATCCCCCAAAATAAAAAAAAAACCAAACACAAACACCTGTTACCATCACCACTTTATGCAGACAGAATATAACCCCTGCCAGCAGGGTAAATGTGTACTTACAAATTGTTAACTCTTTAGTATTTTCAACTGCTTGAACTGATTTTGAAAGCAGTTTAATACATCTGTCTGAACTGACTGACCACATCCAAGTACCTTGTGGTATCATGCAGTGATTTTTAAAATAATCTTTTGACTTGAAATAGCAAGGGTTGGGATTTTTTTTTCTTCTGAATTTGTACCATGTCCTTCCAAATTGTTTAAAAGTTGGTGTGGGAGAATATGGTTTTTAATCTGATTAGGAAAATGGGGGGAAGGCATATTGGGAGAAAGGGCAGGAGTACACATGCACGCACATATAAATGCAGGCACACTCACCTCCAATTAACTTTTTTCGTCCTTCCCACCTCATACGCCATGGCTGAGTGAGTTAGTCTTTAACAGCCTCATAAGCTTCTTTGACCTCATGCATGCAGGTAAATGTTATATTAGCATGGAGGAATTTCTGACAATCAATTTACAAATCCGAGCCCAACAAAAATGTAGCTTCCCCTCAAATCACTTTCCTACAGTTCTATTTCTCCTGATAGCAAATATTCCCCCACAGGATCATATTTGCACTGAATTATGAATATAAGCAGTATATTGCAGACAACCCACTATCCTCTTTTGGCCCATTGATTTTGTTAGCAGTAGGTAATCAGCAGGTCTTTTGCCCTTTTCAGGTCAGGGACCTTTTCTCTGGGCAGTCACAAAACATGACATTATCATTGATCAGAGTGGTTTCTCCTCTCATTGATATTACAAGCAAGACAAACCTGTGAGTTTCTGCAGTACAGCATATACACCTCAAAGGACTAACAATTAACAAAACTAGTCTTGGTGCAGTCAAAGACTGTCCAGCCTTGCTTCTGAGCTGTGCATTCAGGTGAAAGAGAAAGAATGATTTGCAGTATGTCCTGCTTCAAAGACTCCACAGTAACTCTTCTTTTGCATTGAGGTTTAGGTGTTCCTTCTGAAGTAACACTTGCAATTCTTGTTTTCACTCCAGTCCTCTGCCTGGAGAAGAGAACCTATCTTCTAGATTTTAACAGAATTAGATGCTAGAATTGCAATTTCACTTTGGTGTTCAAGTATTGGAGTTACTGGTATGCATGCATCTTAAAAAATGTCTGATCAAGATTTGGCTCTTATCTGTTGCTCTGGTATGTAGTGAGAGCCTACACTCTAACAGTTTCTCCCTGCTGTCTCTCCTTAGTGCTTCAACAATAACTGGTCAGAGATAGAAATATTTCTAGATGAGCCTACTTAAGCCTGAACCTCTACCTGAATATCTACTTCAACCTGAACAAAGCCTCCCTTTTTTAACCTGTCAGAGGGCAAATTCTACTGTAACCAGTTGATCAAAACTTATTATTAATCAGCTTCTCTTCCACTCTATCCATAATCCAAAAAAAAACCCCTGTTCTACTCCTAAGTAATGGCCTTGTATACACAACCTAATCTAGAGGTGCACGCAGGGTGGATGGCCCAGCTCTAGCAGTATTAGGCTTTGCCTGAGGGGAGAGAGAACAGTAAGTCAGAACACATCTTCATCCTGTTTGGGCAGGAGACAGAAATAGAATGGGGCTTTTTTAATTTGTCCTTTCCTCCACCTTGTGATTGACCTCCTCCTTCACTTGTCCTTCCCGAACCATTTGTCTTTTATTTAAAGTTTGCATTGGTCCTCCACAGAAACACTGGACACCGTTTGGAGCTGCGAGCTGCTCTGGTGCAGCATGCTGCACACAGAAGTTCCACCTTTGACGTGGATCTTCTGTGCTCTGCACAGCACCCAGATAAGCACTGAAGGCTAACTTACATTTGTGTGTGTTCTGCTGGGAGCACTGGATACAGTGGTAGGATGTCCAGAGAGGTCCCTTTGGAACCAAGAAGAAAACACAGCTCCTCCTTCCTTACAAAGCAGCTAACCTTCCTGTGTGCTCCTGCAAAGTACTATACTGTAGCTCTTTCAAGCTCAGCACAGAATTACAGACAGCACAGGCTGTGGGAATTTCTACATGTGAAGTCAATTCAGCATCACACCCTGGTGTTGATCGGGGTAACATTATAAGATGCTTTGCTCAGTTGGTCTCAGGGCCACTAGTGATGCTTCAGTGGAAAAGAGAGCGACAGCCCTGTCTGACCTTATCACCTGCAGGATGATGATGATGATGATGATGACGACGACGACGACGATGATGATGATTCCTCTGCAGGAAAGGTATGTTTTGTATGCTACACTTCAAGTATGTTCATATGAGCAGCAGCAGGGGACTGTCTAATAGCTGTGTTTCTCTGCTGGTCAGCACCAATAGAACCTCACAGTCGTCTGGTTCAGCCTTCTTTGGTTCCAGACATGTTCACCAAGATCCTAGCCACAGTAATGGCTTGCTGCTGGAAATACATTATCTCCCCATTAAGTTAGATTGCTGTTTGATTGCTGAACACAGTTCTGGTCAGTGCCACTTGTAACCCTTCCAGCCACTGCCTTGGGGTATGTTTTGGGGGGACAGCATGTGCACGACTGCTGTGGATAGTTTGAAGGAGTCATGCTTTTTTTGGAACAGAAAGGTTTAATTGTCCTGACAGGTGCTTAACCATTGTGCCTGGTCTCAGAGCTAACTGGAGTCCTCACCCAACTGAAAGCCTGTAGAGGGACTGCAGGACATGTATAGAATCATAGAATGGTTTAGGTTGGAAGGGACCTTAAAGATCATTGAGTTCCAACCCCACTGCCATGGGCAGGGACACCTTCCACTAGTCCAGGTTGCTCAAAGCTCCATCCAGCCTGGCCTTGAACACTTCCAAGGATGGGGCCTCCACAACTTCCCTGGGCAACCTGTTCCAGTGCCTCACCACCCTCACAGTGATTCTTTTTTTTGTAATATCTATTCTAAATCTACCCTCTTCCAGTTTGAAGCCATGTCTGATACTCATGGGACAGACATCAACACATCTTTATGGCTTTTTGCCAAGCTTAATATACAACCCTCCTGCAAACATCCACTCATATAATCCACATGTTCAGACTGCATTAATTCAGGGAACCCTCTTAAAGCCATCATTGCCCTACACAAATGCTCTCGTGCTGTATACAGATATATTATGCCATCCCATTATCCTCACCTCATTCAACAGTGATGAGCACTTGTTTGAGGCATGGAGTGGCTGTTCACACAGCTGGAAAGTTTCAAATCTGTGAGAAATAAAGAGCCCTGGTACCGTCATCCTGTACAACTGATAATTAGTACCAAGATGTCTTACATGAGCAAAGAGGGCAACACAAGACATTTGCTCATGTCCTTTACTCCAGCACCTGGTGGATCAGGTACCATGTTTATGTGTGTACAGTCCACCTGTTAGGAGTACTGAACAGCTTCCAATTCTAGAGTAAGCAGCATCTTCTCAATTACTTGTTTCAGAGTCTAGAGATGTGCTGAGATTTGCCTGAGACACCAAAAGTGAGTTCCCAGAATCCTCCCACCACCCTTTCAATCAGCCTATCAGAAGTCTTCCTGATACCTTGAAATGCGAGGCTGCACCCCTTGATTCTAGGCAATGTTAGGGTAGGATGAGTGGTGTGTTTGAACTCATGAGTTTGCTAAATTCTCATTGTGAGAATCGTCTTTTACTGGTACACTTAGTAAGACATAAGGTGGGAAGGGAGAAGGGTAAGATGAGTCAAAAGGATTGGGGAGGAGGAATAATAAAGCACTGAAGTTGTGGTGAACTCCATGAATGACAAGTTAGAAGAAAACAGCAAATTATCAGCTCTGTGTAGGATCTATAAAAGCAACTCTGAAGGCAGTAAACAAGCTAGTTGTGGTGGGTTGACCCTGGCTGGATGCCAGGTGCCCACCAAAGCCGTTCTATCACTCCCCCTCCTCAGCTGGACCAGGGAGAGAAAACATAACAAAAGATTCATGAGTCGAGATAAGGACAGGGGGAGATCACTCACCAATTACTGTCAAGGGCAAAACAGACTCAACTTGGGGAAAATTAATTTAATTTACTACCTATCAAATCAGAGTAGGATAATGAGAAAATAAAAACTAAATCTTAACACACCTTCCCCCCACACCTCCCTTCTTCCTGGGCTTAACTTTACTCCCAAATTTTCTACCTCCTCCCCCAGGTGGCACAGGGGGACCGGGAATAGGGGTTGTGGTCAGTTCATCACACTTCGTCTCAGCCACTCCTTCCTCCCCAGGGAAAGGACTCCTCACGCTCTTCCCCTGCACCAGCGTAGGGTCCCTCCCACAGAGACAGTTCTCCACAAACTTCTCCAATGTGAGTCCTTCCCACAGGCTACAGTTCTTCACAGACTGCTCCAGCATGGTTCTTTTCCACAGGGCGCAGTCTTTCAGGAACAGGCTGCTTCAGCAGGGATCTGCCACAGGTTCACAAGTCCTGCCAGCAATCCTGCTTCAGCATGGGCTCCTCTCTCTCCATGGGTCCACAGGTCCTGCCAGGAGCCTGCTCCAGCATGGGCTTCCCACAGCGTCACAGCCCCTTTCAGACATCCACCTGCCCCGGTGTGGCATCCTCCATGGGCTGCATGTGGATATCTGCTCTACCATTAGCCTCCATGGGCTGCAGGGAGACAGCCTGCCTCACCATGGTCTTCACCACAGGCTGCAGGGGAATCTCCGCTCTGGCATCTGGAGCACCTCCTCCCCCTCCTTCTTCCTTGGTGTCCTCCTTCCTTCCTCCTCCAGATCTTGGTGTCTGCAGAGTTGTTTATCTCACATATTCTCACTACTCTCTCCCAGCTGCTGCTGCGCAGTTTTATTTCCTCCTTCTGAAATATGTTATCACAGAGGCACTACCACCATTGCTGATTGGCTCAGCCTTGACCAGAGGTACGTCCATCTTGGAGCTGGCTGGCATTAGCTCTTTCAGACATAGGACAAGCTTCTAGTGGCTTCTCACTGAAGCCATGCCTGTAGCCCCCTGCTACCAAAACCTTGCCACGCAAACCCAATACACTGGTCTGCAGGTTGAAGCTATAAAAGGGACAGTGAACTCAGATGAGATGTTTGTGAAGAGCAGCCTAGTCAAATCTAATAGATGTCAAACACAGGGATAAAAAGGATTTACGTATCCATGTCCAAAATCCATTATCCTCTAATTTCCCCTCAACCACCGGTAAATATCCATAGGCAACTCTGCTTCCATTGACAATCTGGGCAATTAAAGAGCAAGAATCTCTTTCTGTAGCCCATGAATAAGAATCCACAGACATTGAAATAGCTCCAATAGGAAGGACTCAGAGTAGCACTCCAAATATCTTCAGTCTTGCAAGTGAGGTCTGTGAGCACAAATCCCTTGGGCATTGTCCTGGTTCCAGCAGGGATGGGGTTAATTTCCCCAGGGATGAGGCAGGGGACACAGGTATTCCATACCATGTGAGCCATGCCCAGGCTATAGGGGGGAGCTGGCCAGGGGAAGGGGCATAAAGTCCCCGCTTGGAGCGGGCTGGGGCTGTCCGGGTCCGGTCAGTGAGCGGTGGTACCATAATCATGTTTGTATATTCCTTTATCGGTGTTATTGCTTTTCTCTTTCTTTTGCTGTTCTGTTAAATTGCCTTTATCTCAACCCACAGTTTTGCCTTTTTCTTCCGATTTTCCCCCACGGCTGTGGGGGTTGAGCAAAAGGCTGAGTGGTTCTTTGTTGCCGGCTGAGGCCAAACCATGACAGGCATTAAACCTATATTTCCCACTAGTATAATGGGTAAAAAGGTAACAGCTCCCAGGTACACTTTTGCAGAAAATCTCTGATTCTACATGGAAACTTAACTATGTGGAGAGAATGAAGAAGTTTAGGCAACCCTTGGTGTCCTGCTCACAAGACTTTGTTAATTTTTAAGTGAGTATCTCTCTGCACATTGTGCAGAGAGCTTAAGCACCCAACAGTAAAAAACTACAATGGTAAGACTCGAGTTGCCTAAATCTAAAGTAATAAGTTACTTCTAAACTACTGAAGCCTATTTGCATCAAAGGCAGGTCAAGATAAGAAGTACAGCAGCAACTTTTTGCCATCCAAAATTACAGCCTGCTTGAAAGTTCGTCCTAGTTCACATGCAAGAGAAGTCCAAAGTAAAATACAGAGGATGAATGTGGTCACAAGCCACCTACTCCACTACTTCTGGGAGAACTAATCAGTGTCTTTCATTATTATCAGTAGCGCCAGGTAACTCTCCCATGCAAGCCAACTCAGAAGCATACAGAGAAGTAAGCACAGGAAAAAGTTAGAACATCACAGAACAGGACAGGAACCTGCTGAGACCCAGTTAGGCCTTTACAGGTTTTGGTAGCAAAGTTCAAACACACACTGTATTTCAGACTCAAGTGGTTTACGGTGGTTTCCTTTTCACAACACTTCTTCATTTTGCTCACAGGAAAGCAATGTCCAGATAACAAACTAGGATTATTCATCAAGGCTAAGGCTGTCTGGAAAACTTCATATGTCACAAATGCTACAATGACTAAAGCATGGTGTGGCCAAAGAGAAAGGATGATCTCATGTTTATGGCAACAGAACAGTGCCCAAATGAATTGGATTCTGTCCTTGACTCACTTGTGGAAGAAAAGCTCCACAGAAACTGGTCAATTTTAGAGTAGTGTGGAGTAGATCAACATGCAATTCCATGAGAGTTAAAATTTACCTAAAGTCAGTTCAACCAGATGCAAACACCTTTGTGCTCCGTGTCCTGCATTCTCCCTTGTGCCCACCCTCCTTATCATGAAGCCCCACAGGGAGCACAACAAATCTAAAACAAACCCTGCGAAGTAAAAGATACTTGTTCCTTGCTGATTTAGCTCTTTGATTTGGCTCCTATGGGATAAGATATGGGCAAGTGTCAGCAGAAGAGAGGGCAGAATCACATAGCCAGAGGGGCAGAGAACAGTACTGCTTGCTCATGTTGTTGAGGTACTCTATGTACAGGCCACTTACTGAGCTGTGAGAATGAAACAAATTCTTGAAAAGCTGATCACTAAGTGGCCCCTGCTCATTTTGCGCACTGAATTAGGCATGGATATTGTAAATATGATCACAAATGTTAAAAACATACTAAAACATGCAAATTCAAGTGGAAATGGGGCATCGGTAACTGCAGTTCTGGCACTTTTGAGTGCTTTACTTCACAGTGTTGAACATTTTCTCTATTGTATGTATTTTGTGTATGTATAATTTATGACATTTTTGTGCACCTAAATGCAACTCCTTTCAGCTCACCTCCAGGATAATCCTACAAATGCTAAGAAGCTTTACTTCTCAGCCAAGCTAACAGAACAAACTAATTCTGGTGTGTTTGTAGGCCAATCCATTTTTGAGAGTTGATTTAATTAGAAGCTAAAACTGTATTTAAAAAAACGCCAGAGCCAGTCTTCAAATGTAATACTTACACAGTTCTTTGACCTTTAGCAAAGTTCTAAGAAAAACTGTATTCTGGAAAAAGATAAAACATTCAGCTTCTCAAGAAAATTGGTTCTTCTGAAAACTAAGAGCATGATAGACTGGACATCTAATGACTTCAACTACAGCTACAAAAAGTAATCTTCTCTATAAAACTAAACTGCAACAGAGTGATACTCAGAGAGACTCTAATATTTTTCCCTAGTAAATATTGAACATGTAATGAGCTCTTAATTTTTTGTCCTGTAATACATTCATTAACTTTGACAAAATTAATCCCACGACTCGTTAGTTCAACTGAAACGATCTCCTTGCCCGTGAAGGCTTTTCCTTTCCCATCTTCTACTGTTCATTAGATCAAATATATATATTTTTACTACCATCATTCCCAATATTTTGTTGGCAGAACAATCCAGTGCCATGACGGACATTTGCCTGACATTCATTTAAAATGCTCATTTTTTCCTTAATTTTATCCTGCATTTAATTTAGGAAGTGACACATTTCTCATGATTTTTTGGCAATGGTCACCTTTAAACACTACTTGTTTGGTTGGGCAGGTGTGGTGAAAGCATTTTCAGCACTGCTTTTGCAGAAGTTCTAGGATATGTAGATTATCTAGAACCTTGATTTAACCAGATGCAAGACAGAGGTCAAGTTTGACTGTATAGTATCTCTTTAATTTCAGTTTTGACTAATGACCCCTCTTGATTTCAGGAATAGGAAATAATTGTGATGACAGCAGTGGCAAGAAATTTAAACTTCTTTGTGTCAACTTCCCTTGCATTTCCTGTTTTGTGGCTTGTGATGGTCTCCACATAGTTAAACAGCAGTTAACCTTCACTATCAGAAGTATAAAAATAATTAATAGATTTGATATACCCGAGATTTTAGGTGCAGTTCTTCATGAATTGTCATAGGAAAGAATGAATACAGTGCAGCAATATTCACTGTTTCGTGGTCTGTAAAAACTAGCCCTGTTTCAGAAATCAGAAATGAATTCTCAGCATCAGAGGTCCAATACTATTACCTGCTCTTGCCAGTTGGTTGTAATGTGCCGCAGAAGCAAGATGGTCCCCAGAAAGGACAGCTACTTTGTTCTGAGTACCAAAGAAAGGATGGGGAGTTAGCAGTACAAATCTACTAGGGGTGTTATCTTCAGGTACAGGTATCATCTTACCAAAAAGATATCATCAAACTAAACGGCATTCAGTGAAGAGGAGCAAAACAGTAGATCTACATTATCTGATGTAGATGCTAAAGGCTGGCAATCTGCAGCAGCAATCACCACTGAAACAGTGAGACACATTTGCCCACTAACATTGATATGACAGAGTTATTTTCTGCTTCAGGACATACGAGCTTTGAAATTCTTTGGTATTTTATGCTCACATCATGTGCCTTTCCTTTCAGTGGTAATAAGCTAAGGCACCAGTCCTATACTGAGGTCCAATTCAGTAGCTTTGGGTTCCTCACAAGTGTGCAGAGAAACTGTATGATGCACTAGCATGGGATTTTTTTTTTCATCTTCCTTCTTGCACAGTCACTTAAATTTGAACCTAACCTATTCAGAAATGAATGGAGGTAATTGGGCTGAAAGAGGCTGGTGATTTTTATGCCACCCCCCAGAGAGTAGCACACAGTTAATTTTGCTGGAGTAATGCAGAGCTATTACTGAAGTTGGAGAACGCTTGGTGTACAGATTCTGGCATCTATTCTCGTAGCAAAAGAATTGCTGGTTACAGAAAAGACTGCTGAATATATCACAGAATGATAGGGGCTGGAAGGGACCTTCAGAGATCATCTAGTCCAACCTCCCTGCCATAGCAGGTTGACCCACAGCAGGTTGACCAGAATGCATCCAGACAGATTTTGAGTATCTCCAGAGAAGGAGACTCCACAACGTCTCTGGGCAGCCTGTTCCAGTGCTCTGTCACCCTCAAAGTAAAGTTCTTCTTATGTTCGGATGGAATTTCGCATGTTCCAGTTTATGCCTGTTGCCTCTTGTCTGTCATTGGGTGCCACTGAAAAGAGTCTGACCCCACTCTCTTGACACCCGCCCTTTAGATATTCATAAGCGTAGATAAGATCCCCTCTGTCTTCTCTTCTCCAGGCTAAAGAGTTCCAGGTCTCTCAGCCTTCCCTCAGCAGAGAGGTACTCCATTCCCTTGATTAGCTTTGTAGCCCTCTGCTGGACTCTCTCCAACAGTCCCCTGTCCTTCTTGAACTGGAGGGCCCAGAACTGGACACAATACTCCCAATGCGGCCTCACTAGAGCAGAGTAGAGGGGGAGGATGACCTCTGTCGACCTGCTGGCCACACTTTTCTTAATGCACCCCAAGATGCCATTGGCCTTCTTGGCCACAAGGGCACATTGCTGGCTCATGGTCGACTCCCAGGTCTCTCTCTGCAGAGCTGCCTTCCAGCAGGTCAACCCCTAACCTGTACTGGTGCATGGAGTTATTCCTCCCCAGGTGCAAGACCCTACACTTGTCCTTGTTGAACTTCATTAGGTTCCTCTCTGCCCAACTCTCTAGCCTGTCCAGGTCACACTGAATGGCAGCACAGGCTTCTGGTGTGTCAGCCACTCCTGCCAGCTTTGTGTCATCAGCAAACTTGCTGAGGGTACACTCTGTCCCTTCATCCAGGTCACTGATGAATATATTGAACAAAACTGGAAATATATCGATTTGACTTCACTAGTTGGGTAGCCAGTACCCAGACATCAGTCCTCCGGTTTCTGCTCACAGCCCAGATCAACATGGCACAACACAACTTCACTATTCTGTCAATCATCAAAGGGGATCTGCGAACTGCTCACAAATATCGGTAGAAACAAGCAATGGAGGGTTAGATTAGAATCCCACATCTCTTGACTCCTAATTTAAAAGACACATGAAAAAGCCTTTTCCCTGTAAAATATATTAGAAATATTTTACCAGACGTAGGCAAGCAAATATCTGAGTGCTAGGAAACCTGTACGATGCTTGCGAGGTCTGTGACTGTGCTGTACTGTTGCAGTGCTGAATTTTTAAAATGAAAACAGAAATGACTCATGACTTCAGGAGAAATTTGAAGCTTTATTAGTATACAAAATTAGAGGTGTGAGTCAACTGTTCTCTTTATGTACTAGGAAATTCTGAAAAGTTGTTAGGCAATATTCCCATAAGATTAAATACTAGCAAAAAAATTATTAATTCACAGGAAATGGACACCAGCAGCCATCTATGAGGACCTCTCATCAAAGGGGATTTTTTCTCCTTGACTTGAGTTTATTTATTTAATTATGTGCTGTAAGACCCACCTGCTTTCATGGACCCTTGGGGAGAGTGTTACCTGAGGAACTTGCCAATTGAGATTATCACCGTCAGGGGAAATAGATATGAAGGACATGATAGGAATAGTTTGGTTTTTTAGATTTTGAAAGTCAGAATCTTAAGTCCAGTTAAAAAAAATCATATGAAAAAAATTAAACTCTGTATCAACAGAAGGTCATTCGTGATTGCAACTTCTCATTGTTTCTCACTTTATCTTAGCAACTGGCACTCTTCCAAACCATCATAGTTAATATTTCATACTGTTTGGAAGCAGGACAGTTAAGCTTTTGAAAACAGTACTGTTGCAAATGTAATAATATTTGAGGCAATGTTCCAGTAAGAACTGAAGTTACATCAGGAAGAAAGATAAAATTGTTCAATAATTTGTTAACTATAAAAGATAAAAAAACTATTCACATATTTTTTAGAAAGATGGGGCTCATGTCAGGTAATAATGGTATATCACCACATATTCACAAGAATGCACATCATGGTGTACTCATTAGTTTTTTGCACCAGACACATACATAGACAGGAGTATTTCCATATCCAAAGACACAGGAACTAAATATTAACTTAGTCTGGGTTTGTATACAGTTATTAGGACCTCAATAACTGGTC
Organism: Anarhynchus alexandrinus; assembly: GCA_008711295.1. NCBI lineage: Eukaryota > Metazoa > Chordata > Aves > Charadriiformes > Charadriidae > Anarhynchus > Anarhynchus alexandrinus. The sequence goes on along the minus strand of VUYV01000167.1, from coordinate 1,813,110 downwards.
AACAACCTCACTTAGAAAACAAAGACCCAACCTGGAAAAATGCCTGAAGATAGAACAGAAAGCAAGAAAAGGAACAGATTCTCTCTACCAACAAAACATTCTAGATTCTGTAATAAGAACATTCAGTTTCTTGTGTGAGGATATTGCAGTTCTTACTGTCTCAAAAAAAAAAAAAAAAAAAATCCTGCTTCAAAAGTTTGCTTACTAAGGCCATGATTTAAAAATACATCCTTCCAAATGGTTTACGGTGCAGATGAAATAATTTTTCAATATACAAAATAGTTTTGTACATCCCCAGCCTTTCCTAAAAAAAATTGAGATGTGAGAGCCTCCACCATCTCCATAGTTTCTCACTACTTTTTCATCCTTACTGTATTCTTCAAGCCTTATGCTTTTGGCTAGCTGTATTTTAGTACCAGCATTCTTGCTACATTCTTAAATTATCAAGAGAGTTTCTTCAGCAATCCAGTATCCAGTCTAATAAGACTTCTTGGATAAAAGTCAGCCTTTGGCAATACACTTAAGGGATATGGCTGATGGAAAATTAGCTCTGTAGAGAAACAGAATGAAGTAAGTTCTTGTTGTGTGCAATCAGCAAATGTTGTTCAGGAGAATTCCCATACTAACTCAGAAATGAAAACAGCGTGAATTATTATTTTTGTACAGGTCCAGTGACAAAAGTCTTCCCTATTAATAATGTCACTTGGAAAAGGAGAAATAACTAAGGACTTAAATTATCTCAAAATTATATATTCTTGGAGAAAAGTTAGAAGCTTAACTGCTCAAGAACTGATGAAGAACAACTGTCAATTTATTTCCACCATCTCTCTTTTCACTGAATAATTTGTCATCTTATTGAAATAGACCTGTAGTCTGTTTTTCTCTTTTAATTTTTATTCCTGAGTAAGTACAAACTCGGTTACCTGATTTAAAGGAAAAAACCACCTTTTTAGAACAAACTACAGAAAAACTCCATATAACTTTCTTGGACTGCTCAAAGTACAGTGCCTTTAGAGTGAACTCTGGCTATTTTTTGCAAAAGAACACGTGAAAACTTACAGAAAGCACGGCTAAGAGAGACTACAGAAACCAGGCAGAACCTGAACTGTGATAGAAAGTCTGACGTTATCACTTCAGGTAACATACAAGCACTGAAGAATGACGGTGGGTGGGGAATATGTAGCAAGTCTAGAAAAGCTGCAGCAAAACAGGCAATTCCTACAGCATGCTATAGAAGAAATTCTCTCTTCTCTCATTCCCAGTTTGCAGGGTTAATAAATCAGTGTCAGGAATTAATCATTACTGAAGGTGTGTTATTTTTTCTTTTTTTTTTTTTATAATTGTGTGTTTACAATTAACTGAACAACGTTATTTTAATGACAGAGTGAAAGTTTTATTAAAAAATTGGTATCTTTTTTAAGGATGACCAATATTCAATCCAAGCTGGAATCTAGATCCCTAAATCTAATGCTTTGGGGTATGAGCAGCTTATCACCACAATACCCACTTCCTGCTCTAAGAAATTTCTTGCCTGTAATGAGCCCTAATTCCATGGAAGAAGTCAAGTTGGTCAAACCCACAAGATGCCTACCTGCTGATGGGAACACAGAGGTCTACAACAGGAAAACCTCATGATCTGCGCATTGCTAGAGAGACATTAACTTTTGGTGAGTTACACATGCTGCTCCTTCCCCACTCAAGTCTAAACTGAGTCCCATTTCAAAATTGCTTTCAGTGTAGGAGGAAACTGGCCTTTCTCGAAAAGCAGAATGATATAAACTATTACTTGCACCATCAACTTGGTATGAGTAGCGTTCAAGCAGGTAAAAGCTGTACTTCCACAGAAAAAAAAAAAGCATCCTTTCTTAATTAGAGGCAAACTACTTTAATGCATCTATGCTTCACTGTAGTCATAGGTGAGATACTCATGCAATTTCAGGGTTGCTATAGCAATATAAGACCTTCAAATAGATAATGACGTACAGTCTAAAGTCATTTCCAGACCTTGTTGATGCCAGCCTCTTTGCTTCTGGCAACCCCTCCCTAAGCTAACCAGTTGTCTTAGTCACTTCTGTGTTTAGCAACATGTCTTGGACTATATACTTCTTCCCTGTTTTCAGCATAAATTAGACCTCTCTTTAATGAGACTTACAATCAACACTGCTCTCTTTGAATACATTCATACCTGATTTCAAATGAAGTTGGACATAGTATGTGTAGGAAACATATGAAAGCTCAGCAGCTGAAGGACTATACAAGCTGGAATGAAACACTAAGTTTGAAGGGTTTAACAGCGCAAAACTGTCATCATTGAGATCTGCTTAACTGCAGAGAACTTACAACACCATAATGTATCCACAAACCTATTAGCTGTATAATGAGAGTGTTGGCTGGAGGGATCAAGCAGCTGCATACTGACGCAGTGTATTGCTGGGTTGCCCAATTCGTAACTCCAAGATACGGATCTGGTGTGTTTCACAGACAGTGAATTAAAAGCAAAAAGGGTTTCATATGTCTTAAGCTTTAACCGGCCTTCTGTTAATAGAGCTGATTAACTAAGTTTTGAATAACTAAGATCTCATTGTACTTAGTTTTGGAGGCACTGATGAGGCAAATCAGGCAATATTTATAAAGGTTAAAAAATGAGTAATTCTGAGTATTTTATAAAGCAGTGACTCCAAAAAAGTGTTTTGCTTGTCTCTGATTTAGGAAGATCACAGATCTTTGCTAAACTTTCTGATTTGTATGCTTATAGAAACTGCACACTAATAAGCACTTTGATTCTTTCTGTCTTAGTTTGGGTAAAACTGCATGGGAAAATCGAGGACTGGGGGTTGGAGGCCAGGTTTTTGTTGTTTTGGGTGGGGTTTTCTTTGAAAATAGCTTATTCTGTTGTTTTGGTAAACGTTATGCATTCAGTATCCAGAACTCTTGCTGAGTTCCTTGATGAATGTAATTTGTAAATATGATGCGCTGAATAGTTCTTTAAAAAGCATATAAAATTTAGCTAATTACCACGGAGAGAAAACTGTAAAAACTGCAAATGACATTTTGCAACACCTTTATTTCCTCTTGCTCTAGCAGTAACTGTGCATTTTTTCTTGCTGAGGCAAAGATCCATTAGAATTCTTTATTACCCTGGTACAGTATCTCTGACGCTGAAAGACTAATAAGGTTTTTAGTGGTCACCATTAACAATACTACCACACTTCCATACATTTTTACTTTAAAAGCTAAAAAAATTGTGTTTATTAGTGCCCATTTTCTTAAGTAAATCAGCTTATAATGCATATCCTTGATCTTAGTCAAAGATCCATCTATAGAACAATTTGTTTTGCATAATCTTCTATCTACCACTTGCCCCTTTTCAAAACTGATTATATTTTAATGGTCTATGTAGTTTCTTATTATGTGGGGGCTTTGCATTACAGAGTATTGTTTGAACCTTTCATGCAGTCACAAATAATTTGTTTGCTATCTTCCAGAAAGAAAGCACAAGAAACATTCCAAAACTGGCAATAATTCTTGGAAGAAATAAAACTAGCACTAAGTACGGATTAATTATTTCATCCTTGCTCCCCATGGGTGCTGCATATGTGTATAAATGTCATATTCTAGTACAGAAGCAAGAAATTGACCTGTGTTCAAATTGCAGCTATTCCCTGTATAATAACCTGCTTTACTCAACCTAGAAAGCAAGGCTTTTTAAAATCGGTTCAACCATTTTGATGATCTAAACAGATCTCATAAAGGCAGATAATTTTTATTTTCTCTGTTGTCTTGCTTTGTGTTCTATCTCGCATAAAAAAAAAAAGATTAAATTTGTTGCATCTTTCTATAACTGGAATGGTGGAAATTCATTGATTTATGACATAAATGAGGCTAAGCAAAATGTTTTTCTTGCCTATTCTTCTAAATATATTTCCACTGACTACATTATTTCCATTCTCAGCAATCTCTGTGAAAACAAAAACGGATTAAAGTAGGTAAGAAGTGATTTGAAGCATTCCCTCACACGAAATGCTGAACAATTCTTAATACATATAGTTAAAATGTCATAAACATACAATGACAAGGAGTTGTTTTCTAATGAACTTGGCAAATTTGTACAGTGATATTGTTTTTTCATGTTATTTTGGCAGAAAAAGGCCAGGCAATTATTGTCATGTTGAAAAATCTGAAATCGCAGAAGAGTTATTTTCTTTCCAAATAAAATGTCATTTTACAGAAAGGCGTATCTTAGAAACTGTTTGCCGACTGTGTCATGGTCTGACTTTTAGTCTCATTTGCCTAACTAGCATATTTAAGGATGACTAAGTGTAGTCATAAATTAGATCTCCTCATTTTCTTTGGATTGGCATTCAATTGTTTGCAGACCCGGGGAGAAACCGATGATTTAGATCTTCTCAGGCTATCATTTGTATTTTGTATTTTTTATCTAACTGCTCCATCTTGTAGAACAAAAAAAGACAGGTTTTATTAATTATCAAACAGAATATGTAGCATGAACTACTGTGCAACTGAAAAGTAAATCTAAGTACCTCTCATATAAGTGTCCTAAAGATACAGAGTCCTACCCAGACCAGCAAACCCCCTGCTTGCACTAGAAGCAGTTATTAAGCTCATATGAAGGAACAGAACACCAAAATATTGGAAGAGGAGAACTGACTGCAGAAGTAATAGTGGGAGAAAGATGATGGAAAAACACAGGGACGAATCTTATAAGGGAGCAAGGGGGATCTTTTAAGGGGGAGCTAATGGGGGAAGGTGCAAGCACTTACCTTTATGGTCAGTGACATTCCAACAAGAACAAGATGCAATTGTCTACCAGAGCCCTTCTAACATCAGGAGTCTGTATCATAATCAGAAGTTCTTAGACCCCACCTTAATCAAGCCCAGAAGCTGCAGTCCTATCAATCTGGAAACATGGAACAGAAGCATGGCAAGAAAAGGGGCGATTCTGGACACACAGAATCCATTGCAGTTGCTGCTTCTGCCCCAAGTTCACTTTGGCTTTTGAATCTAATGTAGTACATAAGATTACAGATAGGTACCCCGGGATCAGGACAGGGGATGACATAATTGTAGGTATTTCTTCAGTAGTGGTCTTCACCTGGTACATGTTATGAAAGAAGGGTGAGGCCCAGCAAAAATATCTAATTTGTGGTAGCACTGTTCACTACTTGAAAGTGACCTGAAACTGTCTTAGTTGGTGAGCTGTTACCTGCAACTTACAGACTCATTCTTTCTATAGCTGCCAGCCAAACATTGCTCAGGATGCTAATCCAGAATGGTCCCTGCAGGACTGAACTGGGAGCCCTGAAAGAAATTCTTGACCATGCTCTGCTTCCTGTTTCCTGCCTTCCTTCGGAGATATTGTCTGTGGCCCATCCTTAAATCCAGAAGATCTGTGATGAGGAAATGAACAGTGGATTTTTTTCCCCCAAGCATATAATTTTCTTAACTTACAGTTTCAGTGCTCTATATGAATTTAAAAGATGCCTTGGGATTTGAGCAATTTTAGCAGTGCTCCAGTATTTCTTTTGGATGCTAGTGTATTACTTGAGGATTAGCCCTTTAAACATTTCTACATATGGGTAACTAAGAACATGTTTGCCTGGTGTTGTCAATTTCAGTAGTTCATTATGGCATGAATCTATATCAAATCCAGACATTTGGTCCAACATCTGTAACGAAGGACATTTGTCATTAAAATATTATTTTGCAAGAGAAAATATAACTAGGGCCTATTTATATACAATGCCTATCGCTGCTCAGAGAGAAAGGGAAAGAGAATGAATTAATAAAGATTTACCGCACTTTGAATATTACCAAGATTCTTATCCAGGTCAGCTGTACTGCAGCAGAAAAAACTTTTTGTAAAAAGGCTGTGTTGGCTGAACAACTGCACGTAAGAAGGAGACAGGAGATCAGTGTGACATGGAACTGAAGGTGCCACTGCGGAACGTGGAGGTTGCTGCCCTGAACGCTATGAACTGGGAAGTCACCAGCTGGCAGAGACAGTACATGAAGCTTGCAAGAGTGACTGCAGGTAACAAGTGGAAAAGTACCTGTGATGTACGTGACTTGTCCTATGATTGGAGGGTCACACAGCAAGAAAAACGAGCAACAGAAGTAGTATAAAAGCATAACCTGAACTNGAAACTGCTGGAAGAGTGGTTACCTGATCCGGAGAGGAAAGAAGAGAGCCTTTACTCCTTCCCTGCCACTCATGCAAAAGCTAATAAGGCTGGGGATAAATAAAGCTGGGGATAAAAGTAACAATCTCTGTCATGGTAATCTTCTTCACAGGGTGGGTCCTAGTTGCCACAGGTTGTAAGATCAAGAAAAACCTCAGACGGCTATTCGGACTGTGCAAGTTCGTTTCTGATTCCAAATTAACTCCTCAAGTTATGCGCAGCGAAAGCGCAGACTGTGAAATAAGACGGGAGCCGCACATGGGGACGAGCACTATTCCTTTCTCGCACAGCACTAAAACTTGTAGGCTCTACCCTATAGCTCTTCGTGCTGCGGGAAGACGAATCCTTCGGTGCCGAACTGCGAGGCAGGCTGTAGGACGAGCAGCACGAACGCTGAGCGGTCCCACGCGTACGCCAGCTGGCACGTTATCAGCGCTTAAGCTGTCGGGGTGTTTTTTGTGTGCTGCCTCTACAACCCATCCGACATCCCACGTGAGAGGGAAGCACCGCAGTGAGCAACGGAAGGGCTCCGCACGCTTCTCCTGCTCCGTCCCCCACCCGCGCAGTCCCCAAAGAGGGGTAAGTCCTCGGCTGCTGCGCCTTCTCCTCCTCTCCCGAGGCAACCCGAAGGCTGCCTAACTCCTTCCGCATCTCCCTCCAGTGGCGCCGCTGCCACCGCGGCCCCGCACCTCGCGGGCAGCGAATCTACGTGGCGACGAGTGCCGGCCAGGGCGGTCCGCCCCGCCACAGCGCCCCATCCGCACGCCCTGAATGCTCTCCCACCGCCCGGCCGCGGCGGCCGCCGGCTCGCCCCTGCTTCGGAGAGAAGCTACGGCGCCCGCCGGCAGCGCCCGAGCCTGCGTGCGCAGGGACGGCGCCTCCCGCCACACAATCACCTCACCGAGCCGCGCCGCCGGGGCCAGCCGAACTGCCGCCGGGCCTACAGCCCTCCTCCCTCCGCGCCCGCCCCGGGACGAGGAGCCGCCAACCCCG
>VUYV01000167.1:1720418-1805303 GCA_008711295.1 Anarhynchus alexandrinus | reverse complement strand
CCCCCCCCCCCCTCCAGGCGGTGCCCGTGTTGCCCCCTTGAGAGTAGCGCCTCGGGTGCCGTCTGCCCGGGGTAACTTTCCCGCCTCGTGAGCCCGCCGGCCCCTGTTCCCGTGGGCTGTGGCCGTGCCCGGCTCTTCCATTCCCACGCGGGCACGGGCGCCCGTGGCCCGTGAGGGCGACTTGGTTATGAGTGGCGGAGCGCTCTCCTCCCCCGTTGCCTCCCTTCCTGCGGGCAGAGCCGCCCGTGTTAGCTGCCCTCCCGGGGAGGGTCCCTGCCCGCGCCCGCGGTGCGCCAGCTTCGACACCGGAGCGGGGTAAGCCGCCGTGCCTTGCGGGCTCCTTGCGGCGCGCTGAAGAGCGCTTACAGACAGTGCCACGGGGGAGGAGAGACAAGCAGCGTCGGGTGGCGTAGATACGTGTTGAATGTTCCGCGTAGTGAAAGGTTAAAGAATCCCTCAACTCCCACGTCAGATGCTTTAGCTCCGTTACACGCCACGCTGAGGTGTGCTGGCAGCGTCTGCTCTGAAAGCTAGTATCGTGGTGATTTCGGTAGGTGGTGTTTCAGTTACAGTCAAGCAGCGAACCTCTATGCCCCTGTGAGGACCAAACCGTGGGGAAATAAAATCTTTGGTGAATATTGTACAGTAAAACGGTTTTGTTCTTCCAGCTCTCTGTACCTATGGTCTCTTGTAAGAAAGAGATGGTGTCAGTGCTATGCTGTTGCAGAGCTAATGCATGGAACAGGAGTTCTTAATAGCATTCAGAAATGCAAGAAATAGATATTTTTTCCATTTTAAAAAAAAAAAAGCCTATTGTTCTTCAGTTAGCATTTTGGGCCTATGTCCTAATTAATAGGGTATGCAAACGTTATAGACACCCTACTCTAGTTGGTTTAGTTTTCAGTTTCATCTGTAGTAAGTTCGATGATAATGACAGAGACACAAAATCTGCATTTTATAATCAATCCACTTCCTAAATTCTTCTATAGGCAAATTGCATATTACTTTGGGTTTTAAAGAGGAAGCGGATTTAAAAAGGAAGCAGAGAAGCACCATGACTTTATTCTTCAATTACAGCTTTAAGACATCCCTTGATCTGGGTTTTTACCATGCTGTTTGTAATTCAATCTAAGATGGTACTCATGCTGTAAAGAAAATACTACTTAAAGAAAACATAACTTTCTATACTAAAATGTTGTGTTAATTGCCCCTATTCTTATTGAACAAGATGGAGAATCTTTGATGTGGAAGCGCTGAAGTAAGCCTAAGTTACCCATGGTCGTTCTTGTGTTCTTAATAAGGTGCGGCAGGCTTAAATAATTTAAAGCTTTCTTATGTAACGCATCCAATTTAGATGTTGAAAGAAATTTTACCTTGATTTGAGCTTTGAACTCTTGCCTTCTAATGCCTCTGATCAATCGTTTTCACTTAATCTCAGTCATGAAATTAAGGTCTGAAAGCTTTATGTGAAAACAAGGCAATAGACTTCCATATAAAAGCTTAAGGATGGAAGTGGTAGTGTGCTGTCTTTTGGGTTTTTTTTTTAAAAAAAAAAAAGAGAAATCTTCCCTATCCAAGGGAATAGCGGGAGATCCAGGGTTCTTGATCCATAACTCAGACAAGTCCTGGTACTGGCAAAGGAGTTAATTTGTCTGAACATCATGGTCTAAGTTGATAAAGAAGTGCAAGGTATGATTTGCCTACTGTTACTTGGTATTCTTATCATGGGTTGACAAAAGTTAGGCATTTTCTGATTGCTTCTGATGCTGCTGTTCTGCAATATACTATTGTTATTGCATGAATGAATTGCTGTGTGATACAGTTTATATGGAGATCAGGAATGTAATGAGTCACAGCAGCTAGCTGAACAGTAGAACAGCCCAAATTTGTAAGACAGGGTCTGAAATTTAGCTTTTTTTTTTTTTTTTAATGTGTGAGTCATAGTCTTTGGTCTCTCCAAAATTCTGGAGAGTCATTTCTTGGAAACTCTTGTGTTCATACAGTTGCTCCTAATGGCAAATAAAGATGGTAATCTGATTTGTATGCTGAAATGAATTTAAAAGTACAAATGAAGGAGATCTTTATTCTTTTTGTTTTCATAAGGTTAGTAAAATTATAACCTAGGCTTTTAATTTTAACTTTCTTTTGTTTTTCTAAAGCATACTGTTCTATGAAAGATACCAGAAACAAATTTTTAATGTTATCTTGCTGTAAGAGGCATGAATATATTGTGAGTAGCTTTATGGATGAGATGCAAAAAAACTGATAGTGCCATTTGGCACCTGCACTATGGAGAATATAATATTGCTTTTTTGAAGCTGGGATTTTTCACAAGGCTCTATTGTACTTACAAATTGAGGATAGTGCCTTAATAAAGTAGTCTGTCTGAGTGCATCACTTTGGTTGCCAAAGCTGCTGTCTTCAGTGGAAGCTTTGCTTAACAAAGACAGATGAAATGTACCTGAAAGTTGTCCTGAAAACTTGATACCCAGTGCAGTTACTTTACAACAGTTAAACTTAACCAGTGCCTTTGAGAAGAATGAGTTAGTGAAGGTCATGAGGTACCATGGTTAAAAAAAAAAATGTACCCATGTCCCAAATAATGTAAAACCTAAACATTTTTGTATCTTGAGCTAGAAGAGATCAGAGATGAGTCAGGTGTACTGTGTTTTGAGGAGATCATCTGAATAAGAGACTAGGAAGCTGACAGCACCTTTCTGTATTACGGTTTTTTGCTTCCTGCAAATTTTATTGGATAGGCAAAAGACTACCAGTAAACACTACAGCTCTCTTGCTCGTCTCCCCGAAATCTATTACTGTCTCTTGCACATCATAGCCTCACTCCTTTATCCCTTGAAACTCTACGTCTTATGGAACTTAGTCCTGATTGTTCTTCTGGTGAAGTTCCACTTTCTGGTGAAATTCTAGTTTCAAAGCATCGTTTGTATTTTCCATGGGAGAATAGTTATAATACCACAAGAGAAGGATCGGATCTGGAGTTTCTTCTTCAGCATAATGCTGCTCCTGGGGGGCGTGAGACTATTTCTCTTTTAAATTCGTAAAGCAAAGACAAATGATTAAACAAATAAAAGTATTACTAATATCAAATTTTTAATTACTCATGATGAGATGTGGGTTTTGGTTTGTTTTTGGTTTTGTTTTTTTAAGAGCACCTCACAAGTTTTAACTGCTGTAATATGTTTGTTAGTCTCTTTTGAAAGACAGTATTTTAACATATGATTTCCAACCAAAAATTCTTTGGCTGAAGGTGGTGTTCTGTGCTAAACTGTGTGAAGTAGTTCTGCAGGATGTTAGCAAATACTGTATAGTGATTCATAGGGTTGTATGCAATTCTAAAAATAAGGCTTTGTGCCTTATTTTTTCTTACTTCAAAAAGACAACAGATACAAAATAAAGATTGTTTGGTAGGTACCTAATGGTACAGACTTCTAAAAGTTAAGCAGATAGTGTACTCTGTTCACATTTTGCATGTAGCATTAATATCTGAGCTCTTGGGAACCAGCTTATTTTAAGCCTTGTCAAGCTGTGTGGTTCCAGTGTCTCATTTGTGTTGCCAGCTTGCTTTACCCTCAACTGTGGGCTTTCTGGGCTGCAACATCCATGCAAGAGAGAGTTTTCAAGGGGAATAAAAGACCGTCAAACTCAGAGTCTGAGCCCGAGAAATGACCCAAGTAATTGTGTTCAACACAAGAATTAAATCAGATTGAGGTATTAAAAGTGTGCTGTTGATAATTTGTATGATATGTGTCATAATGCACACACATGTTTTTATAACTGCATTGTCTCATTGTTTTCTGTTATGGTAGTCAATCACATAAAACAGGAATGATGATGTAGAATGGTCATGGCCCAGTGAGGAAATGCAATAAAGAAGGCACTAAATTACTATGATGACCCAGTTTCTGTTCTTGGCTTTGTTACTGGTTGTCTATATACCCTTCAGTGCATTCATTTAGGTGCCAGTACTTTAATTTCTCAGGCCTTGTATCACTTAAACAGACGTGACCTTTCATTACTTGGTGGTGGAGCTTCATGCTAGTGGTTCCATCCAAACACTGTTGTAATACTTTTTTTAAAAAAAAAAAAATGTTCTGTGCCATGGAAAACGTGGAGTAAGATTTGAGTAAAAACTTTTCTTTTCTTCTTCTCTTTGAGTTTAGTAGTTTTGAAGGAGCTTTTTGTGGTAGATGTAAAGGGTGTTTTCCATATGTATTGAAATGCATTATACGTGCAAAATATTACTGGTTCTGGAAGACTGATTAGCTTACATCAGAGTTATCATTCTCTCATCTCATAGTTATCACCCCATTCTAGAAATGTATGTATTCATTTAACTGAACTTGGACACCTGACTGTTTTCTGTTTTGAGTTTTTAAAATTACTATAATGCTTCTCTGAGAAGAACATGGACTACTTGGAGACAAAACAAAAATTTATATCTCAAAGAGGGCAACAGTATGATTTTTTTTCTTTTTCTTTGAGATCAGTTATATGTGAAAATACTTCCTTGTAGGAGTGAAGTGGTTTAATGACTGTTGGTCATTGGCATCTCATCCCACTGATGTTAAATCTTATCTACAATGTGTTCATATAGTCATAGTCTTTATTCTTTAATGCATAGATAATGAGTGAGACATGGGCAAGGATATTCCAATTCTGTTTCCTCTCCTACTGGTATGGATTGCTGCTGAAGATGCTGAATTAGTTTTCCTGATAGTAAAATATGGAAATTCTGCTGTTTCCCACTTGAGTTGGAAGGCATGAGGAATTTTAAGTGGACAGTGTAGGAAGGGGGCTGAAGCATTTTTAATGTAGCAGCTTGCTGGGGTTTTTTTAAGACTATGTCCGCTAGAGAGCAGCAAAAACCTGTATTCCTGGAAGCTTTGCCTATTCAGCTCATTAGGCATTGTTTTCTGCTTTTAAGGGAGGGGGAGAGTAGCTTCAGAAGGAAGTAATGTTCTATTTGTACCAAGGAAGCCATTCAGTTGTGTGTGACAGTGTACTGTGTCTTGGCAGGAGACTAGAAGATAGTGGCATCAAACTGGATCAAAAGTATAAAGTGTATCAAATTGCACTCTTTGGGAATTCTGTAACAAGAGAGGTGGCAACTAAATGAATGAGGAAGATAAGACACCAAATTCTTTATCTAGTCATAGTGGTATCAGTGGTCTCTACAACTTCACAAGATCTTTACAAGTTAAGTAAGTCTAAGAATGTCAACACAAACCTAATTTTTCACTTAAGTAACTTGGCCTCTGTACAGTGAGACAATGTCAATATGTTACTGAATATCTGTCTCTTACTGTAGGCTTTCAGATGTATGCACAGTTATGATGAGCCAAGAATATTATCTAAGCAGAAAAAAACATGGATGAAGCAAGAGAGATAAAGGCCTGCTTGTTAAGAAAGCTGGAAGAAATATCAGTATGTGAATATTTTAGGAAACTTTTAATGGGTTAAAAAAGAATTCGTTCAAGTGCAAGTTACCAAAGGCACACAAACAGGAAAATAACTGTTAAATGTTCTCATAGTTAAACTCTGAATAGTAAGACTTTCCTTATTTCTCTGATTGGGGGGTGGGAAATTGCATCTAAAAACATTATTATATTTTTTTTCTGTAACAGTAGAGGATGATTGGCAATAATTTGTTTTGATTCAAAATCTTGGGGGAAGGAGGTGTTTTCAGAGAAAGGGATACAACTGGGAATCAAGACTTCGAGATGGATTGTATATTTGCCATCAGATCACCATTTATTTGATTCCATGATATTGAAGGACAGAGAGGGTTGTAAAGTCTGAGGCAATTCTGGTGGTTATCTTTAACTCTTGAATTTAAATGAAACACCACATTTCGGATTTTGGGGCATCTTTTGTTTTGCCACCTATTAATCCTCACACCCTTGGTGTGAGATTTTGTGTATACCCTTGGAAGAGGCTTGTTTATGGCTCAGTGCATTTTTGTGTTTTGGGCATGAATGTTTAAGACTTTAAATTTGTCTAAACTTCTGTATTCTAATCTTTGTGCATGCATGTACACAAGTTCTAGGCTAGCTTTTGCTGTCCACAGATGAACAAGTGGGGTCAGAGTGTATTGATGTTTTTATTGTTGCTACTGCACAGTCTGGCTTTGGTCCCGTAAATGCAGGAAGGAATGGAGAAAGAAATTTGAAGTAGTAGTCTTCCTTCTCCAAGAACTTTTGCAATTTAAAGAATGAAACCTGATCATTTTAGACATGANACTTTACTAGTGAAATTTAGTAAACCAAGAACTTGAGTAATGTAAGGCAATGTTTTCCTGGAGCTTCATAAATAACAAGTCTAAACCGTATTCTGCTTGTGTGAAAGGGTATGTTCTCAGGTCATTCAGGGTTTGTTTTTTAATGGGGATTAAGTCTTTATATGCCCTTTCCTCAGGGCAAAATTGAAGCCATCAGGTATTAACCTTGGGTAGCCAGCAGCATCCTATTTGTCACTTACTAAAGCTATACCCATGATTATTGTGAACAAATGGCATTATTTGTATTGGGTTTGAAAATAGCGGAATTGCATGCTATGGAGGATACAGTGTTAATAAAAAGTCTAGATCTTTAGTATGAGGAACTGTAATGTAACTTCTTCACCTGGAGGAACATCTAGGATTGCAGCCTTTCTCTTCTAATACATAATTATAAGGAGAGATGACTTCAGCTTCAAATGACTGGCTTCCGTCTGCTCATCTCATAAATTTTTTTGTCCCACTAAAGAGCCTTGTAGTGTTGTTCTTTAGTGTTACAGTTCTGTATTTATGTAACCAAAAAGATTATAGGCCTTGTAGTGTTTTGAACTTCTATCTCTTTAGTCATTCAAGTTGTTTCTTAACTCAGAACATGTTACCAGTGCTAACATGAATGTTTTTTCTCAATACAGCATTACAGTGTTACTGCCATCTATGTACAAAAGACAACTTTACATGTGTGACAGATGGGCTATGTTTTACCTCAGTAACACGAACTGCAGACAAAGTCATACACAATAGTATGTGTATAGCAGAAATTGATCTGATTCCCCGAGACAGGCCGTTTGTTTGTGCCCCCTCTTCCAGAGATGGAGTCATTACTTTGCCTCATTGCTGTGACAGAGACCACTGCAATAAAATTGAACTTCCAATTCCAACACCAGGTAAGGGGTTTTGGCATATTTGATTTTATTTTTATTTTATTTTAAACAGAAAATTCTGTAAGAGTGGAAGTTTCTGTTTTGAGGTTGTAGGTGAATTTGAAGGCCTAAAGTACTCCTTAAAGTCTGCAAATAAAACTTCAAGAGATTTGGAACAAGAAATTTAATCTTCTGGATAGGGATGTTAGGGCCAGTTTTGAAGACTTACATGTAAGTTAAATGGAAACTGAGTAAGCACATACTTGCTTTTGTCCTTCGTAATGCTTCGATTCTTGAAAAAGTTACTGTGCAAAAGTTTTAACAAATACATTGAATAATTTGAAGATCACTGTGAAATACAATAAATTTAGTTGCATAAAAAGAAAGAAATAGTTTTGCCATTTTTTATTTTTACTGTCAGGCCCTACTCCAGGAAAACCAGCCTCTAATCTAGGACCTGTGGAACTGGCTGCTGTCATTGCTGGACCTGTCTGCTTTGTCTGCATTTCACTGATGTTGATTCTGTATCTTTGCCATAATCGTACTGTAATTCATCATCGTGTTCCAAGTGAAGAAGATCCCTCACTGGATCGTCCCTTTATATCAGAAGGAACTACTTTAAAGGACTTAATTTATGATATGACAACTTCAGGCTCTGGATCAGGTAATGTCAAATTTCTAATAGTAATTAGTCTGTGTTTAAGAGCCTTGTAAGGCATCATTATTTTTTTTAATATTGTCAAATCTACTTAAACTTTTGATTAACTGGAGAAATTACTCAAAAAGCTATTTTCCATGTAGATTCATTCAATACCAGGGAAGATTAAATGTATGGAAGTAAGTGAAATGGAAGAAACATAATGAGTTGCTGCTATAGTTCCTTGTAATTCTGAAAGTACAGTCTGATATGCCGGGAGTATCATGGTCAGCTATTGTAAATGTTTTGTTTCCTCTAGTAAGGCTCGGTCATTTACCTTTTTGTTCAGCACAGCATATCTATATTACCATCTTCTCTGGTTTTGAGATGTGTGAAGTTTTTTTTCTTTAGCTTTGAACTGAAAATTAATTTATATCTGTAGCTATTGGTATATGAAGAATATTCTGATTTAATGTTTTAGCCGCTTCTTTCCTTACAGGAGATAATTTTCAGTTGTAAATAGCCATTTCTATGTGTATGGGATGGATGTTGGATGCAGACCATGTCTGAAGAATTTCAATCCTTTGAGTTCATGAATTTTTGCTTTAGTTCTGACTTTTAACAGGTGTTGCTCTGGGAAGATGAGGCAATAGTCTGTTTGCTGCATATAGTCTCTGCTATTGTAATCCTGACATAGTTGCTTCTGGATTGTGATGGTCTGTGTCACAGAAATATGGTTTAATAGGTGTTGAAACGGGATGATGTGTCAGATAAATCATTGTATAAATTAATTAATCTCTGGTCCATGCTAAGGAGCAAGACATCAGATTATGTACTGCAGCCTCTTATCGGCCTTCTACTGTATAAAAAAATTAAATAATTTAATACTGAAAATTATTCCTACTACTTCAAATGTATGTGCTGAAACATCCATGCCCTTTCAGGGTACTTTCTCCAAAGAAATGCTGGTATTTGGTCTTCAACTGCTGGATTCTTTAACTCCCCAAAATTGGAAGAAATTACAACAACCACCAAGCACCTAGGTTGTATTTATTTCCCAAGGGCAGTAACTGGTAAAACTGTTTAGAGTTGATTGCTGTATCAAGTAAAATCAATGTAACTTGCTGAACATGTTTAGAGTATAGGTCAAAATAAGTCATCTTTAGTCATATCTTCATTGAAGAAGGTAAAGTTGCGCTGTGTGTAGGCAGTTGTTTCAATTGAGAAAGCTTTTGTGTGTCTGAATAAGATTTGATCATGATAGGGTAAGTTGCTCTCTGGTTAGAACTGGAGCTTGAGTAGTTTGTGTTTATGTCAAAGTTTATGTATAAGTACTCATCTGCAATGTACTAGCTACTGTCACTTCAGTAAACCCAGGAAAGAAAGCCTTTAAAGCTTTCCCTTGAAACTGTGTTAAGTCATACTTGTTTTAAAGTACTGTCTGGTTGATAGTTCCCTTCTAACTTCTGTAAAGAATCATAGTACTACTGCCACTTTCTGCATGGTTGCTTTCTCACACTTTTATAGATCAGAAGTCAGGCCTATGATAATGTTAACTCAGACTTAGTTGTCAATTGGTCTTTCCATTTTCTATCAGGAGTAGTCCTTCATTTTTCCCTCTGGCCTTTTCCCCATGGTGCTTCTGAGCCTCTCTTCATGTTTGAAAACTCTGGAAGTACTCCTTTCAAAATAAGCTCTTGAAAAGCTGGGAATCCCAGTTAGAAGAAATTTAGGATTCTTCCTCCAGAGCAAATTATTAGAAACTACTGACTTCTCTTGCCTATTTGCGAATTACGCTTTAAGTAAAAGCAGCATTACTTAGTTTTCAGAGATTCAGGACACTCAAGCTAGTCTAGACTCCCAGAGCACCTACTAGTAGTATTTGAGCATTGGCTACTGATGGCTGCATCAGAGGAAGAAAACCAACAAATATGGTTCAATTTGACTTACACCTAAGGAAAGCTATTCACTAACTTGTTCTTATGCTTGAAAGGCAAAGTCGTGTTCCCTGAAAACAAGAAGACTGAATACTTCCTTAAGAGTGATCTTTTAACTTCAGCTGCAGTGAGTTTCATGTTGTTCAGCTGATCGTAAGACAAGTATTAGCCCTATTTAGTCTTCTGTATTTCCCTTTTATTATGATAGTGGGATAGGAAGTGCTTCAGGTACTTATTTTTCTGTACTGGTGGCAGTGTATATATTTGCAATGGTTTGTATAACTTTGTCTCAAAATTACTCAATCAATGATTATATAAATTCACAGTGCCTGCAGCAATTGAATCTCATCGAAATGTGTATTTTAATCCAGACTTTGGTAGAGCATATTTAAAATTGAGAAGACTGTACATTTATGGAATAAACTGATGGTGGGAAACAGGATCACTGAAGGGAGAAAAGTCAGAGCTGCTAGTTAAAATACTGCTTAACCCTGTCAGAAACTGAATTGTGTGAAAGGGATGCTGTTGGGGTGAGAGGTTGCAAGAAACACAATGGAAATGTGCAGAACAGACAAAATAATCCAGACCGAAGAGGCACAGTTGAAATTTTTGATCTGGTGACTTAAAGTAAATGTTCTGCTCTTAAATTCATACTGAGGGACCAAAAGAGCTCGTAGTCAAATAAAAAGGATTCTACCTGTTTTGTATTATGATATTCACTGAAGAGAAGCATATAAAGCAGAAGTGATCATAACTCTAAAAGTGAGCTTCCTACACAGATCAAAAGGGGATGCAGGATTAATTTTCTGCAGTGATGAATAGTAAGCTGTTATTAATTATTCAGTCTTGACTTCTGTTAGTATTGCCTTGTTGTTCCATGACGAACAAGACCTGAAACAACTAGAGGCTTGATGAAAGGAATTGATGAAACATCTAAAATAGATCCTTCAGCTGAAGCTTCTAAGAGAAGGGTTTCAAAGTCTCTTGGAGCTGAGAAAATTTTCAGCTCATGATCTGAAAAAAAAATCTCTGAGTATCAACTACATATTGTATAGACAGATTGGGATGCCCAGCTGTTATTCTCCAACTCACAAATGACAAAGTAACTCGTTGCAAGGAAATTGGAAGAATTGCCTAAAACAGGGGGGAGAAGCTTTTGTTATTACTGATAGGTGACTTCAAGCAGGAAGTTAAAGTGTTTAGAAATCCAAAGGGTCACAGAAATCAGTGTAAAGTTAAGTCAGTTGAAGTGAATGTAAAACTCCTTAAACTTATCTGCAGTTCATAGAAGCTTGAAGAGAATGAGATTTTTTCATAGTTCATGGGGTTGGTTTATTTTATTGCTCTTCAGAGGAAGTCTTCTGGGCAGAGACTTATGAACAAGAACACAGTTCTAGCAGTTGCTTTTGTTGGCTACCTTTAGTGCTTTAGAACTCAGTTCCTGAATTGTCCAAATCAGATGCAAACTTCTGCATTGACAGTCATTGGTCCAAACTGCTCAGAATACATTTAAGATGTGGAAAAGAAAAAGAACTCTTTTGTTACTCTCAGAAGGGTTGAGGATACTTTGTTGTGATGTATGAAGATGATGATGAAGGCTTCAGGGATAAATTGGATCACTGTGGCTGAGTACAAGATACCAGATGTTACGAGCTGTTGTTGAAGTTAACATTGGCTTGAATTTTCTCATCCTCCTTATTAGCAAACTGACTGTCATCTTTCTTTACGCACAGTTAAAAGCAGCTGTACTCTAAGAGCTTCAGGTACAGTTGTGCCCAATGTGTATGTCAAAGGCTAATGTTGTAGCTATCTCCAGTGAGCTACTTTTCAGGCAGTCTGGTTTACAGTAAAGCAGTTGCTCAAGTTCCTGGTGACACAGGGCTATCTTTCCTCTATAGCAAAAAGAGGAGACTGCTCGGTTGCACCAGGAAGCCCTTATTCAATTCTTACGGATGTGAGATAAATGTGGATTCCAGTCTTCTGGTTTTGTTCATCAGCATTAGTAAGAGAAAGCATAGTCACAAAAAACCAGAAGCAAGTTAAATCTTGTAAATACTGTAAAGCTAAGTAAGGTGGCTAGATCACAGCAGGGTTTGTATTGTGACATGTTAACCTGACAATTGGGGATTTGTAATGTGAAATTGAATCGTGTCTGGAAGGTTTAGAGCTTAGTATCTGTTTAAAGGTTAGCTGATATCCTTGGATATCATCTTTTTTAAACAAGAAGGAATATCTGTAAATTGTATAGCAAGTTGAGACCATTGCATCTGAAAATGTACAAATTATTTGCTGAAACAGCTGTAGGAAAAAGAAAATATTAGGTGTATCACCTGCTTCAAGTATACAAAAACATCTTGTATTTAACATGTGTCAGCAGATTTTGCAGTAGTACATAAGTGCTAAGGAGGAAGCTTTCTCTGGCCAGCAAAGTGAAATTTTGTTTTCAGGGTTGAGTTTGGTCCTGTGGTGGTTCTAGTTGGGCTTTTTCTGCATTTCAAAAGTTTGTCCATAAAGAATGCAAGCTAGACTTCAGAGATAAGCCTTTACAGTTTGGGCACACAGCACAATTGACCTGAGGACAGATACTACGGCAAAAATTTTAACTTTCTCAGTAGGAATTACTGCAGCACCTCATAATGATTAAATCACTGGTATGGTGTCTGGTTTTCCTTTTTTCATGTAGGTATGTTGTCAGCACAGGTCATGCAGAAAATTCCTGTAGAGCTTGAGGAAATCCTCTGAACACAGCAGTGTTTTAATTTGCGCTCCTCAGGCTGAGATACAAGTGTGGCAATGATGCAGACCAGATCAGATGACCTTCTAGTGCTGTTACTAGCAAAGAAAGTCCAGAAGTGGACAGAAACTAGTTATTTGAGCTGTTGGGATTTATTTTCTATAGCATAAGGAAATACAGACTTTCTCCTATCAGCTATTGGAACAGTGATTATGGTGTAATAGATTCTTGGTAAAGAGTCTGGTGTAATGGATAAAATATATAATACCGAAAGAGCTTATTGTGAGGAGATACCTGGCTGATGCCAGATTCTGTGACAAGCCTTGGAGTTACAACAGGAAAGATTTAAAATAAACAAAACCCCACCCTGGCTGGGCAATGCCAGTGCTGCTTGTTTGTTGTATAAACTTACAGAAGTGTTATGAGGTGCTGTGAGTAGAAAGCATGTAGCTCTTCTGAAGCTATAAAACCTTCATGAATGTAAGCATTTTTCTCAGGTATAATTATAGTGAGGTGCACAAGAATGGCCTATAAAATGGGAAGCTTGCATTATAAGGATGTCTTCCTATTTTACAGTGGCTTGAGAGTACTGACAGGCTACTGGTATACTTGGACGTGAGTGTGAACATTTGAAGGTCAATGTTGTTGATAAGGGTAGTTTAGCTTTAATTTAGAAATGGACGGAGTCTAGTGATAAATCAGGTAAATGAATCAGTAGCAAAAGTTCTACTCTCCTGGCAAAGCAGTTCAGGAGAGTTATGGGCAAACACTTTTCTGAAGGAAAAAAAAAAAAAACAAACACAAAAACCCAAACATAAAACCTCCACAAACAAACACAAAAACCCCTCTGTCTTGATCCTGATTGCTTCATGGTTTGCTTCTTTTTTCATTAAAATAAAACTTTATGGATCAGCAACTGTCAAAATTCTAAACTGATAGAAAGTTTGTGCCTTCTTTTTAACAACTGTAGAGGCAGTTTGTAATAATATTTTTGAATAGTTGTATTGCTGGCCTTTTAGGTTGAAGGTGGCATCTTACCTACATGCTTGTTAGCAGTTCACAACAAGCTGTTAATATCTTAAGAGTTTATGTCCATTCTAAGAGAAATGTCTTAATGGAATATGATCTTATATTTTGTACTTATGGTAAGTACTCATTTTGTTAGAATGTTGTTTAAGGTTAATGTTAAATCTTCTTTTTAGGTTTACCTTTACTCGTGCAAAGAACGATTGCAAGAACTATAGTACTTCAAGAAAGCATTGGTAAGGGTCGCTTTGGAGAAGTCTGGCGAGGGAAGTGGAGAGGAGAAGAAGTTGCTGTGAAGATCTTCTCTTCAAGAGAGGAACGCTCATGGTTTCGTGAAGCAGAAATCTATCAAACAGTTATGCTACGGCATGAAAATATTCTAGGATTTATAGCTGCAGACAACAAAGGTTAGTAATACTATGAATTCATTTTGCTGATTGTATGCTCAGTCAGAATAGATGATAAATGGAGGGGAAAATAAAGTTGTGAGGGTCCAATTAAGGGTAGCAAAAAATAATTTGGCAGGCTTTTCATAGGTTTCATGAAGGAAAAAATACACTTTCCTTTTTCTGGAAAATATGCTTTGTTTAAATCTTAAAAAAAAATGCATATTTAATGAGGTGTGATTTCTACAAGCAAGTTAAATATTGTGTAAGTTTAGTATCAAAAAGGAGATGCCTTATCTTGTCAGCTCACATATCTGCTGAGTATCTGTACTGCCCTAGTAGCCTAATAAGATAGATGTGTGGGACCAAAAGAGATCATGGCTAATCCTGTTGTGTTAATATAAAGCAGAAGGTAGAGGATTCATTTTTAAGGCTGAGATATGAGAAGTTACTCATTTAGAACTCCAGTTAGAAAAGAAATTGGAAAAAGGGAATTAATGATTTATTCCTAGTATTAGAAAAAACTGTGCCTGTTCCCTGAAGCTCTCCTGATAAGCTGTTAAATATCCACTAAGAGGAACAGTTTAACCACTTTTTCAACTTGATTTATTGAAGTTTCAGTCAGATGAAAGTTTCCTGGGTTTTCCTGCAGTCCAATTTAAGACACAAAAATTTGGCAAAACCAACAAGAGTTTTGAGTTTCTTACATTGAGGGGAGCTATAATGTTATGCTGTTTCATTCAGTTATTTTAATCTGAAGTTACGTGTTTCACCATAAATGGCCTTTGACTTTTTTGCAAAGAAAGCATTAACAGAAAATTTTGTCACCTTAGGGAGCAGTCAAGAATCCACACACATCCTGGATTATTAAAGGGCTCTCAGTTTTGTGGGAAATTCCTAAATGGTTTTAGTGTAGTTGAAGTATATATGTAAATAGAGTTCTTTTAAATTATCCATAGATTAATTTCAAGTTTCTATATCTACATAAATCTCTAGAATTGGAACAGAACCCAAAAGGCTGTGCTGAACACTCCCCTCCTCCAGGAAAGGGTCAGCTATAGCTAGCTTGTTCCCAACAGATGTTTGTGCAACTTTTTAACATCCAGGAGCTTGCAGATCTGCAGTGTACCAGGCAATGTTTTCCTGCAGCTTATTACGCTTACCATTAAAAACTGTCGTACTTCCATGCCTAAAGTTGTTTTGGATATTAATAGCACCTGCATAGAGCTTGACTTTGTTCTGGTGGACCTAGTGCAGTATCTGGAGCCTGGGTTTAAAATTTGTAGATCAGTTGTGTTAAGACATAAATGAAAATCCATCTCTGCAGAAGCCTTAGGTACTGTGGCTCACTTAAAAGCATAAAGGATATATTGCAATACCTTAGCTATAATTTTTAAAGAAATCTATCTGTGGTTAAGCATACCAGTTTCCCATTTTGCCCAAACCCATAGATAGTTTGTCCCCAAAATACATGACTGCTGCACAGAGGGGGTATGAGGAAGGTTTCCTAAATGAGTGGGTTCCTAAAATAACTTCCTGATTGCTGGCTCAAGTTCCAGATGCAGTAGGATGAAATTCCATTTGACTTGGTCATCTTTAGGTTCCTTGTAATATAATATAATGTGATATAAAATTCTTTCTTGTTACTATTGTTAATATTCTGTATATACAAAGAAAACAATTCTTAGTTGGTAGGTCATGCTATTATTTGAGGCTTTAAGACTTTAGGGCAAGGCTCCTTTGTTTTCTTGAGAACTAGTTGGTAATCGGTTTATGAAAAATGGATAAAGATGTGTTTTGAAAACACTGCTATTCTTGACTCTGTTTTCTAACAGCATTGCTGTTTGAGCAGATGCGGAAAGCTGCATTATTATTTTTAACCCACCAATGCAGAATCCTCAGTATAACCTTCTGCATCTTCTCACTGAAGAAATTTATACACACCATTGTCTCTGGGTTAAGTATTCAGAAGTCCTGGATGTTGAAGGAGGTTAATACTTCAGCTTTTGTTTAGAATACTTCAGGCCACCCGTATCCCATTAAATGGGAGAACATAGAGGGACCATTAAGGTGGTAGTTCTTACAGTTTAGCAGGTGTGCTGTCATGGTACTCTGAGCAAGTGTATCACAATATGGCTTAAAAACACATATTAACAGTTTCATTGTAGCTGCTGGAGCTAACTGACAAAGGCTTACTAGGTGCTGGGTGCAAGATGAAGTTCACAACAATAATAGCTGTGGAGGATTTGCATCCATTTCTCCATAGGGCAGACTGTTGAATGCATTCAGGAGTTGCTACAGCCTAGCTGGAATGCACAAAGTCATTAGACTGCAAGAATCTGACTGTGTCTCTGAGACCTTGCAAAGATGACTGCAGAGATACAAGGAATTACTTGTGCAATCTCAGTTCAGTGCTTGCTGAAAGCTTCAGTGATCTATGGAGAAGAATTCTCAGGAGTAGGTTCTCATGCATCCATCATGACTGCTGAGGACTCATATCTCCTGACATGTAGTTTGTAGCATAAATGCAGCCGGCATCATGCTGTAATGCTCTGTATGAATTAAGTCTCTCCTCTTAACACAACTGCATATTTTTTACAACTGCTGGGGAATAGCTGCCTGGCTGTTGTTGTAAAATTGGGGGGTGTGCTGTCAGATAGAAGGGTGCATGTATACATTAGAAAGTGCTTACATGCACAGATAGATCATTTAAGTCAGTGGTGTTTGGCTCAGATGGTGGAGTCATAAAGCTTGTGACTGAACTACTGTCTTAACTCCTTGTTCTGCTACTGTGTAGACCTTTCACATGCCTTAATGGCATTTCCTTCCCCACAGCTGTATGGTGTTCAGAAGGCTGCAGGAGCTGGTCCAATATGTCCGCTTTCCAATCC
The DNA here is from genome assembly GCA_008711295.1 of Anarhynchus alexandrinus. Lineage (NCBI taxonomy): Eukaryota > Metazoa > Chordata > Aves > Charadriiformes > Charadriidae > Anarhynchus > Anarhynchus alexandrinus. The sequence goes on along the minus strand of VUYV01000167.1, from coordinate 1,788,537 downwards.
CAAAACTTGCTGGGATATAGGTGCTGATGTTAAGCCAGCATGAAGGCTGAGAAGCAATGAATGATTTTAACTGCAGTTGTGTGCTCTCTGGCTAGCATGATTGTGTTCTGAGGAGGTCTTTACTTAGCTAGGAGTATATGCTAACTTTCAAATACTGCTAGGTCAGCGAAATTACTTTCTGGGCCATGTGTTGCCTTGTTTTGAACCATCTATAGATGGCTTGTTTTTGGGGTGGTTTTTTGTTTTGTTCTTTCTAACCTAGATACTTGATTGTGAAGTGTATCAGGGACTACTTATCTGCAGTCTTCTACTAGCAGAAAAGCAGTGGCAGCAACCTCTGTTTACAGTACTAAAGGTTTCCCTGAATTAGCTGTGTGTAGCCATAACTGTCTGTAGTCATGTTACGAGTAAAGTGAAGTCTTGTACTGCACACTTTCAAATAACTTTATGCACTAAAATATTTTGGTGTCTACATTCCTTTTCCTTAATTGAAAGCTGCATTTCACTAGGTGAAAGTTCTGTTCAGACTACCTTACGTGGTAAGTAGATCCCCAAGAATTCTGTTAGGGAATATACTGCAGAGAAATGAGCAGAATTCCTTTCTTTTGAGAAAAGTAATATTTGAGCCATTTATTCTTTTTGAAGCTGTGGTTTTAGCCTGAGCAGAAGGAATTTGACTGCAAGATCTAGCTAATCTACACAGTTCAAGAGCTTTTCATCAATTTAATGAGATGACTATCTCAATGTGATAGAGTCAAGCTGTTCCACTAACAAAGTATTAGTCCTCTTCCAGCCACAGACAACAGTGTTTCTCCCGACATCTTCCTGAATATCTCATTTCTAAGAGTTTTTTCTAGTTATAGATCCCATCTGTATCTGATCTTCTCGCTGCTTTTTTCATGTTTTTTATGTTGCATTAACCTTTTTTGGCATGCAGGTAATGTATCCCACTCTCTTTGAAACACTTTACTGTGTGACACTAGAGAACACATGGAATTAGGCAGTTTCTTTTTTTCTTTTAAAGATTCAACTTGGAACATAACTCTGCAGTTCCAGAACTTTTGTACCAAGCAATACTGTCACACCTTAAAACCTAGTATTTGGTTTACAAACAGGCATGTGTCAAGTCCAAATTTTTGTTTTCCTATTACCAATGTGAAAAAAGAATTTTCCACTTAAATTAATTCAGTCAATTCAACTTGAATTGAAAATTGATTATATATTTGATAAAGCAGCAGTTATAAATTCCTTCTTTCAGAGGCAGCTTCTCTACAATGGGTGTTGCTTGGACTTCACTAATGTTTTTCTCAACTGTAATCAGTCTTTCTAACAACAAATCTGAAAGTTTCTTTACTCAGAATTTCAAATTGTGTTAGAACTGCAAAAGAAAAACATTTACTTCTGAGTGATTTTGATGGTCTAAAATACTTTCAGGTTTCTTGCAAACAGATGAAGGAACCATAATTAATCTCTTTACATATGTTCTTAGAATCCTATTTAAGTTTTGTAATGTTCTTGAACATTCTAAGATTGCTTCAGACTTTTGGTCGTGGTGTGTATATGAACTAAATTAGGTTACCATGTCATGGAAGGCTGTGTTACTTTATGTAATTACTACTGAGTGTAGTTACTTTTTATTACCTGATAATGCAGTTCCTATGATTCAAAGCTTCATGGCAGATGCTGATTACTGTGCAGACAAAAATACTCAGGGTCAGGTTAATTATTACTTTGTAATAATTCACTACTGTCAACAGTATAAGAAGACTTAAGTTCATCATAACATGTTTTACTTAGATCACTAAATGAATGTGTAGCTTGTCAAATATAGCAAGGTAAAGAAAATGTAGGTCACGTCTAATAGCTGGACATTGTACTTATTGCTGCATTTCAGCTTGTCTGTAATTAATATCATTCATGTAAGTTTGGATGTAATGCTATCACTTCTTAATGTATGGTTGGAGGGCCACAAATAAGGGCTGCATTGTGGAGGGCCACAATAGGAAAGGATCACGACTCTCTTCAGAATGCATAGTAAGCCCAGCTTTATATTTTCTCCTTCAGAAGGAAGGTAAAAACAGACTTAAGACTTGCAGGTAATAAATAAGATAAAACTTGAAGTAGAAGGATGTGTAATCAGCAGCACGTTCTCTTCTTAGGTGGGCACCTAGAGTTAAGTGGGGGGGGAAAACTATGCAAAGCCAGTATAGGCTTGATTCAAAGCAATGATAATTCTTCAGAAACTGTCATCTTTAAAAGTTCTGTTTAAACAATAGGTCTGGTACACTAGTTAAAATAGATTACTAATTTCCCTACTTATTGTTGTCTAGTGTAGACACCTGCTGGGGTATCCCATTCATAAGAAATATGAGAAGAAATCAAATATAGCATCAAGCAATGAGTGTCTATATGTGTTAATACAGAGTAGAGGATTGTTTCGGGCAACGTAGGGTCATAACTGATGAAGCAGTAGAATAAAACTGAGTGAAGAGAATATTCTGAACTGATTAAATTAGTTTATTTTGAACTTCTACAGCTTTTTGGAGCTCTCTGACTATATGTATTTGACAGCACCTTTTATATGCCTATGAACACAAAACCTGTTTCTGATGGTTCTGTAAAACTGGTGCAGTGAAGCTAATACTGTTGGATTGACTTTTCAGAGACTGTAATTCTCTTTGGAAAAAGTCACATTTAATAGTATGCTGAGCTCTAAGAGTTCATGCTTGGATATGCAAAGTAGCAGAAGAAGCAGCAGTCCTAACTATAAAATAATTGAAGATATTAAAAAAACCAACCAAACAAAAAAACTCCAAACCTATTTCCTTTAAAAAAACAACAAACAAACAAACAAAAACCCAAGACCAAAAACAAAGTTTAAGTAGGAGTCACTTCTGTGGGCATATTATAAGAAGCTTCCCACTGCAACAGCAGCTTTCTAACAGTCCTTTACTAGAGCATTTGACTGCTTTATTTTGCCTGTTTAAATTAACAATTTAGTTGAGACTATTCTGTGAATGTAGCAATGCAGAATTATCTTTCTATTATGAGAATTGTTTGAATGTAGATTAGACTTTTATTTCCCTACTCTGAAGCATTTGGTGGCATTTTAATTTTTTTTTTTTTCAAATTATTTTTAATGGCATCATTGGCCTCCCTAGAAACATCCAACTAGAAGGGATGCCTCAAAGTTTTCCCACCCTCACCCAAGTGCTTATTTAAAGATAAGTACTTATATAAAGGGAGTTTCTGTCAATCTGTAGATCAGGTGTTTTGGACCTCTGACTTTTCTGGGCCAAGCATGTTTCAGTACATTTATGATAGGAACTAACTTCTGAATTCAGTTCTTCCTATTCTTCGTATTTATTTCTTGAGTATGCATTTTGATAATCAATAGGGACTACCACATAATGATATCTTTTTGGCTGCTGCTGAGTTTTCTCACTTGTTAGGGAATAGTGGCTGTATAATTCAGGATAGAAGTCCAACTGAAATCTTTTGTGGGATAACTAGTCTTTTAAAGATATTAAAGACTCTTCTACAAGAGTAGTTAGCTATAAAAACACTTCTCTGATCTGCCATGTGATAGTTGCTTTTATAACAAAGAAAATTGGAAAACCTATTTGGTGGCAGGATTGTTAATTTCTGGGTATATTTCTACTTCTTAGGTAAAAAAAAAACTTCCCCCCCCCCCTTGATTTGAATTCCTTAATAGTCTTCTCTCTGTGGCTTAAATATCAAGATATTTTGTGTCAGCTGGTTTAATAATGTGAACAATTTAACTTTTATCTGCCGTTTGTATGCCTTGGGATATCTGCAAATGTATTATGGCCTGTCTTGTTCTTAGTAGTTCAGTGAAAAATCATACAGCAAACTGGTTTTCTCATCTTCTTATGTTTTTCATTCTCCTTACCCTTGTGCTTCCTGGAAACCTCAATTTTGGCCAGCAACTTAGAGGTCACCAGAGGTGGGATTTGATTTTGTTTTTGAAGTAGTAAGTCCATTTGCTGCTTGCAAGCCTCTGCTCCAAGAGGAAAAATTCATCAGGTGCTAGTAACTTTGTAAATTGTCTCCCAGGCTAAGGCCAGATAGGTTATGAGAAGACCAAAGGAGTTATGGGGCAAAGCTTGTGTCCTGCTTGAAAGACGCTTATTTCTTTTATGGGTAGCTTGGACAATAGCATGCTAGACCAGTAGTGACAGGATTAGTTTTGCATCGTGCATTCAGCACTGTTACCCCAAGCAGAAAACTTGGGGGAAGGCAGGTCCTGGCTAATAACCTGAATAGTTTAAATAAAAGAATACTCACTAAACTGTTCACAAAGTCTTGCGTGGTAGTCCCAGTCCTTACAGAGGCATTTAAATGTTATGGGGTAGAAATAAAGATTTAAGAGTCTAACTGGCTGAGGTTACTTGCAAAACATAATTTGTACTTCAGAAGCATTGTATAAAAGTGGCATATATGGTTTGCTTATGGTTTGCTTGTTTTTTGCTTGTCTTTTGTGTGTGTATGTGTGGTATTCACGCCAGTGTTGTTTTGCAGACAATGGTACATGGACTCAGCTGTGGTTGGTGTCAGACTATCATGAGCATGGATCACTCTTTGATTACCTGAACAGGTATACAGTAACAGTGGAAGGAATGATAAAATTAGCTTTGTCCACTGCCAGTGGTCTTGCTCATCTTCACATGGAAATTGTTGGCACACAAGGTAATCTTACAACTATTCAGCCTGGCAAGTGGATAATACTGGATTTATTTAAAATGACACATGTAGCTCTTTATACTATACTGCTCTTAATTAGAACATTCAGTCTTTTCAGGGTGCAGTTGCTTTGCACACAGCTATTTACTTACGTGCTGAGAAGGCAGCTGAATTCAGCACAGATACCCAATTTAATCCCTTGTGGAGCTGAGTGAATTGAAAATTGTCTGTTTGGGACCTGTTATAACTTCTGAACTAATACAACTTAATTTGGAGGGTGTTTTACTTTGCTTTCTATGGCATATCCAGGTTTTGTGATGTAACAATCCTTCCTACAAAACACCTATTAAAAGGCACTAAGTAATGGTCCCTATAGTATCTTCTTAACTTTGATTTGAGGCACTTTTGTGGCAAGTAGTATGTGTACACAATAGATACTTGCAGGAAGAGGGAAAGGAGCGGTAGAGTAGAGTAGACACCTAAGGCACTTTTCTGGACAGCCAGCCAGTCCACAATGAATGACTTCAGGAGTTACCTTAATGCACATAAAACAGCAGAACTGGAAGGAATTCTGTAACTTCAAACAAAATCGGCACCAGGCTTAGAGCAATAGCAATTATGTTTTTCACAGATGTGTTATTTCTGGGTTGTTGTTTTTTTTTCCCTTACAGGCAAACCAGCGATTGCCCACAGAGATTTGAAATCAAAAAATATATTGGTAAAAAAGAATGGAACATGCTGCATTGCAGACCTAGGATTGGCAGTTAGGCACGATTCAGCTACAGACACAATTGATATTGCCCCAAACCACAGAGTGGGAACAAAAAGGTAAAACCATTAACGTGATGTGTTGGGCCACTTTTATTATAAAATGCTTTGTTTTTTCTTGTCCCATATAGGAGATTTTTGTGAGTACAGACACAAGCCACAGGAAAATGTAAATAATGGCAGATAGAATTCTTGGGTACTTCCTTGACAGCTGGTAACTTAATTAAACCATAGGTGCTTTAAAAGCATATTGAATCTTGGCATCTATTACTAGCATGTGTAAAATAGCAAAAACCTGCAAAATATTGTAAGGCACGAGTATATATTAAAACAATTAGGAGACTTTGTGAATGACAATTTTAAAGACTTCACTCCTGTAGCTTTTTTCTTTTTGCTTTGTGTTGCATGGAAATGTTGCTTGCAGCCCAATCTGGAGTGTAAGACAGGATATTGACAGTCAAAGTAAAACACTGGATTTTTTTTCAGTGTGAAGCCTATGTGATAGAGCATACAAGGTGCAGCATTTTGGATGTGAGCTTTTGTGGGATCATATTTTTGAGACAAATACAAGAACTTAAAACAGCAGTCATCTTTGTTATCTAATACATACATAGAATTATCAATGGATGAGTCAGTATACTCCCTTTCTTTTAAAGGCCTACTTCTGAATTTGGAAATATAGATTTTCTTGTCCTCAAAAGAACTCAGAGCTGTTCAACTCATAAACAGAAGTGCAGTTAAACTTACTAGCTGTAACTTATCATTGCTGGACTTTCAGACAATAATAACTGGAAGCTGTTCTGAAGAGATTAATTGCCTTTAGTCATCTGTGCAGCCATACAGAGACAGCAGCACTAACAGTGAACCACAGCAACAGAGTTGTGTGATGTGGGCAACTCTTTGCCCTTTTGATGCTTGCAGGTTCAGTGGTATGTCAAACTGAAGTTTGTCATGGAGAAGTGTGTGGAAGCCCAGTGATTCAGGGCTGTACATGATTAACTTCAGCATATACTCTAGCAGTGTTGGAGAAAATTCTGTGTTTATGTGGCCCAACCTCCAATCCATACATAAAAAATACTGGGTTTATATCTCTCTTTAGTGAGTGATACTGCAGGGTAGTAGGGTGTATGTGATTGGGATTTTACAGTGAACTAGGATGCCACTTTAGCTGTGGCTTTTTGGAAGAAAAAAAAAGATTTTTCAGGCTCAGTGAACAAAAGCTTTCAGAACACTTACTTAAAATTTACTGACAAGTCTGTTGCTGAAATTACATTGTTCTAAAGCTCTGATGTATTAGTCCTTTGCCAACTTTAAAAATACCACACAAATGGTCAGATGAGATTCACTTTTTTAACTACTACTAGATTACAAAATTATTCCTTCTTAAAATATCCAGTAGTCACTGGTAGTAAAACAGCAGACTACTTTGGAATTTGTCATTGCAAACTTAGCTGTGTGCAAGGTGCATACCACGTGTGACTTAGTCTTTTCTACTGCACCTACATGCAAAGAAAAATGATGTGCAAATCAGTTACTCTTAGTCTAGTCTTTGGAGAAAGCATCCTTTCAGCTGTGTCTATAGATCACGCTTACAAGATCTCTTCTTGCGTAGGTGCTACTAAATTGGTTGTTCATCTGCCTTAACAACAGTAAAGCTGTAGCAGCTGTCTTCCTTGCTCCAGGGGGCAGCAGCAGGATGAAGTCCATTTCCCACTTTAAAGACATTAGTCACTTCTACCCCTCTGAAAATTGTTCATTCTCATAAAATTCTTGGTCCCCTCTTCTTCCCTCTTGTGCATTCTTCATTAAATAACTCTGCACCTCTGGTTAAGTTTTCATAATAAACCTCAGATCTTACCTGTTCAATGACAATTTTAACTCCCATTGATTGCCTCTGCTGGTACCTCTTCTGCACATAGAAGCTCTGTACGCAAGTTCAGGGAGATTTGTCAAAGCTTCTATTTTTCGAATGATTGTCTGTTGTGAAAAATGTATGGTCTAGGGAGCGAGCAAGATTCACTCTTGGGTGATTATCTAGGTGCTGAATCAGACTGATTATCCTTCTCTCTGACTGAATGAATCTTTATTTCTTTTCTGTTCAGAGGCTTAGTTTTACCAGAGGGTGTCAACTGTGTGCTCAGCCTGCAGCATAAAGCAGGGAATGTGAGCTTTAAACTGAGAAGGAAATAGAATCCCTTTCACACTCCCTGAGGCAAGTTTTTTGGTTTTGTTTTTGGGGTTTTTTTGAGAAATGTGGCCCAACTCTTATGTTTGGTAGTTGAAAAGGGCTGTGTTTAAAAGAAGTTTGGCTGTGAATTCCACTTTAACGTGGGTGCTTTTCTGCAGTTTACCTAAATGCAATATGAGCAGAATTCTAGCTATGCTTGTGGAGAACAGGCTTGGTGAAGGGAGATGTCACACTCAACATGTTGCGTACAGCTCCTATTTGACAACACCAGGCTCCCTATATGCTGTACAAGAAACTTAGGCAACTAATACAGAGCAGTTGGACTAAAAGGGGTGGGGAAGAGGTCAGCGGGCACCCAAAGTTTGGCAAGACCATGTTCAACATAATTGTAAACTGCTTTGTAGACTCATCCTTTCATTCTTGGAGGGTACTGAGCTGCTGACCTTGTTCAGAGGTCAAAGTCTATGTAGAGTAGTTCTGTCCAGAACCTAAAATTCTGTTTCTGACAAGCAATGCATTTCCAGTATATAAGCTGACAAGGAGATGCATGTTTCTCTCCCTTCTGTCTGATAGCCGTGAAATGGCTAATCTGCTGACTGCACTAGATGACCTACTTGCCTTTCGCCTCTCTTGTTCCAGCAATAATCTCTCAGACTTTTTGAGCAGTCAGTCACCATTTTGAGTTATGGAAGCTAAAGCCAATCTTAATGCATTGATGGAGGATCATGGTAAGAGGTCAATTTACCAATAAATTCAATGGAAGTCGCATTTCATGGGTTTTTGTTGTTTTTTTTTTTCTTTTGAGGGTGTCAGTTCAGCTCCATTGCCACATTCAGGCCTTTCCTGTTAAAACCGTTGTCCTTAGGATGATTTACAGAAACTGAGGTGATCTCCTTTACTGCTTGTATAAGTGATTCTGGCTGACAGTCTTGCAATGTGGTTGGGGTTTTTGGTTTGGTGCTTTTCCAGCTCCATCACTCTTCTCATCCCCATGTGATCTTAAGATAGATCAAATATCCTTTCCAGACCCAAAGCTGATAACTATACTGTCAAATACTTGAAGTAGCATAAGAAGATTATCCAGTAACGCAAAATCCTTGGAAAGCATTAAAACACCCACCACAATCTTGCATTCTTGATTAAAAAGTTTTTGATACGGGTGGCCCAGAATAATTTGAGCCTTGCCCATATCAAAGATTGTGACATATGTAAACTTAAGACTCTGCTTCCATTTAATAAATATTATCAAAGTAAACTTTTTCAGACAGTTGTCCTCTACTTGTGCTGTGTTACCACTTGTGGGGAATTTAGATGTTTCTACAGTGCTTAGGAGAAATCTCATGTCAGCAACCCTTGTTGAAGTTCAGGACTACTGGTTGTGGTTTTGCTCTTTTGTTGATAGCCCTTGCTTCCTTGTATGTATGTCATTTCCATAAGACACAGTAGTGCTGAGAGAGTTCTGAAAGATCTGATAGTCCTGAAATTTATTTTAAGTAGCATGTGTTGCATACTGCCTACCATCCCTGGTGCGAGGAAAAGATAATCCTAGTATTACATTGATTAAATGAAATTGTGCATAGGCTTCTGCGGCTGCTCCAGAGGTTGAGCTATTGCATGGTTTACTGGAGTGGAATACAGTGTCAGGCATATTTCTTTTTTACCAGTTAACTGTGTTCTCCAAAGCCCTAGTATTACTGTTTGCCTGCTTCATTAATATGTCAGCTTGAGATTGATGGGGCAGTGATGTGGAGAAACACTCTAAACTCTGTTAAACATTACGTATTGGACTTAGCTGCTAGAGCTATACCAGATCGAGAGCTCGATACTACAACTGATGTTGACTGATACAGCAAATATCATTCATTCTTTCCAGCAGCCAGCGGGGATGCTACTGTCAGTAACCCTCACAATGTGATCCAAACTGACATTTTGCTTGATGTTACCACTTTAGGCCTAGTCACTAAACAAGGTAACAATCACTTGGATGCCATGCCAGTTTTCAGTCCCTGTTTCTCAGCTGAAAGTCTGTCACAGATTTTTCTAGCACAGGAAATGTTGATAAAGTAAACTTTTCTTGTGAGCACAGTTGTTAATATGTAACCCAAATAGGATTTAATATTACCAAAAAAAGCCTGGCACATCTGTATGATGAGGTCACTGCAGTGGTAGGGAGGCTTTTTTCCCAAGGAATCATTAACAGTGCTGCTTTTTTAGCCAGCCTTTCATGTCTCTTCTCTCTCTAGTCGTGCTAGGGGATATTATAAGTGGCTGCTATATCTTGTCAGATTCCAGGAGCTGGGGCTTCCTCCTGCCTAGCCTCTGGAGCCCAGCCTGATGTGTCCAAAGGGCTGGGGCTGTATCCATCCCAGGCCCATGGATGTGCCTGCTGTTTTCTTACTTGGGATTCAACCAGTACTGAGGCTGGGCATACACAGATACATACTGACAGGGTTGATTACACAGATTGCTATACAGTATGTGCTGTCTTCAATACCCACATAAAACACTCTTAGAACTTGTATAAAATATAAGTATAGATGGCTGAGTCTCCTTCCTTCTCTTCAGCTGATCAGAATTGAACTTCATTAGTGAAAACACACACACCCTTCTGCAGCCTCACAAGGCCATGCATATTTATGAATATGCCTCACAAGTCCATGCATATTTATTTATGAATCCCTTAACCATCAGTACAACCCTCAGTGTGTCTAGTGCCCTTTTCTGTGCTCCGCATACTCACTAGCTCATACTGACCATGGTCTCGTTCTCACCAGCTGCACTGGGTTAATGCACAGTAGCACACCTATATGTGTGTATTCCCTCGAATACCAGTGCAAGCTCTCCCCCTGTCAAACATCCCTGCCTGGGCTACCTATTTGCTGGCTAGACCAGCTTGAATTTTGCTAGTGAGTTACACCCATGCACACCTGTCATGCAGGTTTGGGGAAAATACAAACCTTGCAGCTCACCCCAGCAGCTGGCATCCAGGCATATAGCCTTTAAGACCTGTGATTCCCACTCCAGTTACTGGTGCTGAGAGGCCCTTACTCTGCTTCTCCAATCCCAGTTCTCCCCTGTAGCTGGTACCTATAAGCATGTGACTCTGAAGCCTGTGACCCATGGTCCTACTTCAGCAGCTGAAGCAGAGACCCTTATTTACTCCAGCTGCTGGCACCAGGGGTGCCCTCACCTGCAGTCTGACTGCAGTTGCTGGCCTAGAATTCATTCACACTGGTTCCCACCATGGTAGCTCCAGATACATCCTAAGACCTGGGGACATGTTCTCCTAGGATCCGCAGTTCCCCTTCCAGCTGTTGATGCCCAGATCCCCCCCTTCTTGCCAGTTGCTGGCATCTCAGGCCCAAGGGCAACTTCATCCCTGGTCTGACTGCAGTTGCTAGCCCTGAATTCACTCATGCCTGCCTCCAGTTGCTGACATCTAGTCCTTAGAGCACACATGCATGTGAGGTTGAGAGTGAGATTGCACAGAAAGATAGTCGGGATTTAATGAGAAGGTGGGACACACTGCAGTGAGCTGGTGCAGGTTTTGGTCAGGCAAACATAGTGACTGGCAACTGTTTATGCAACCGGACCCTTTGATATCCTTTTCTATCTATTGCCCCGCTTCTGTTCTTCCCAGTTACCCTTCTCCTAAACATTCCTTGATAAGCATTAGATAATCCCACAGGCCTCGTGTTCCTTTTGTTTCCCACTTATTAGCAGTTACAATGTCCAGACTGGCCTTCTCTAAAGCTATGCCTGGAGTTTCTTAACAGCCCATCAATTAGCAATTGGAGACTTTTGGTCTTTATCTGTTATCTCTGTGTCTGTCAGGTTTATGGCTCTGTGTTTATCGTTTCACGTTTTACTTATTCCCCCTATTCCTTTGATTGTTCCTCTCAGTTTACTTATTATCACCTGTGCACTGAAAGGTCTTTGATTGGATAACCTTAATGAAGCAGATTTTCCTTTGTCTCCTTTTCCACGTAAATATTTAAATTTGGTTTTGAGCTGATCAGTGGCACTGAACTTTCGCTACAGCAAGTATTTATGAAATAAAATGTTTTCTCTTTTTTTATTGCAAATAGGTACATGGCACCTGAGGTTCTAGATGATTCCATAAATATGAAACATTTTGAGTCATTCAAACGAGCAGACATCTATGCAATGGGATTAGTATTTTGGGAAATAGCTCGGCGATGTTCAATTGGTGGTATGTGGCAATCTTTACAAAATTGGACATGCTAAGGAGTTATAAGTAACTTGCAGAACCTGAATAAGTTTGAGTAAACAGTTTACTCTAAAAATGGTACAAGGTAATAGCCAGTATGTCTCAGACTTTCTAACTGTTAATCCTATAAATGATGACTAGTTTATTCAACCTCTTTGTAAATCGGTGATCCATACCTGTTGAAGAAAATAGGAAATATCTTTGTCTATATTATTTTTTTCTAAAACCTTTACATAGACGGGAGAAAAGAGTGAAGTTAAATGTCCTTGAGAGCAAGGAGCAAACAAAAGTAAGGGCTAGCTATAATGTGTTCAGATAACACCCATACGTTATTGAAAATAAAACATGCTGTTATAAATCATGCTTCCGATAAGCGTGTCTTTAATATAACATATGAAAGATTTGACATAGCTTCCATCTTTTCCAAATACATAAATCTCAAAATTAAAAATTCTTCAAGGGTAATGTAAATACTCCTAAGGTATGGTTAAGGATTCTTTTTTTAATGTATTTATCAGTCATTGTAATGTCACTTTTAAAAATGAAAACTAAAAAAGAAAATGGTAGGGTACTGATAAGCAACACAGTAAAAAGTGAAGAATATGTAATCTAGTGTTAACTAAAATAAAGTTATTTTCAATCTATTACAGGAATCCATGAAGATTACCAGTTGCCATACTATGACCTCGTTCCTTCAGATCCTTCTGTTGAAGAAATGAGGAAAGTTGTGTGTGAGCAGAAGTTAAGGCCCAATATTCCAAACAGATGGCAAAGCTGTGAGGTATTAACTAACCTTGCTAAAGCTGCTTTAATGGACACTAGAGCTTTTGTTTATTTCAGTGGCTTAAAAATTGTGCTTGTTGTTGAAGGGAGAAGGGCTGCTTCTAGGAGAACTTAATTGCATTCTGACCATTGAGGCTTTATTGAATGTTATTGATACTTTGTTATGCATTAACATTTAATGTAACTTCACAAAAAAACATAGATAACCCTGCATGGAGCATTCTAGGATCCCTTCCTGTGAAACATAGGTGACAGTAATGTAAATTAAAGCTAGTCTGATTTAAACAGTTATACAGGAAGCATCATTGCAAATAAATTGTGCAAGTGGGGGCTGTACTGTGTTTGGCTAGGACTGAGTTAACTTTCTTCGTAGTAGCCCGTATGGTGCTGCATTTTGGATTTGTGACCAAAACAGTTCAATAGCACGCCGATGTTTTAGCTATTGCTGAACAGTGCTCGCACAGCTTCAAGGCTTTCTCCATTTCTCACTCTTGCCCTCCCCACCACCCCCCGGCCTACCACTGAGTAGGCTGGGGGTGGACAAGAGGCTGAGAGAAAATGCAACTGGGACAGCTGACCCAAGTTGATCAGTGGGATATTGCATACCATGCAATGTCATGCTCAGCAATAAAACTGGAGGAGGGGGGAGTTTTCCAGGGGTTGCTGTTGCTCAGGGACTGGCTGGGTATCGATCAGATGGTGGTAAGCAATTGGTTTTGTCACTTGTTTGTCTTTGTTTTGGCTTGGTTTTCCCCTTCGCCTGTTGAGCTGTCTTTACCTCAACCCACACATTTTCTCACTTTTGCCCTCCTGACTCTCTCACCCATCCCACTGCGGGTGAGTGAGCGAGTGGCTGTGTGGGGCTTAGCTGCCTACTGAGATTAACCCACAACAGGAGTAAAGATACGTGAGCTGATCAGGTCTGTGCTAATTGTTTTATACCTAGGCCGGTTATCTCTTTGAAGAAGTGGAGTTGCTAGTTTTAGCTCAGTACTCTGCCAGCACAGCAGTACTGCTTGTTGGGAGACAAATTATATTCTTCAACAGTGCTCTGCTGCCTCATGTCAATGCTCAGTTGGAACTCACTCACTCAACAGTCTTTGTCCTATCATTGTGTAGCAAAAGAATATCCTACAGACTTGCCAAAACAGTAAATGCCTTCAGGAATTTTCATCTAAAACTGTGGTGGTCTTAGTACTTTGTGTGTCTCAGAACTTGTACTGTATGCACTTACTGAAGGATGAACACAGTTATTAGGAAGCTGAGGCTCTAGTAAGTTTAAGACTTAAAACTGAAGTGTGCATGTAGTGACCTCTCCTAACTATGCCTCTGTAGAAGTGCTTACGTCATTCTGGGGTGAATTCATTATGCTGGTAGTCACTGCATGGGCAGTAGTATGCACACCAGCGAGCTCTTGCCTTTCCAGCCAGCTTTGTTTGTATTGCTTGCGCTAGAAACCCAACTAAGGCTAGAACCAGTGCTTTCTGATTCAGAGCTTAGGAGAACAGCTGTGGTAGCCTACAGTAGGAGTAAGAGATTGATGAGATACGGTGTGCTTTAGATGGAGGAGGGAACTGTTTTGTGGCACGTGTGAAATGAATACATGGGTGAAGGCCTGAGATAAGAGATTGGGCAAGAGGACGCAGGTAGGAGAGAAGGGCGATGATCCACACCAACAGACTGTAGAGTCATTTTTTCAAATGCTGCCATTCCAGTCCTGCAGACTTACTTAACAGCTCAATGTAATACAGCTTTGACTGTAAAATCTTGGAATGTAGAGCTATTACTTAATTTCATCTTCATTTTTTTTTTATTTGCATTGTTACTTGTGTAGTAGTGTTCACAGATTTCAAAGAATGGATGTTTGAAGGATAAAAAGACTCCAGAAATTTTTCAGAGTCATTACAGACCTTCAATTTGAGGAAGACAGCGGATAAACTTCTAAATTGCTATACACTGAACTAACTCCTTAAAAAGCAATTTATGAGTAAAGGAAGTGACTGAGTACGTTCCCAGCTACACAGTAGTTCTGTGCTAATACAAAGTACCTCTTAATTTATTACTGCTTTTCAACTGGAGATACAATAAAAAAGAGTGTATTTTTGTCTAATGCAAAAATTCAGAAAACAGTCACAGAGAAGCTACTAATTTTTCATTAAAGTATTTTTGCATGGGCTGAAATTCTACTGAAAAATACTAGTTCTGCTTTATAATATTTTAAAGAATTTTATTTTTCATTAATAAAGAATTTGAGTTTTATACAACACTCTTCCATGCAGCTGTAGTACTAGTAATAGACTTCAAAAATGCACGAAGAAGCTAATGCAGGACAGAGGTTACATGGGCTACATTGGAACAGCAGTACAAATAATTTCTTGTCTTTCCTTTGCAGGCATTACGAGTAATGGCAAAAATTATGCGGGAATGCTGGTATGCCAACGGAGCTGCTAGGCTAACAGCTTTGCGCATTAAGAAAACATTATCGCAACTTAGTCAACAGGAGGGGATAAAGATGTAATCCTGGATTTGCTACCGAAGAATACTGTAAAAATCCATATCTGCACCAGTGGCATGTTAAGAAGGTTAATTGTTCTACCTCACTGGGGGAACAGAAGGATATTGCTGCCTTTTAGTACTTCATAGGAACATCACTTATTAGGATTTTTGTGGACGTGCTAAACAGTTGTGTTGGGTCCTTTCTGTGCACTATGAACCTCTTTCCCAGGTTACTTACAAAACATTGTGTAGTCTAGTTTTATTTTTATTAACCTATAATTTTTTATTTGCAAAGTTGATAGCCGGTCTTAACTTCTAGTTAACTGTGCTACAAACAGGAGGTCACTTTTAAAATCGAACTGGTTCACTATATTCTAGAGTGTATTGATGGCTCTTTAAGCAACTTTATTCCTGGCTGGTACATTGGCTATTCTGAATCACTGTCACAGTTCTTTGATTCAGATTGTGAATGTACTGTTGGAGTATACTTTGCTAGCTATTAAGGTAGTATAGCATTTGGACTCTTACCTTGATTTGCAAATTGACCTCATTCTGTTGTGGGAACATAATTTATGCAACTATACTTTATAAATGATTACTGGGGTTTTTTTTCCACTTTTTCAGAACCTTACATTACCTTCAAAACAGATTGTATTACACCAGTAAGTGCCGCTTTTGAGTCTTTTAATGCAAAACAGTAGGAGTGTACAAAGCCTATGGTACTCTTGGTTTCAAAAATACAAGTTAAAAATCAACTGTTCAACTGCATTGCTAAGATCTAATTCAGACTCACTTCAGCAAGTGGAATATCTTTAATTTTACCAAAATCTGACTCTTTAAACCACTGTAGAAGTTTTAAATAGTGGAAGCTAGTTAATTCACTGTTGTATTTTGTAATTGTAGCAAGAGGAGTAAGGTGTTCTTAAGGGAGATTTTGCTCCATTAAATCAAATATGAAAAGCATATTCTCTGTGCAGTTCTGCAGAGTCTTAAGGCTCAAAGAATGATATTTGCAATTAAACAAGGATTAAGTGCACCTGTAATTAGGGAGAAATTATTTGGGCTTTTGTACTAGAAAGTTCAAAGCTGCTTATAAATTTTATGTGCATATATTTTTTTGTGTGCCTCATACACAGAAAGTGGTGAGCTATAGAAAGTGGTGAGCTGCAGGTCTTTGGATACAAATGCCAGAGGATTTCAGCAATCCTCTTCATAGTTACAAGAACAAAGCTTATGGTGGCTTGTGTTGTCATAAGAACACAGAAGAACATGCATGGCTTTAGTCAAGATTTGCCTGCAATTTTAAGGATATCACAAGGTTTTTGCAAACTTCTTTAGAAATCTAATTGCTTCCTGCCCAAATGTACAACTTGTGGAGGGGACTGGAGGAATTAATATGGAAAATTCTTTTTAAAATCTGCTGTTACCAGGATAAATATATATTTATTTTTTTTTAGTTACAGTTTTAGGAGGAGTCTGGTTGACCTTTGTTTTCATTGATGCCTGAAACACTCAGTAGTAGTTCACTAGGTAAATGTGCCTGGTAATTAATATGCCACCTAACCTTCTATTCTCCAGAACACATCAGTATCCATCCTATTATGCAACACACAGGCAACGTTAATTCTGCTTCTTTTTCATTCTTCAGCGTACGGTCCACTGAGAGTTTTTCACACTAGTAGCAGTGGCAGGGTGGCTGCTAACAGAAGGATGGTTGGGATTGGTGGTCTGTGATATATGGTAGCTAAAGCAGTAAGATGGATGGGTCCTAGTAAGAAGAGGCTATATAGGTGACATAAGACTTAGCAAAGTGCTGAGGTTTATCTTGGCTAACTCTTGCGTATTTCCAAATTCTTAGTGCTTGCTTGGAGATAGGTTTAAATGATGGGGCAGTTATAGATCTTCAGAGGTTGAACTGCAAGTAATGAAATGCTTTATTCAACCACCTTTATGGATGAGTTTACTTATACTGGAAGATGGTGTCCGGGAGAAGAGACAAAAATAAGAGAAGTTCTGGGTTTAAACATATGTACAGCTGTCATGCTTATGTTTGTTTGGCATTATCTAACCAGTCAGGCTTATGTGCTTCAGGCCTCTCTCAATCAAAGCTGGGTTAATAATGACTTCATGTAGGTATTTTAAATAAACTATGCCTTTGTGCAAATAGACAGCTGTGCACCACAGAGTTTTTCAATTATGACCATTCTAAAAAAAATGATTGAATATAACTAGACTCCCAAGCCAGTCTACTTGATATGCATCTCTGACAAGTCCTATGTATCTATTTAAAGAAAACAGGTCAGCATCAACGTAGAACTTACTATATCTCCATACTAATTTCAAAGGCTTCCTATTTAAACAATTTGTTAACTTTGTTAAATTTTGAGTTTTTCATAAGCATACCTGGATCTTCATCATAGGTACAAATGGTATAGTTCATGCTTCAGAATCATAAGGCTGCTGGCACGCTTCAGAACTTTGTAGTAATCTTGATGGTAACATGAGAGAGCTTCCAATATAATTCATCAAATCATTTAATTAGTGGCTTTTTTAGCACCTACAAAATCTTATCATCATAGTGTTTAGTTTCCTAAAATACAAGGAGCAGTTCTGTTGCATTTAAAAGAGAATCTACGGCAGCTGAATGGCATGAAGATTATTCAGTCAACTGTACAGTGGCTTGTTACATCTGTCTCATCTCAACCACCTACTAGTCCTCATTTACCTGAGTTAGCAGCAGCTATTCTTACATTATTTTAATTGTTCACTATGTAATAGAAGCTTGCAAAAACAAAGCACAAGAAGGATGCTTGATACAGTGTGTGACATTAGGAACACATTGGGACAACCTTATTCATATTGGAGTGCACAACAGGAAAATTCTGAATAAAGCTATATGCATCCTCAGTTCAGACACCACAACTTCAAGCTTTGTTCTTCTTTTCCATTATATAAACTGAACACCTTTTACAAAGGCTGTGTCTGTATATATTATGTAACTTTAAATGTTACCTGTGTAAGATCATATCTTTATATATGGACACAGGTACACATAAGTATTTTTTAAATTAAGATTGTAATATCACCAGATCTGCTCTTGGAAATCCAGGGGGACCAAAATATTTTAGCATTCAAAATACTAATTTTGTATCATTTCAAGTATATACCAAAACAGTTTCTGATGAATACTGATGCAAATGTTTATTGTAAATATTACATACATTCACTTAAGTTTTGTGGATTTAATCAATTTGACATTTTAGTAGCATTGAAGCCTCAGTTTGGTTTACAGACTTGTGACCAGGTGGATATGGACATGGAGAATAAGGGGCATCGGAAATGGTCTGATGCTGAAAAGCCCAAAACGTTGGTTTTGGAATGCTGGAATTCTTCAGGGACCTTCCAACCTTAAGAGCTGGAATTCCTGGATGTTTCTCAAGCTGACTTTCCCAGTATGACACACGCTGTCATCTTCCCAATGGTTCCACTTGTAATCCTAAGACAGACTTTGTATATAGGGTAAAGACATTGGGATTGACTGTATGGGGACATGTATGGGGACATGAAGGTGTCAAATGAAATAAGAGGCTATTTTTTTTTTTTTTCAGTAATGGTTCTGAGTGTGATTGCCATGAAATTCACCTTTTAGTTAGTTCCTTGTTTATATTGTGCCATTGAAACGATTGCAAGNAAAAAAAAAAAAAAAAAAAAAAAAAAAAAAAAACAAAAAAAAAAAAAAAAAAAACAAAAAAACAAAAAAACCCAAAAAAAGCTTCACCCTATCAGTTGCTTTAAACTCAAATTACCTCTTAAAAGACCAAGGTACATTTACCTCATGTGTATATAATGTTTAATATTTTTCAGAACATTCTCCAAGTTTGCAGCTACATGTTTCTAGAAATATGGGTATTACTAAATTTACAACTTCAGCGGTACTAAATGTATTATCTGGTGCCCCAAAACACTTTAATTTTCTGTATTTTATTGTATTAGCAAGTTTGCTGCTTTGTCACTGTAGCACCTGCCATTACGTAGCTGTGTGGATACTGACTTGTAAATTTTACTTTTTGGATGATTTGAGGATCCTGTACAGATGAGTGTCACTTTTTTAAACCTTACAAAATTGTGCATTTCCTTTACATTTCTGAAAATGTATTGTATTTGTAGAGTATACATTTCAATGGACTGTAAATAGGACAGTAGAAGAGTGGATGCTTATGGTAAGTGCTAACACTACAGTAGAGAGATTAAAGCAGTGAAAATAAATAACTTTTTTTCAAAATGCGTGAGTTGTTTTCCAGGGAAAGACGTTGCAGTTCAGTATGGGTTTGGGTGTGATGTTCTTACTTGGCAAAATGTGGGTTTACTGTGAATTCCTTTCCTCAGAAGGAATTTTTGCTGGTATAAAAATGATAAAGGGGGTTGCTAATGCTGAGGTAATCCATCTCGTGTATGCTATACACATAATGATTAAGTGCCTGATCTTCCTTGTGTCCTATAATGATTGAAGTGTCTCTTGTTGTTGTCTCTGATTTCTTGGACAGAATAATGACAAAGTGTTCCTTTTCTCCGTTAATATTTACATAGAAGTAACAGAGCTGATGAGGATTTTAGACTACTTAAACAGCTGACCTCAGTGCATCACAGAACAGCAAGTAAAATCAGCTTGTGTTGAAGTGGATTTAGACTGGTGTTACATTTCCAAAGGAAGGTGAAGACGTAGACACAAAAAAAAAAAAAAATTGACATCTTGCCCCTCATAACTTTACATGCATCCATTAATTTTGACGCAGAAATGACTAGACAGAATTACCAAAAAGCACTTCTTCCAGCAAACTCCAAAATGGAAAGCCATAAGGTGACCAGAGAAAGCCAAAAGCTATGTCAAAATGCCATGTTCCTGTTTAAACTCTTTTACAGGAGGTATGATTATTTTGGTGAGAACATGCTTCTCTCCCATGAGCGGCTAAAGGAAGGCCTCTCCTACTACTGCAAGCAACCAAAATTGAGTAAAATCCTGAGTCTCCCTCATACATCTCCTAGCAGAGGAAAGGTATGGCCTGGAAATAGTAATGTTGCTGTCTACCAAGCTTTGTTTTTATTAAATAGTCTTCTGTGTTTCATGCTTTAAGAGACTGAACGTAACAACTGAAAATCCATGAACAGCAAACAATTGCTGCAAGTAACTTAGGTGTGAGGATGTTTTAAGATCATTTTGGAAGAGATGCTGAATTTGGGTGGTCTGCATGCTAGCTTGGATTACAAGTCAGTGCAAAGAGTGGCAGACTTCCAAATTTCTTATTCAATGCTCTAACTACTTTCTCTATCAAACTGTGATGTTTTAGCTGGTACTAACAGTGAGGAAGTGCATGGGCACGTTTTGTAGGGGTACACTGCAGCATAACTGTTTCAGACATCTGGGTGACCATTTGTGTGGTGGGATACTGTGGGAGGGCTCCTCTGGCAAGCGACAGGGGTTTGGTCTGTGTGTCTGCAGAGTTTCATCAGTTAAGAGACATATGGAAGGTTATGTTGGTTTGCTTGCACTGCTTAGAGAATGCTTTTGTCTTGGAATTTGTGTAAGTGTTCATTGTTTTGTTGGAGAAGAGTTACTAAAACCTTACACTGCAAATCCCCTTACTGACGTGATGGACTGCTGCAGTTTTATGAGTCTCGTAATTCTGGCTCGGCGTGGCTGGAGTTGTTCCCAAGTCTTCCACGTTGGAAAGAAATGTAGGCACAGCAATTCCTCCTTTAACTTGACTAGACTGCGAATAAAGCATCCAGAAGTCCCCAGGGAACCCATAGCCTTGAGTTTTCTGGAGTGTTTCTTGAAAATAAGATTTAAATCCCTAGTCTCTGAGATGTAGTGGTACCTGAAATCATTACCTCTCTTTTGAAAAGAAAAAAGGCAGAGTAAGCTGTGTTGATAGGGTCCTGTGCAGAATTTCAATGTTAATTGGTATTAAAATAGGTATATGGAGATGAAGATTTAACATTCATGAGATATGTTTCAAATTATCTTAATTATGAAACTGAAAAAGCTCTTAGTAGCAGGTGGTTTGTGGAAGCTGTTGAAGAATTGGGCACAGAAGTTGATATTCATTTTTAATTGTTTATAATATCAAATATATTTGTGTAGGTCTTTAATTGAGGCGAAAAGGGGGTAGAATTATGCCTTTTGGTCTGAGGAGGATGCAGGACTTCTGGGATACATAGGGGAGGAACAAAGGGTGGGGAAAGGGAGAGGAGTGAGCATGGGAAAATAGATGGATAAGGGGATAAAAAAGCCGGGTTGCATGTAAATAGTTGGCCAGTCATTATGCCAGTTTTGATGTGCCCTGTGCAGCTTGTCTTACCTTCTTTTTAAATCCCTTTATACGTCTTTTCCTTGTGAGGGACTCAGTCTGGGGGGACGGCTCTGAGTGCAGCAGCTGGAGCCAGACCATAGGCAGGTGGCCCTGTGTGTCTGTGGTGCAGCAATGGGAGAGACCAGGGTGAGCAGAACCAAGTGCCAGCAGCTGGAGTGGGACCATGGGTCACAGGGGTCTGTGTATCCATAGTACCAGTGACTGGACCAAGTGTGGGTCCAGGTGCCGGCAGCTGGAGTGGGACTGCAGGCCCAGGAGCCAGCAACTGGGGAGACTGAGATTCTGGGGCAGCTACTGGGAAGGCTGTCTGAGCCCAGCTGTTGGTGGGATCCACTGTACATATGTACATACATGTTCCCACTAACACAGCACCATCCTGCTCAGCCAGGCAGGGGAGGAGGATGAGGCTACTGGTTCCTGTGAGTGCTCTGTGTGGTCAGCCATATATACCTATGTGTTGCATACGTGTCCTTTGTGTGCATATGCTTACTGGGAGTATATTTTCAGCATCACTACTGGCCAAACTGGGGATGCTGAGCTCTGGCAACCTTGCCACTGTTGGATCCGACATTGTATTTTCCCCTTAACAAGTACATCTTGGACATCTGTTGCTTTTTTAATCAGTGCATGAAAACTGATGCAGTGCAAAGGTAGCAACATATAATCACATGCTTCCCTGCTCCAGCAAGGCCATAGACACTTGGCGGGGCTGTGCACATTGGCAGTGATGGCACAGGTGATGTCCTGGATGCAGCTGCCATCCTGGGGTTTCAGGTAGAGAACTAAGCATACTGCTGCTGGAGAAAGTGGTCCATACGATTCCAGGTAGGTTGGAAAGGCTTGCTCGCATAGTCTCAGGAGCAGCAGAGGACACGGCGCTCACCTGTACTTTCTATGGAGAAGACAGGCAGACTATTCTGACAAACGTGCAGTGGAAAGGACAAGAGATGGCAGTCATAGACTGGAAGCTCTGACTGGGCATAAGGGAAACACTCTTCACCAGGAGGGTGCTTAAGCACAGGAATAGGTTGCTCAGAGCAATTATGGACTGTTCTTCCTTGGGGACTTTCAAAACTTGACTGAATGAGATTCTGAGCAATGTGGTTTAGTTAAGTTACTCATAGAGGGCATGGGGGATGGATAGAGAGATGTCAGGCTCTGTTGTCCACCAAAAATTGGCCACCTACTGGTGGGAGTATAGGCTCTCAATCTCCTTGAAGAACCTGGTGAAGATGCAGCAGAAGACTTTGATTGTGCCTGTCCTCATCTGAAAATTTTTGTGACTGTTGCCAGTTATCTCACATCTTAAAGATCAGGGTGTTGCCAGCAGTCTGAGTTCATCTAGCATACTGAGAGTTTGTGGTAGGCCAAGGGCAAAGCAGTCACTGTGTTGAGACCTAGAAAGATACAACACCCAGAAAATCATGAGACTTGTCTTCTTTCTCAGAAAAAAGAACATATAGGAGGGTCAGAGTTGGTTCATATGCAGTGTTCTCGGGTGGCTGCTGCAAGTATTGAGCCCGTTGTCCTCTCATCCTCCCCATGCTGCCCTTTGTTAGCTGGTGACCATGCTTGGAGTTGCTATTCTTACGACAGGTGTCACCTGTAACAAGCATTAACAGTAATAAAGCTTACATGCCAAGAAATTGCTTAACTAGGCAATGAATGTATACTGCCACCCTTGTGAGACAGGAGAAAGGATGATGTGGCCCTTTCTAATGGCTCACTAAGGTGCTACAGATCAGAAAGCAAGTTTGTGCTGTAGTCTTTCTTTGAATCATTTCAAGCCACATGTTTAAGGGGGTTGTTCAGTCCAAAGGGCCAGGTTAAGTATGAAGTAAAATCCTAACACATATAACGTAGATGTAGAGTCCTCAGTATTAGCTATTCTAATCTGTACATCGATTCTGATTGCTCTGCGTTACCTGCTAGTATAGACGTACTCACTTGTTTTGCATGAATATTTGTGGCCCAGTGCAGTTCTTGAGATTACATGTATGCCTCTCATAGCTTGGGAAACACAAGCTTGTACTTCCAGAACTGGAGTTACTGTTTTGATTCTTGACATTGGTCATCTGCCCACAGGGACTAACGTGCTTAGAAAACATCTACTTTATTGTGGTTTTAAGTTAAATATCTAAAAAAACTAGAAGACAGAAGCAGTAACAGTCTTAAGAAAAGATGATGTAAAGGGAGAACTGGTGATAAATTCCAAGTTGGCTCTGAGTTGTTATAGCTTGCTTATTGCTCTGGACATCCCCACTTTAAAATTTGCATTAATACATTTTACCACAAGTCATGTATTCCCATTCCCTCCTATGCTGTGGGAAACACATGAGTATGTTCCCCGTAGTCAAATTCTTAACTGGTACATGAACAGGGTAAGGAATGGCAACATAAGAAGTCTGATACCACAGCTGCTGTCTAATTCTTACATGTTTCCAAAGAGCAGAATCAGGCTGTGTTTTCTTCCATTAACGCCCTACTGTGGAATGGGCGCTCTGACCTACATCTCCTTCCTAAAAGAGAAGCTTTTTGAAACTTTGTTATCTTGTTTCTTGTCAAGAAACAAGATAATTGTTATCTCCTTCTTGAAGAAGGAGGAGGGAATATTGTGAAAAAGAAAGTTTTACAACATTTCTTTTTTAACTTCTTCAGGCCATGTTATCAGTGCATACAGTATGCTCACAGCCCTTTCTTTTAAAGGCCAAATCCTCTGGTTCTTTGAAGAGGATTCTCCAGAAGGGGAGGTGGGTGCTTGGCTCCCTTTGTTGTTGCCGTGGTTGCATGTAGGAGGCTTGAAGTGTAATATGAAGGAAACTTGTATGGAAAAATTTCACTGAGATTATCTGTAAGCAAGCATTCAGGTTAATTGTATAAACAGATAACACATTTTGAAGAAAAGTTCCAGGTAAGTAACCTGTCTTTGTTTATCATTCTGCTAGTCTGAGTTTTAACACAAAAGAAAAAGGATATAGTTTAGGCTCTTAATGATTTCTTCCTTCATTACAATGTGTTGCTGCAGCCATTTTTCCAGTTTCCTGTAGCCAGATGTATGTTTTGTTGTTTCCTGTTCCAAAGATGTTGCATTCTGCAGCTGAAAATACTTTCAAATTGTTTAAAAAAGAAAGAATTTATGCTAAGGGCAGTATATTCAATGGACTTATTTTAAATTAAAAACAGGTGGTTTCTTTAGACCACTTGAAACCTGACTCAAGTAAAAGAAAGTTCTTTAATATGTGGTTCAACTGATAAATGTTTGAGTACTACTGTTTTTCATGTCACATAACTCTCATTTTTAGAAGGTGAATGGCAGCTTGGCTCTTTTTTCATCCAGTGGATCTTCTCTGCTGGGACTTTTGGTGTTGCATTTTGTGTGTATTTAGTGTTGTAGTATGGAGAAAGATAATTCCAGCTCTCATCTTTCATGCTTGGTTGCTTCCCCCCCCCTTTTTTTTTTTTAGCTAATGCAAAATTCTGCTTGCTAATGTGTGTTGAGTCACCGCGCTCAGCTCACTCCCTGTCTCCCCACAGGAGACGAAGCACCAGTTGCATTTACTGTGCCATGTGAGGAATCCACTGGGAAAGCTGAGGGGCAGTTGGTTTGTGTTAGTTCATTTGAAAAGGTAATCTTTCTCTGCAATTGTCAGTAACTGTCTTGCTTTTCTTCCAGTCTGGCTCTTGGAGACTTTCTTCAAAAGCAACCATTAGTGAGAAATTTTACCCCAGTCGTAGGTCTCCCTCTCCCTGCAGTCCTACCTTTATTGTTGATTGGTTTCAATTGGCATCAACAGCTGCACTATAAAAGGATTTTGGCGCCTTGACATAAAAAAACAATGCTTTTTTTAGAAAAACAGAATGTAATTTTTAAAAGCCTGTTCTCCTATTCCCAGTGATTTTTCCCCAGGCCTTTTCAACCCAAAGGAGACATCAGGCTGCACTTATCAGCTGCCAGTAATCTAACTGCTGCTTGGGCGTTTGGTTGGGAACAGGTAATGTTGTCAATAACTGACAGTGTCCTGCATCCGTTTCAGGACTAAATCTGTCTTCATGTATGACAGCCCTCTAAAAATATGCTACACTGCCTTGGTGATAGTGATAAAGCAATGAAGCAGAGTTGCTTGGCTGCTTGTAAGCGGGACTGCCTGTCAGGCGACAGGGCTTTCCATCCGCTTGGATGCGGGGAGAAGAATTTTCACAGACCATTTGTAACATGAGCTGACTTCCTTATGCATCCCTTCACACAGAACACTTCAGGTGATTGCTTTTGCTTTGGCCGCTTACTGCTTGAAATTTACAGGATGAAACATCTGTATTGTGTGCTTGAAGTTTGCAGAATGAAATGTCGCTGTTGGTATGGACTATGACTCCAGTATCCTTAATGTTTAAAATCTCTCCTAGATTTTTATGCGTAAAGCAGTTCAAAAGTATACAGTAAAATAGAGCAAACTTTAATGCTTTATTTCTACTGTATTAATTTTCTGGTTGAAATAAGTAGCAATTGCAAGATTTCAGTGAGTGACTTACAGAAGTAGACTTCTGTAATGCTTTATGATATCATCCTGGGAAATACCCAAACACTAGCTAGATATAATTTCTTTAATGAAATTGCTTGGGAGAAAAAGGAAGGAGAGTTACAAGACTAGAGATCATTTAGTGTTATCTTGAGTGAAAGGGTCATTATCATGTCATCCCTATTTTAACTGTAAAAAGATAGAACGTCATTCTGGTTGGAATTCTTAAAATCTATGTGTTAAAGAATACTTTGTTTACAAAAGCCCTTAAGAAAACCAAAAAGATAGAAAAAGAATCAGATCAGAAGACCAGTGATGGTGCTTTGGAGTACTAGATTGTTAGCTTCAATATGTATCAACATGAGTTTCCTTCAGTGTCCATCTGTTAGACGCAATTAAGAAGGCAGCTGCGCCCTGAGGTAAATATTAAACCTATGAGATACTGTAGCCTTTATAGATCTAAATCAGTTTGAGTTTCTCATTTAGAGGTTGGGCAACTGAGCTCCTGCAGATTCCATATTTGATCAGAAAGCCAGGACATTCAGAAAAAATTTGGAGATTTTTTTTCTGCACTCCTGAGGGTTTTAACTGCATCTACATGCCTTATCTAAGTGGCATTGCAAAAACTAGCTGGTTTGCCCAAGGCAAGGACAGACATGCACTTGTGAAGCAAGTGTAAGGAGCTTCCAAGACTAGCTCTGTGTTACTGATTCCTTTCCTAAGACATATTTGCTCAGGCAGTGGTCTAGTCACTAGGGTTTTGGTGGGTTTGTTTTTCCTTTACAGCACTATTGGAGGTGATTTATATAGGCCAAAGTTCAGGAAGCTGTTGTCTCTCCAGATGACCTGTTTACTCTGTCTAAACTGGAGTACAGTAACTTTATAAATTATTACAGATGTTTTGCATATGAGTGACTGATCAGGTTATGAATTCATCCCTCAAATACAGACTTGTGTGTTTTTCCTGGCTCCGTGGTAGCCTCTTTCAAACTGTCTCCCTAGATGAATCCTGACACTAGGGAAGTAGGAGATACATGTCCTAGCAGTGTATGTGATCGTGGGCCTGAAAGAGGTGGCCAGGCTGACGGGACATTGGCTCATCCAGTTTTCACAAAGGAAATCCTTTGAAAAGTGATGGAAGAAATCAAAGCTGACTCTCAAGCAATGTTGTTCATGCCAGGCCCGACCCAAAGAAACATACTGGAAAATTTCATGAAAACAGGTGAAAAAAGGTTATTTAAAATCAGAGAAGATCACGGAGAGGAAAGGAGGTGAGATCAAGGCCATCACTTGGTGTTGCTTAGGCACAATTTAGTATGGACTGATGGCTTTTTACCCAGGCAAGTATCTCCAATACCCTATTTAAAACAGCACTGAGACAGTGACACACACATTGGGAAATGAAGTCACCTTCCTTGAGGAAGGCTTGGGAGTCATCTGACAAGCTAAAAATAATAATAGAAAGAAAAGCATCATAGCAAGGAACATAATGCGGGTATTTTTGGAGCTCTGAATAACGAAATGGCTGTGCAAGACAACAAACATGATCTTGTGCAATAAAAATTCAAAATATGTGAAATGATAAATTAAATCAAGGATGAAAAATCAAGGATGAAAAATCAAGGCTGAGAAAGTGAGAAAGAAAGAAACCAAGCTGTATCACTAGCAGTTCTCATGCCATCTGTGCATATGAGGAGGCGCTAGACAGAATTTTGCTGATACAGCCTATTTTGAAGGCGATGTTGAAGATAACACAAATATTGCATTGTCTGTACTGTTATTTTTGTTCTTTCATACAGAAAATCATCCCAGAATCAGTTTGTTTTCATATGGACTTTGAACAACAACAACAAAAAGACCCCAAAACATGGACTGTTGTAATCTAGGTAGCTAGAACACTGAGATACATAGAAAGCACAGCTCTCCAGTAGAGAAAAGAGTGAAATAATAACCACTGAAGGAAAACACACTCCTTATGTAGGAGGAAAACCATGATTCTTTTTATATATCAGTCACCTCCAGTATAGTGAAAGAACATAAAGCAAGCTGGAAAATATGTTTCTGCTGTGAATGTAGGGGGCAAGTTATCCCTGATTATTCCATTCTGCAAAGGGCATCCTGCTGATGGCTTAAGGGAGCCAGAAAAAGTAGTGAGCTTTGCCATCCTAGTCAGTGAGGCTTCTTCCCTTGCTTTCACAGAAAAGCTACTGATAGCTTTATCTGGTAGCAAGTACTACTGGGCAGCTCTAGCCTTTCTGTTAGCAAATGCAGTCCATGTTTTAGTCTCCCACTGCATACTCCAATTCACCCTGCAGTGACTTAGAAAAGGACCGTAGGTTGTAGAGAGGTGGGGGGTCGATCTCTTCTCCCAAGTAACAAGCAATAGGACGAGAGGAAATGGCCTCAAGTTACACCAGGGGAGGTTTAGGATGGGTATTAGGAAAAATTTCTTCACAGAAAGGGTTGTTAAGCATTGGAACAAGCTGCTCAAGGAAGTGGTGGAGTCGCCATCCCAGGAGGTATTTAAAAGACGGGTAGACATGGTGCTTAGAGACACGGTTTAGTGATGGTTTTGGCAGTGTTAGGTTGATGGTTGGACTAGATCTTAAAGGTTCCTCCCAACCTAGATGACTCTGATTCTCTGATTCTACGTGGTACAAATACACAGTGCAATTGTAGTCAAATAATGTATCAGGGAACGTGAAGACCATATCTGTAGGTAGGACAGAGATTCACTGCAGCTGGGAAAATTCCAGCATTGCTAATTGTTGTAACATTGTACATTGTTGTACATTCCTGACTGGAAAAAGTAGGTTTTCCATTCGTGTGTGGTTTTATGCACGTGCAGTCAGGTCATGCTGCAGTTAGCAAAGCTACACTTCGATCTCTTGGGAAGGGGGAGGTTTTTCTGCCAGAAGCTCTAAAACTATTAGTGTTTTCCCTAGGTTTAGAGCACAGTACTCTCACATCTTGTTCCAAGAGTCCAGGAACGATGATGCATTGAGAATGGAACCTTGTTTATTTTTCAGAAACTGTTGTGTTTTACTCATAGTCCCCTAGGTTCAGCTGCAGGCATGCATGATATTTCTTGCATATTTTTGCTCTTGTCTTCAAAGTCACCATTTTGTAACCAACATGGACATTCAGGATATTTTAGTATATTCAAGTTTGTTCCTGAACGATCTTCAAAAGCTAACTCTGGTGCTTCACTGTGACAGAAGAGTGTCTGGATTCTCCTTCCATTTTCAGACATCCATTTTCCACTGTTTCATACAGTTTGAGTCCACTTAGAGAACTTAAGTGCCTAAGTTATACATCTAGAGTAGGTTCAGTTGCCTAATCAACTGCCACAATAATGTCTTGGGATATCTCACGCATTTACTTAAGCAGGCTGATACAACACAAAAGCAACGGAGACACGCATCTTGCTGCAGTGACAGCTGGCATAACAGTTGTGTTTAGACTGAAACCTGTCCTTAGAGTGGGACAATGTGAATGTGTGTATGTATGAGATTATATACATAGATATCCGAAGACTGTAAAGATAGCAATTGGCCTTTTGCAATAGAAGTTTATCAGTTTGGGTTTTAGTTATTGTTTTGTTTGCTTCTTTTTTTTTTTTTCTATTTGAGCAAATGCCTAAAATGAGCCCAATATTGTCATTATTCTGTATGCTTGCTTAAAAATGTCAATTCCTGTTCATTACAACAAGAAATCAGCCAACAATGCTGATCTTTTCTGATTTGCTGATCTGTATATTATCTGTCTTTGACTGGATGCTGCTCTATGGATTTAGTCCTTAAGTTGAAATAAAAAGAATAGGCTGTGGAATATCTTTTTTTTTAAAAAAAAAATAAATTTGTGGGCCCTTTCAGCTTCATTTTAATAATATTTTTAAAATATTCTCTGCTTTGAAGATCAGTCTTGGTCAGATGTGACTGGTCAGAATCAAGGCAGCAGGAAGCAGCTTTGTTTTTGTTGTTTTCCTTTAAGAGAAAAGGAAATACACTTCCATGGATGAACTGAACAGAACGACCTTTTGAATTTACTTCTGTCCAAAAGAGTAGGCCAATCCTATGGGGAGAGCAAATGTACAGATCAGAAAATTACTTTTGTCTTACTTGTTGTTAGACTGATGCTGTTATTTTAAGTTGTTCTTGTGCAGGGAAGAGTTGAATGCGAATACTTATATACTAAATATAAGAAGGACATCAGACTGTTAGAGTGTGTCCAAAGGAGGGTGACCAAGATGGTGAAAGGTCTCAAGGGCAAGACTTACAAGGAGTGGTTGAGTTTACTTTGTTTGTTCAGCTTGGAGAAGGCTGAGGGGTGAGCTTATAGCAGTCTACAGCTTCCTCAAGGGGAGCAGCAGGGGGGAAGTGCTGATTTCCTCTCTCTGGTGACCAGTGGTAGGACATGAAGAAATGGAATGAAGCTGCATCAGGGGAAGTTCAGGTTGGACATTACGAAAAGGTTCTTCACTGAAAGGGTGGTTGGTCGCTGGAACAGATGGCCCCGGGAAGTGGTCATGGCACCAAGCCTGTCAGAGTTCAAGGAGTGTCTGGACGATTCTCTTAGTCAAATGGTTTAGTTTTAGGCAGTCCTGAGTGGAGCAGGGAGATTGTCTTTATGGGTCCATTCCAACTCAAGATATTCTATGATTCTACTTGTGGCATCCTTTGTGAAGCATGACCACAAAAAGAGAGCAGTGAGAAGCAAGGTTAAAGACCCTCTGTGCTCCTGTAGCTCACAAATATCTATGGTGTTTTAATTCAGTTTTCATTTTGTAGAGCTAGTGAGGCCTATGTTTTTAGCAGAATATGTAAGATAAAAACCATTTGTAATTTGATCAGTCTGTCCAAACTCTGCTGGTATATAGGTAGGTATTGCCTGCTGATACAAACGTAGATATTTTTGCTTATAAAAGCTTGATATGCATTTTTTTCCACAGCTGAAACCATGTTTGTTGTGTAATTACAAATCTATCTAGATATGACAAGCATTTTGACATGGTTACTATGTGATTTATTGCTTTCATGCTGTTGAAGTTTTTTGGTAATTGTATTCTGGTTTTGTTGCAACTGACTGGGCTTTTTAGATCAAAATGTGACACTTCTTTGCCAAAAATTTTATCTACAAAGACACAGAACTATTCTGCGCAGGGCTCACAAGCATTCAGTTCTTGTAAAGTATTTTTATCAGTCTCAGTCTAGTTCTTCATTGCACTATACAGGCTTGAAGTTTGGCATTTCCCACACTCAGTTTTGTATGTGTCTTACTTACTGATATATTTTAAAAAAGGTTATAGTGAAGGAGGACTCATTAAGTGACCAAGAAATCAGGTTGTGGCTAAAAACCTTTTTCCTTTCCTTTTTTTTTTTTTTTAAATATATTTATTCTCCTTGCTGCGATACCTGGAATTTTCTTTTCTGTCAGTGTACTTGGTAAAAAATTGGAACAACTTACATTTTCTTCTTTGATTGCCGTGTTCAGAAAACGTGTATTTGTTGCTTCTGTTTTGTTTTTTCTGTTTCCTTAGGCATGAGATTGACAGTCACGTAGGTAGATTGATTTGGTACCTGGAAGGAACGAGACAGGCTGCTATGTAATGATGTCTGCCTCTGTTTTATGTGGCTACTTCATGTTAAAGTGCAATTAATCAGAAGCAATTAATTTCTTTGCAATAAGTACTAAAGCTTCTACAAGCTGTAATACTTCTATGGACCTGGCAGAAAATGTGAGTTAGGTGAAGTAAAACCAGGTATGCAAACTGGTCATATGCTTTCTTTTTTTCAGTATCTGATGCAATACAATCCACTACTGATACTTTTCTTATTTGTCATATTCCTTATTGTAGTGCTGCTAATTCTGTCATTTTTGTCTATCACAGCCTATCAAAAAATTGGTCAAACTCAAATGCATCTGTTATATGTGCACGTTGATGCTGAACATGTAAAGTAAAATATTTATTTTCTAAATATTGCATTTAATACTCATTGCAAAATCTATCTGATTTGGAAAATAAGATTTCCTTAATCCTGAGCAGGGAGGAGGGGGAAATTTTAAGTGATGCCAGTCAGGAATTCTGAAACTCTTTATAAAAGCTGCTCTTTATTTCAATGATGACTTTTTTTTTAACTGAAAAAAAAATCTCCCCTATGTTTAGGAATTGCTGGGTTATTCTTGCACCTCAGGAAGTGGCTCAGAGCTGCTATTTTTACTGCAAAACACTAATAGATGTAGGTAGGTCAAGAGTTAATACTGTCTTACAGCAAAAACGTAAATGCACCACCACCAAAAAACTTTGTCAAAACATATATTATACTTGTGAAGCATTCACATCTGAATTTAAAAACTTTACAGGTCTTGTTACATAAGACTATTCTACCTTTAAATAATTTGATACACATTTTCTTCATTGGAAGGAAGGTCAGATTTGATAGTTGCTCAGCTGTTTTTAGTGATCTGCCTATGTATGGTACCAAAACAACCATGCCATTTCACATTTAAAGACAATTAATTGTAAAGTTATAAAGATAACTATTCTCCTGCCTTCCATATTCTATGCATCTGTACCACCAGTGAAGTAAAATTGTAATTTAGTATTAGAAACCACCTCCCTTTCTCAAGTCATCTTCTAATTTTAAAGTATTCAATAGTGTATCGCTGTAGATATACTGGAGGGGATTACTAAAATTGCAATGTATTGGGTGATTTAGTTGTAATTAGTTAATTGAGGGAGAAGGTGGAGCTAGTCTGGGTGATACTATGCTTTCCATATACCAATGAAAGAGTTTTTCTGTTGGGCTTTTGGCTTGTTTGTTTTTCTCATCAACAAATAATGCATGTCATTTTTTTCATTCTTGCGAGCCTGATTAGAGAACCACTCAACTCTTAGCTTTCTGTTTGGACCTATGAGGATAAGAATATTTTTGCTGGAACTTCAATTAATTATTGTTCTGCTGCAACAGAATTAAAGATTTTGAGAAAGATCAGCACTGTTGGAAGAGGGAGCATGAGAAAGAACATTTGTCAGCTCTACTTTGCTACTGAAGATCAAAGACACAAGATAGCAACAAATCTTTTAATTGATAGTGGAAGTCTACTATCTTTATTCTTCCCCAAAACTGAACATTTATGCTTTAGGCATCAGAGAGACATAATTTCTTAAAAATTGAACACCAGTGAACTTCTTTACAAAAACCTATTGCAATGTTGCAGCTAGATGGTCTACTGTCCAGAAGACTCGCTGCACCACTTTAAAATCCTGAGCCTACCTCCCATCTATAATATTATTATAAATGCTAAAAGGTTGCAGAGAAAAACAACCAAAGTCCTTAATACACATCTACTTAAACTGTGCCTAGCTCTGGAAAAAAAAAAAAAGTGTAATTATTCAGAAATTTGGTATTATTTTTTTTAAGCAAAAGTCACAATGGAGAAGTCTGAAAATCTCAGTGGCAAGGACAGAATGTTGCTGTGAAAATCTTTTCATCAAGGGATAAAAAAAATCATAATTTAAAGAAGCTGACATTTTTAGTACCATGCTACTTCAACGTAAGTGTATACCGGTATCATTATTTCCAAGTAAAGAGGATATTTTTTTATATATTTATCTCTTAATAAGAAAATCTTATTTATGTACTTTTAGCATTCGGGGGGTGGAGTGGGTAGGTGGTATTACGTTCTACTTAATTTTTGTTCAAGTCTATAATTTACTTGACATTTTTTATAGAGAAAAGAACTTTTGAAGTATCTGAATTATATGGCTTTGAAATACTTTTTCTTACAAGCCTGTAATTTTGCAGATGGTCATCGCTCTGGTTTTGTTTGTTGTTTCTTAAAGAGAGGTTAGAAAAGAACATGGTCTATAAGATACTGAGGCTTTTAATTTCCTTTTTTCAAACTAAAGCAACAAACATTCAGGCTCCCTCATATGTTATGGGACTGGAGAAAAGTGTCCATTACAAATCTGTCTAAAATTATTGCTTTCATAGTTTATTCATTTAATTAAATCCTAAGCAAAAACAATTTTACTAATAAGTTGGAGAAACAGAAAAGTAGTCTTTAGAATAAAACCTAGGAGGAATTGATCTCTTTTAATAGGATACAATTCTTCAGTGAGTTCATAGTCATCGGCACAAAAAAGATGGTTTGCTAAGAAACAAGGATTGTGGATTGTGTTTTGATTTTTTTTCTTTAAAAAAAAAACAAAACCAACCCATAACACTGGAGTTAATTAGTAGCTCTACTGATAGATTTACTGATCTACTCCTGCCATATCAATTATTTTCAAACACAAGCATAGTAACACAAGTTAATGAGAAGAATTTCCTTTTTGGTTTAGGGTTCATTGCATCAGACACGACATCAAGAAATTCCAGTAAAAATTCAGCCTTGCTACCACAAAAATAAGTCAAAACCTGCAGTGACATACAGTTGATAATTTATGGTTGTTTACATTTTATACTTTTTGTCACAAGTGGTCTTGTATATGTACATATTAAAATAGTTGAGTCAGAAGATATACCAGCAATGGCACATAGGCTTTAACAAAGTAAAAATATCTTCCTTAAGAATTGTGCTGCTGCATTGCATTGCTGATCTCTGTAAGAAATTTTCATTGTTTGAAAAAAGATCTCTTTTATAACAAATTCTGGATTAAAAATAAGCTGTTCTCCTTGTAGTTAGTAGATCTGCCATGTGTTTGTATGAGGAAAATGTAGCATTTATTAGACAACTCGTGTTGCATACAAAACACTGTATGATATTTAGTCTTAGGAATAATACATCAATCTGATCAGAAATCCTATTCTATTAATCCTAATACCTCACAACTGATAACACGTGGTTCATGATTTATTCACTTTTACACAGAAAATGCTAAACAGGATAGAAAGACTGTGACAAAAATATATAATGTCTGTTTAGTTGCATTATATTTCACAAAAGAATGTTATGTCTTTTAATTACCAATGCTGATAATTGAGGTGATTATAAAATTAATTATCCAGAAGCAAGGCAGAAATCTAGCAAGGATAACATCTCAATAAATTATAAATAGTACAAGAAAGGTTTCTTAATCTAAACTGCCTTTATTGATAAAATTTTTTCAAAACCTTCCTGATTTTTGCTACTTGACATTTAAGATTAAACAATAAAATAATTGAACAATTGTTTTAACATAAATAATTAAATATTTGATAAATTTGTAGTAATTAATATAATATTAAATATTAAACTTTGGAATATCCTACATTAAAAAGTATAAACTACTGCCCATCTATTCATAAGTGTGCAAAACTAGTTCTTTTATATCTTTTGGGATCTAGGTAATTTTATTTAACTATGTATTTTCTGCACTGTGCTTTCTCAGATAGATGTATGCTATATGTTCTTATAAAGAAAATAGTTCTATAAATATATTTAACTAAAAGCACAGATTTTGCCAAGATTTACTGTTGTCAGTCATACGCTCAAAGCATCTGCAGTAGCAATAGAGAAAGGAAAGTATATAAACTAATTTTCCTGGAATTAATTCTGAAGGGTTATTTCTCACTTTTTCATAGTATCTATAATTCCTTTGGTTTCCGTTACTGGGACAGGCTGTTTTTATTAGGTTGTTTTTGTTTGTTTGTTTTTGTTTTTTTTTTTTTTTTTTCAAAAATCCCTTCTATTATGAAGCAGAGAGCAGTGGTGTTAAGAGGTTGCTGCAGTGGTTGACTGAATACAGCACTGCAGTATATAGAGTGCCTGTGCTAAGGCTAAAGACAAGTCATGAAAACTTTCACTGACTGTTGAAGGAACTTTTTACAAAATTTAAGTTGACTTGATAAGATCTAGCAATTGATTTCACAAGAGCAAACAGAACTTCTCCTGCAACTGTGTAATAATCGAATGGAAAAAAATAATGGTTATTTTCTGTCTGTCTCCTTTGAAGCATTTGAGGCCATAACTCATATGATATGTAATCCCAGTTTGTTTCTACTATATCTTAAATATAGGAATGTGTCACACAGAAAATGGATGGAACAGATATGCAACAAGGAGTTTGAACTTCATGGTAGAAAGAGATGAAATCTGGGAGGTTCTGAACACGGGAAATAAGTCTTGATCTTTAGAAAATGTTCTCAAATGCAGAGTGTTTCCTAGAGATGAAGCAATTTTGTTTGTTGCTGTCTTTTGTGGTGACTAGGTCTTATTCTGAGGTTGAAAACATAACTTTTGTTTTTTAATCCCCAGAAAGGCTGAAAAATTTCAACAGCTTCCTTTGCTAGGTTTCTCTTCCAGAACACATTTACAGGCAGTCACTTACAAAGGTCCAGACAGAACAAGGGTCCTTTAAGCTGCTTCAGGTTTTTTTATAAGCACCTTCAGATCTGCCCTTTACAGCCAGAAGCCCTTTACAGTAGCCTCTGCCCTGCTAGTGAAGGCCCATTCATTTCTGAGACATAGACTGGAGGTCTGTGTGAAGAATCAAATTAAAATAGGCCGGAAAAAGATTCCAGAAATCATCAAACCTTTCACACTCCCACAAAGCGAGATAAACCATATCCATGTGCTTGGCAAACATTTGCCTAGACTATTTCTGAAAGATTTGCCAGACTGTTTCTGCTGGATATTCTACCACTTCCCTAGGCAATACGTTTCATTGCTTCACTGGCCTTATCTTCAGAAAGCTTTTTTTTTTTATGTCCAACCTCAATTTTCCTCGCTTCAGTTGTTGTGAAGTGAAATAAGGTACATTTGCCACAACTTGTTCATGAGAAAATGCATGTTGACTCTTGCTTGGTGGTACTTAAAAGTAATGTTGGATGGTTCATTCCAGGGTTGTTGTTTTTTTCCCCAAACAATCAAAACAAAATTGACTGGTATATAATTTCTTATCTTTCCTTTGTCCCTCTTCAAAAGAATCACTGCCCACTGTCCCAGCCTTCTGGTACATTCCCAATCCTTCATAAGCTGTCAAAATAACACCAAGTTCCAACATTGCTTCAGCAAATCAACTTGAACGAATTTGAAGGCAACATTCTACCTGTTTACACACAACCAGCCCCTTTTATCCCCTTTTCCCTTTCTGTTCCCATGGTTGTTCCTCCCCAAACCACCTCAATCCCTCCCTTTCCCCACCTTTGGTTCCTCCCCTAAACATGCCATGACAAGTCCAGGACAGCCCCAACATGCACTTCAGCTGCATCCCATGCCATGTGCCGTAGCCCTGCCAGCGGTGACCTTAGCTCTGTCTGCAGGGTAATCCAGAGAGCCTCTCGTGCAGGTTTGTTGTCTGGGTCTCACACCTGGACAGTGAGGCTGATGGCTGTCCTAGGAGAGCTTTGGGACGGGCTGGGACAGGGTCTCCATTCCTCTTACTGAGCTATAGGGGTTCACCCACCTGCCGCTGTGCTTCTGTGCTCGTGTTTGCAGGGATGAGCTCTTTATCACATAAACCAATGTTAACCCAAATAATATAATCCACTTTGAGATCTCTTCATGTGTTATCTGCAAGCCAGAGAAAAACAGGACCCATAATCAGCTAGCTGCCTCTGGATCACTAGCCTTATGATAACCAGCTTGAGATCCTCTCCTTTGAAAAGGATGTGAAAGATTTTACAGTTATGCTAGGAAACCAAAATGGGGAAAAATAAATTATGATACCTATTAGAAGTCACTCAGAATACAAATTGAAGAAAATATGCAACAATAGAAGTAGAAAAAGTTGAAAAAACCCCAATGAATGGAAGAAAAAACAGCTGAAAACAGACCACATGTCTAGAGCTAGTCACAGTATTGCAGGAATTGTATGTGTTCCTTGCCCCCCTTCTTCTTGCATTCCCCAAATTTTTCCCAGAGGAGCCTATTATCATTCATGTATCCCCGTAAAGCATGCTGCAGCTTCTGAATACATATGAGCAAAACATGCCATCTTAAACAACAGTGCAATTTTGAAGATACCTTTTCTACAAAATACCCGAAGACTCCCATCTTGCTCCTAAAAAGGTGGTATGCAACAAACAGAGCAAACCCATTCTTTCTAGAAAGCACCGAGGGCATGCTTCCAAATGCAATGCAGGTAAGGGAAAACAGCACTCTGGCATATTGATTTTCTGGCTGGCTAAGTTAACATATTTTTTTTTCTGTGTTTATTGTTGCTATAGAACAGATTTTATATTAGTACTGCAGTTCTAATATATTCTAATATTCTAATAGTGACTAATTAAGTCACTAAAACACTTACCTCATTGACAAGGAATCCCTAATTCTACTTCTAGGTGCAGAAAAGCTCAGATTTTAATTTTTCTTTTCTTTTTCACAGGCTTACCATTACTGAACGTTCTTCTTGTTATTGCCCATAGAACAAGAACAAATGCCCACATGTCAATATGCTTATGGGCATCAAAGCCATCAACCAGAATCCAGTCATCAAGAAGGTCTGGTGTCATATACCATTTTGTACCAAGTCTAGGATTGTTTCCAACACCTGATCAGTTCTTTGTCTGGGAACGCATTACTGCAAGGCCTAAAATTAAGATAAAAAATACTTCAAATTGAAAGTTGAATTCATATACATTTGAAGTTAGCACTATCACATATAATAAATCAGTATTATCTATTTAGTACCAAATCAGTTATGTAGAAAGGCTGAAGTGTTAGAGCAAAGCAGAAATGCTCTAACAGGAAGTGGCAGATTATTTTATCTATGCTAATTAAACCCTGAAATTACTGGAAAAATAGCTCAACTATTTTTTTCATATCTTCAAAGCTAGGATGTACAGAACAGCAAAAACCACACCAGATGACTTTCAGACCCTGTAAGTATTTTAAAGATAAAATTTTAGTTCTGCTTTTGAAAATACTCTTGCACCTCTAAACATGCATGCTGTATAATAAAATGAAGCTTGATAAAAGTACACAGACAGTTCCCCCTTCCCCAGCTTTCATCCCATTGTTATGTCTTCCTTCTTTGCTATCTACTGAGTTAAAACAGTTAATAGTGCATGTGAGGTGTATGGGTATGCATAAAGGACATGGCTTATATCATTTAATTTGTGACATGACTAAAGTATTATTTGATTTACCTATTGGGCACTAGTAAGAACATTTTTAAATGAAGGTATACTTCTTCATTATCTCCTTTCAAGACGCTATGCATAGGACTTCATTATGCTTTTGAAAGGTAATTTATTCTCAGGCTTTCCCTGAGAAGAGTGTAGGCATCCAGAAAGGTGAGGGGCTCATAGGTTTTTTTTCTTGGATGTAGATACCCACATCCTGCCTCTCCTCCACTGGAGGAGCAATCCATTCAGAGCAAGCATTTGGAGGACGGCAATCCACCAGGACAGCTGAGGATTTAGGAATAAGCAGGTGCCAGAGAAACCCAGGAAACTGAAGCATGAAGTGTATACAATGTTTATGTGCTTCCAAGCAGTCAATATATTTTTTCCAATTTCAATTTTAGTTTTATGTATCTTCAGTCTTGATTTAGGTCACTAAATTTTACTTGGGTCTTGCTGTGCTTTGTGTACATATATATATATTTTGGATATCAGTTATGAGATCAGTGATTTTCAAGGTCTCGTTTAGTTTCACTACCCAAGAAAACATGAGCATTTTAAAGGAAAAAGTATTTTTTTTTTTCAGTCTTGGTTATCAAAGACAGTAAGAATTTAGCTATGAATGTTTTAATATACAGTGGGGGAGCTTTTAAAATTATTCTTTAAGATCTGAGTTGTGATCTATTGTGTATGATTTCAAAATTAACAAGTTATTTTGATATAGTGTATATTATTTAAAGCTGCCTAGCAGAAGAAGTTTCATTTGATCCTCGTGTCCCTGTGTAGTGATGGTGAGGAGAGGACTATTGCATATGGAGGACCCAGTGAGCCACAGCGTGACCGAGGCTGCGTGTAGCCCTCGGCCGCACCATAAATTCATCCAGCTCACTGCAAGCAAGGAACCTGCAGGCAGCACTCGCTCTTGCCAGCCCCGCATCCTTGTCCCAGTGCACTATTCCTTGTTCTCACCAAAAAACATGACCCCCTCTCTCTGTTCTTCTCAGACACGTGTGGCTTTTCCTTTCCCAGCAAAGACACCGGAGCTCTCTAATAACTTCCTTCACTATTGAGATGTAAATTATGCATATATATTTTTATTACAAAAAGTTACAGAAGTTAGAAGAAATAAAGTACCTTTTGACATTTTTATTAAGGTATTTTGAGAAGTATTCAGGATTAATGCATACTAGCAAAGTTCTACCCTAATTCACTCATGTCAGTCAAGTGTAGGTACAAATGGGAATAGGCATTGATCTGCAATTCACGTAATTATAATGTCATCTTGACAGAACTTGCTAGCTAATGTATGGAACAGCAAGAATGAAATAATTTTATTTTAGCTGAAACTGATTAGTTTTAGCTAGTTTAACTAAAACTGATTTAAATAGCATGACACAAACTAGTTGCAAAAAATGGAATTTATGGAATTATTATTCCCCTTTCTTTTTTATCTGCCAGTCTACATTGATTTTTTTTCTGTTTGAAACTAGAAGCAACTGCATAATTGTCAATTAGCAGCATAAATGATTTCATACTGCCCACACCCATTTTTGCAAAGCTTGCAACTGGGTTCATATGGAAATGTATGTATAGCAGTGAATGAATTACACACAATTCTTCCAAGTTACTAATTGAGAGAGTATTGTAATTACTAAATCGTGGAAGAAAATGTATAAAGCTCTTTGGGTGCTTTAAAATATCTCACTGTAGGTGTAGGCTATGATTAATTTTTAACACAATTCCATAGTACAGCAAAACATAAAAATAACCTTTGGAAAATATTCCAGGAGCAATGTGATCCTTAAACACCATATGGAGAAATAACTAATCCTATACACAACTCAATGATTCAGTGGGATAATCCACAGAATAATTTCCATATGGTATCCTCAATGTTCTTCAACACATCCTTTTCTATCTCCAACCCTTGCTTATGATGCACTGGCAGATGCACTGCTGATACTGAAGCCTGAGTTGAAAAGCAAAATGAATATCTATTTTATCTGTATTCAAAGACATAGATGCGTCATCACTTGCTAAATGCTGTTATTTGTCCTCTTGGATGGTGAGCCAAGGCCAGAAAGAAGATAGGATTTCAACTGGCATGAGCACGGCCCGTCTCTACTATGGTACAGGTGTGG
This sequence comes from Anarhynchus alexandrinus, assembly GCA_008711295.1. Taxonomy (NCBI): domain Eukaryota; kingdom Metazoa; phylum Chordata; class Aves; order Charadriiformes; family Charadriidae; genus Anarhynchus; species Anarhynchus alexandrinus. The sequence continues at coordinate 1,747,289 of VUYV01000167.1, read as the reverse complement.
CAGACTTTATATTTAGACATTTGAGTTTAGATTTGGATTTAGATCATTAGGATGGTTGAAGAATCCGACTGGACTGAACATGATTTCATTTGAAAAACTCTTTTTTTCCATATTTTGAAGGGATCAGTTTTCTACTGCCTAAACTCCAGAATCTTCCAGTATAGTTTCCCTCGTTTCCAATTTCTCAAACTGAAAAATACTTTTTTCTTCTATCAATCCCTTCATGGTATTCCAGAAATCAAATTGAAATGATCTTCCGTCCCATTTGAGAGCCTTTTACATGAAGTTACTCCACACACTTGCTAGCAACCCTGGCCTACCTATAGTAGTCTTGAAGGCAGCGAATTGATAGTTACATTAATACATAACTCCATTATAGAGGGTACATAGTACAAAGACTGTAGAGCATACAACGCATTATAGAGAGTAAAAAGCATCTGACCAAATAGCATAACTGTAAATGTATCTTGGTGACATTTTTTAGGCATTACTTTTAGCATCACCTTCTTTAACACGGAAGGACATGGTAATTAGGCTTTATTGACACAGTTTTTCTATGTCAAAGAGAATGAATGGTCTTGATGATTCCACCAGTCCACAACCGGTTTTTAAATTATCCATTTCATAAGCTCTTTTACCAAGAAGTATATTTTACTTCACTCAGCATTCTCATTTGAAGAGAAGCAGACATGTCTCTAATCCCATAACTGATTTCAGGGGATTAAAATTTAGACTGACAGGTGACCTTAGTTTCAGGTCTTTTGCTCTGTTGAGAAAAGTTATGCAATGTAAAGCAGACGCAGATTTTTTTATGGTACCTTTCATGAACATCAAAACTGCCTCTTTCAGCGAGCATGGGATCTATTTCAAATTCCTTTCCAAAACTATAGAATAGTTTCTCAGCTTATGCTCACTGATGATGCCAGACTCTTATTTACTTTTTGATTACCTTCATAGCAAATTGTAATTAATTATATCCTTCACATTTATTTAATCACTTCCAGTTGGCTATCCTTCCAGACTTGATGTATGCAATGTTAATTATTTGCCTATAGCAAGATTTTATGAACTCAAATATGCACCACATGTTCAACTTGCTTAAAATTAATTGTGGACATTGTATTTACCATTAATGTACATCTTCATTGGCTCTAATTTCACATCTGTGTTGCTTTATATACAACTCTTTATCAGTGTAACTGCATACTGATTCTGATGCGTGTAATAGCAGCCACCAAACCTTGCTTTTGTATTTGTGTTGTACCTTTTAATATAATTGTTATGAAAAATGCCCACACTTTAGTTTTCTGGTTTTAAAAAGGTGAAGTAATTTGAAAATAAATTAATATTTCTTACTCATTATTTGGAAAGTCAGCTGTAAAATGCTGCCTGAGATCTAATGGAGAAAAAATAAAGTAGCTAAGGTTTGCCTGAACAAAAAGGATTGCCTGTTTAAGAACAGAACCTCTTTGAAAGAGGCTTTCTTGTGGCAATCCATCCCTGGGCTGAAGAAACAAGCAACAGCGTCGCTTACTAGCCTGCAGCTTGTTAGGGACAGTCCCACAACTGGTCCCACAATTCCCACCAATTCACACACATGCATTTGAGGTAGCTGTAAAGCCCTACCTAGATCCGACAGAGAGATGAAACAGAACAAGCCTCAGCACAGGAAAGCTATTCAACATGCGCTAAAAACCTGGCACTGGCTTATCGTGCAGGTATCTAGTTGTTGATACACAGATTAGACCAATTAATGCTAATTAGGGTAAGTCTACAAATGTTGTAAGTGCCTTTCTGATTTTAAGGTGCAGATGTCCTAAGAATTGCAGCAAAGCAACTTTTTTAAAAAAATACTCTTAGCTAAAATACAATGGTTTTTTAGAAATTACTGAGAAGGAAAATGCTACTGGCTTCCAGTAATGAGATAAAAATAGAAACACAAGGTTTCACAGAAGGTGAAAACAACCTTTTGTCTGATAAAGTACTGTGTTGAGAGGGGTAGCTCTGTATATTAGTTCTTGAAGTTCTTAAAAGGTTGGGAAGCCAATTTTATGGTGCACAGAATTTATGCACATCTCAAACCAGATACAATAGTTTGTTAAATTCAAATATAGGACAGTATATTTTCATTCCAGAGAGTACTCTGCTGAAACGTACAGAGACATGCCACACTGTCAATATGGTTCTCCGGATTTAAGAAAAATATGGCATCATTTTACTTTCTGAGGGAATCCCGATCAGGTCAGATCTCTTTCAGTAAAATGTACGTTTGGACCAGTAATTCAGACCATGACTACATCAGAATCTTCACCTATTGCTGAGGGAGACCTCAACATAAAATACAGAGTAACATTCAAACCTTTTAACATTTCAGCAATTTTTAGGACAAGGAAGCAGGATCAAACACTGCTTGGAACAAAATATAATGAACTAACTATTGAAGCTAATACAAAAAATGTAGCTGAATGAGCAGATTTTATTATAATCTAAGCAACAAGAAATACTTTTTTTTTCCCTTAGCAGTTGACAGGAGCAGAAAAAAACAAGATACATTTGCAGGAGAGTTTCTGTCTTACCGCCAGACTGAAAAAGTATGCTGCAGGTATATTTGTAGCAAACTGCTGTACACTGAGGCATTTAATTATTTCAAGCCCCCAAATTCCACTTGAACATTGAGTAGGAATCAATTTCAAATGGGTTCAGTTTTAAAAAGACTGATATGCGTGGTTTAACTGGAAAACAGGAGCCTGCAGATTCAACATCCAAATGCCTAAGGAATAAAAGTCTTTGCTTTCTACAACAATTAGGTTAAAATTTATACTGTCCTTACTGAAAGCCAAATTTTAAAATCTTATATAATTTCAAAGTTCAATTTACTTCTTTAAAGTGAAGGAAATACTTTCAGTGGTCCATTATTTCTTCTGGAATGGAAGCGGTGACTTGGAGTGACAATGCTGAGCCTTTAAATTACCAGACATACCAGAATCTTTTCTCTGCCTCTTCACTTGTGGGGTAAAGTATTGTTGATAATGACTTTGCACATAAATGGCTTTCAGGGGAAGCAGACTGCACAGGATGTCACCCTCATCCAAAATCGAGCCAAACTAAACTATTTGGCATAAGTGGGGGAAAATGAATCTAGTCTGCTCAGGTCCCTTGTATTTTCAAAGAAACAAAACCAGCCCGCAAATTTGGCTGACTAATTTTGCTTTTGGATCTGCTGCCACCTCGTGGACCCAAGATGATTTCTAAATCCCAAGATAATAGGCAGAAAATTAACAAAAGTTAACCTTGGTTTTGGGGAAAAAGCCCAGCTATTTAACTGACATGTAAGACCACTTACATATAAGCACAATCTCTGTCCTGGTGTGAAATTTTATTTTTTTTTATAATCAGGTTACATTTGCCACTTTTCAGTTTCTTGAATTCACAATTACAGCAACAACTTTAATCTATTAGACTTCAAATTAAAATACAACTGTTGTTTCTTACAGCTTTGCTCCATAAAGAACTAGCGCAATTTAATCACTCTATACTGGTGGGCAGATAGACAAGACACAAAACTTTGTCATCTCATTGGAGTGTTCTCCTGCCTTGCCTTGGGGTTTTTTCTGGACCATTTATGAATTTGATACTGGAATTAAAGAGCACATGGTTCCTACAGATTCTACAGTCTGTAGAAGACCATGGACTCATTAATAGCTTGGTAGCTTGTCAGACTGTCTTTGGAGAAGGAGTTCATTGGGATGACAGATTGGAAAAAGGGTATAAGCAGTTTGTGGGACACTGAATTTTCTGGGTTATTAAAAATCTATTTTACTATTGCCAGAAAAATCCAATACTGGGATGCTAAGATGCTCATCCAAGAAGCCTAGAGCTGTGAGAAGCTGATCCATTCACCTTGGAATGGCCAGACTTTGAGACAAAATAGTTACTAGCTATGAAATGAGCAGTAACTTGTTTGCTTTGACTTCATTGATAGCTTACATTTATCTTGAATTCATAAAAAAAAAAAAAAAAGTGATATAATTCAATCTCTACAGGGAAAAGAGACTGCAGTGGTGGCCCTACTGTACAGATGTTTCTTCAGTTACAAACTTTTTCTCACCGTCTACACCGCAGACTGAATCTCCACAGGTTAGATTGCCTTCCTGCTGCCAGGGTTAGGAAAGTCCCACCACTGCCCCAGACTGCAGACAACCAAACAAGGAAAACCAACAAACCCCACACACAACCTGTACGAAAGGTCAAAGAGCAAAAGCGGTAGCTGCCTGGCAGAGCACTCCAGGTTCCCTGCCCAAACCGAGGCCCATCATAGGCGACAGGGTGAGCAAACGACGGGAATGGCACAGCTGCCACACGGGCAGCAAGAAGGTACGCTGTCACTGGGAAGCCAAAGCAGCTTCCCTGCCCCTCACCTTCCACCTAGACAGGAGCCATCCCCAGCTGCACCGTGGGCCCAAACCCTGTCAATACGTGCCTGGGTGCTTCTGGTAGCCTGTCCCGGAGGACACGCTTGGCACGGAGCAAGCAGCAAGAGCTGATGCTGAATCAACAAGCAGCAGCCACGACAGCCTCCTCACCTCTGTACCTGGGGAGGGGCAGGGGTGTCCCCCCCAGCCTCGGGTGGCAGTGGATAACCTACGCCTTGTGCCATTCAGGTCACTTCTCCCACGCCGTCACTGGATAACACAACGTCATTTCAAGCAGAGAGCAACCAAGACTCTGAAAGTAGTGTGTAGAAATATGTTAGTAATGCAAATATTATATAAATAAACTAATTCAATGGAATTGCCTCCTTCACTCTCCTCCTTCTCTCCTCAGCCTTCTTCTAAGCCACACCTGCCCGAACCCTCCTTCCGGGCACCCACTTGCTGCTCCGTGGGCCGGGGCGGGAAGGCAGGCTGCGGGGTACCAGTGCGGGCGGCGGCGGAGGCCGGCACAGGCACTCTTGAATTCATAACCGGAGACGGGACAGGACGGGACGGGACAGCCCCGGGCGGCCCGGCAGTGCCGGCCGCCCCGTGATGCCAGGCCGAAGAGGAGCCAGCGGTGCCACGGCAGGCGCGCTGCCACTGCCACTGCCGCCGCCGCCGGAGGACACCGCTCCGCTGCGGGCCCCGCCCCGTTCTGCCTGCTGCCTGCCGCCCGCCGGGTGGGGCGGGGCGGGGCGGGCGGCGGGGCGGGATGCAGTCGCCCGCGGCGGCGGCTCTCGCCCACTGGAATGTCCGCCGCGGCCAAAGCGGAGGGGGCGGGGCGTGGCGGGGGAGCCGCAGCCAATGGGGGCGGCGGGAGGCAGAGCGGGGCTGGGGCGCGGGGGGAGCGGAGCGGAGCAGAGAGGAGGGGGTGCTGCCCGCGTCACAGCCTGTCCGCCGGGCGGGCGGGGGTCGCGAGGCGGAGCCGAGCGGCGGGCGCTTGGCGCGTCAGCGCGCTGCGGGTTCGCGACCGGGCCATGGCGGTAGCGGCCGCTCGGTGGCCCTGGGCCCTGCTGTGCCTGGCGGCGGCTCCGCTGCTCTTCCTTGGGGCGGCCGGTGAGTAGCGAGCCGGGGACGGGGGGAGGCGGCTCCGCGGGTCCCTCTTCAACAACATGGCGCAGCGGCGAGGCCGTCCGCGGGGTGCCAAGCCTTGGCGGGGGGGGAAGGGGTGTTGGCGTCGCCCCCGGGGATGTGGCGCGGTCCGGCGCCGTGGGTCCCTCCTGCCTGGAGCCGGGGGAGAGGGGGACACCCCGGCACCCGCTGCCGCCCGCACCTGCCCGGCGGGAGCGGGAGGCCGGCGGGCGCGGGGCCGCAGCAGGTGAGGGTCGAGGGCGGTTCCCGGGTGCCCGCGGGGCGCTGCCAGGAAGGGGCAGCGTCGCCTTCCTGGTGTCGGTGCTCGTCCCGCTGCCGCTGTCTAGCGTTTTAAATAAGAAGAATGGTACTGAACAAGGTATTGAATTTTTTAAACAGTGAAGAAAAGGTGTTTTATAGGGAGGAGTATAGTGGTAAAATAGTTTCCTGCATTAAAGTTGTGGTAGCAGATAACTTCTTGACAGGACCAAAAAAGAGCAATGGAAAAAGAAGGCAGCACAAGCACAGATATTGGCAAGTAGCTTTCAGTAAATAGATCATGTTGGTAGTGCTGTCACAGGAGTGGAAAATACAAAATATGTAATACTTTCAAGCAGAAGACTGCAATCACTGAGGCATTTATGGCATTTCATTGTTCTATAGTTCTGATTTCTACTGAGGTATGGTTTTAGGAATAAGGCAGTAAACAGCTAGCGGAATGAAATATGACATACTCTAGCCCAACTCTCCCTTGATAAACCTACTCATATTGCTGAGATAGCAGATCTTATCAAAGAAGGAAGTGTAGATATTTCATGGTTGGACATGAATGAAACTGGAAATATTTTTAGAGAAAGTGGGAATGAGAAAGTAAGGGACTGACTGAAAGAGATGTCATAAAACATTTCAAAAGAGGTTAACTGGAAAGAGTATTGAGGAATTGTGTTTGGAATGGATGTTGTTAATAACTTCTGTTTCTGTCTTAAGCGCTAAAGATCACTCTAGGCCAGTTTAATTTGCTGCTAATTCAAGATACCATCAATTGTTTTGTATAAAAGGAATTAAAGGACCATAAAGTTTAGTATATTATTACTTTGTTGTTACACTCTAATATAATTGATAAGACTTAAAACTCAGCCGTAGAAGTGATTGAGAAGGAGAACTATCCTGGACGTGTGTTAGTTCATTATGGGAGGGTTGAGAGCCACTGAAAACTAATGGATAAAATGCCACAGAGTATTAAATAATCTGTGTGAAAGAGTGTTTAATACAATCTTGCCTAAGATATTCATGAACTCAAATCGTCGTGACATATGCAGTTAAACCTATGCATTGGGACCTAAGCCAAGGTAAATTCTCTTTGTAGGTTGGGAACTCTGAATTCTTCGCCCTTTTAAATGTAGCAGTTACTCTCAATAAAAATTTATGTAATGAAAAATTTCTAGGACTTAGGGTGAAACAAAACAACAAAAAAATGATTGAGTAGCCAGTATTTCTGCTTGTAAGTAAAGCTTATATTTAAGTACATTTGGTTGGGTTTTTTTCTTTATAACAATTAGTTTGCTGGATGTCTTTTCATTGTGAAGCTGAATGTTTTCCTCCAGCACTGTGTTAATGTGCTTGCAGACTGATTGCATAGGCACTGAAATTTAGAAACGTTTCTGAAAATAAGTGCGCCTCTTGCCTTAAGAAAAACTGTCCTTCAAAGTTAATGTTTTTTTATTGCTGTTTCTAATATTTCTAATACCATGGCTTTATAACAGGACTAAGAAAGTGTAAAGCAAAGCTTTTGAGTTAAGTGAAATAATAACTAAAGTTTGAACATGGTGGAGCCTGCTAATGATGAAGTTGATTTTTGGCACAGATCAGCTTACTGAACATAGTGCAGGAAAACCTGCAAGATCCCATGTGTAGCTCTCAAATCAGAAAGATTTTTAAACCATCTGTGTCATATCTCAATCCTTTTCTGTGATGGTGGAAAATTGGCAAAAAACTTTGAAGTCAATTTTACAATTTCATTCTTTCATTTCATCATGTTGTAAGCAGGATTTTGGTGCTGCCGTGTGTCGTGTCTGTCCCTTCCCCCTCCCCCCCCATTTATTACTGGCATTTTGCTGTGCTGTTTTTAATTATTAATGAAAAGCTTCACCAATTACAAGTCCTACTTTGGTTTCTCTTCTTTCCTTTTCAGGAATGATAGATTTCTGCATTAAAATATAGCTCAATCCTGTAGTAGCTGTTTTAAATTCTGAGTGTTTCAGACAACCATTTCAGTGATTTCCTGTTCCTCAATATTTTCAAGCTGATTTTTTTTTTTGTCATTTCAATATTTGAGAATTTTTGGTTTGGCGGTGGTGGATTCTTTTGTTTTTTTAACTGGCTGTCTTCTTGTAACAGCTATAAGCTTTAAGATTAAAACACTTGTAAGCTGTGAAATTATCAAGTTATTTATGCCTAAGATCCCTCTTACTGGTTTGGTCAAAATCTATTTAGTAACTAGGTATTGTGAAATAGAACTTTATGTGTATGGTATCATTGTACGGTATTGCTTTTATGTTGTATTGGTGTGATATGTAGTTCAGATACAGTTGAGCAGAAATCTGTCATCATTAGATGATCCTGTATGTGAAGATGTGCGTGGAAGTAAAAGCTTTGAAGGAAATCTCTGTCTGTCAGTTTTCTAATACATTGGGCAGTAAGGATGGAAATGAATATCAAGGAGTTGTACAATTAATTAATTTTATATCGACCAAGCTTAACTCTGAATGAAGGAAATACTTGGATGGTAGGGGGAACAAAGCACAACAAAGTGTAACCTTAAAAATGCTGCTTTAAACCTCGGTGTTTCATGACTTCTCAGTGCTTCAGTTCTCGTGTGTTTTCCTGTTGTTTGCTCTGTGACTTCCATCTAGTCAGTCAAAACCACTTTTAATCATCCATCACCACAGTGAAACAATTTGTTCCAAGTCTTTAAGAAGCCAGAGTTCAATGAGCGGCTGTGTTCCTGCTCTGATTTCCTTTTCCACCTGTTCCTAACTGGTTCTGTCACTTTTCAGATTCTGTGAGATGATTCCATTTCCAAAGGCATATATAGTCTCTATGGAGTGTTTTGGTGGGGCTTTTGTTCACTTCTTATTATTGTATTTTTTTTCTTTTTTGTTTTCCCTGGGTTAATAAATTGAATTGCCTGATGAAGGAATTTGGAGGGTGCCAAACTAGGGCAAGTTAAGCAGCAGAAATGTGGCTAGAAGCAGAAGGAAGGGGAGTGAGATCTCCTTTTGGTGGCATTGAGTGTTCGGGGGTAATTCAGTGAGACTCGATGGACAGATCTGCATCAATTTCGGAACAAAAATTTCTCATGGTTTTTTTGCCTTCTGGGAAGGAAAATTTCTCACAGTCATCTGTGGACCAGAAAAATCGTCCTGATGGGTTGTCAAGTGGGTGCTTCTGTTCAGAAGTGATAGTTAAGTGCTTCAAGTCTTAAATATCTTTTTCCCTCCCCCTGCTTTTCCATAGGCTTGTCTTGTTGTTACCATGCAAAGGACAACTTAATGTGCCGTGATGTCTGTGAACAGGTAAGCTTGTTTTAAATTTGGTTTATCCCTCGGAGTTAAAATCATGCCTCTAAACAATGATGTAGCAAGATTAGGGTTATAGGGAAATGATTTTTTTGTGTGAATAGTATGGGCAAATCATGAGATGTAATATTAGTGTTATTTAAATGACAACTTAAAGGTTTAAAACTGTAGTCCTTCTTTCATAGTGGAAAACAGGTTCTGCTGAAGCTGAGGAGAAATAGAGACACAAATCTGAGGTCAGGATTTGCTCAAGAAGTGATAAGCGTGATAGGAAATGGGAGGGGTGAAGGTATTTTACCCTATTTCTGGATCTTGTGTGTTTCCACGTTTTGGGGAATTTTAAATGAAGAACAAGATGTTGGTACTGTTCTTTCTTCCTGCCCGTGCTTGTTTCTTAGCTAAGCATCCAAGATAATCATTATGTTATATGGCTTTGTGAATCTGGCAAAAATCTGCTTACTTTGTTCATAAGGTAATAACAAAGAGCTTTTTGTGCTAGATTCAAGCTTGGAAAATACTTTTCCACAACTTCTGTTTGGATTTGTACCTTTGGATAGTACATTGTACAGCTTTGTGTGTGTATTTCTATAAACTTATATACATAAAAATTTTACATCAGTAAAGCATATATTTTTTATATTATAATTGTCTTGAAATCATACCTGCCCCCTTTTCTTGTCTTTATTACCTGCTTTGGGGCTATTCAAGCCCTAAACCTGGTTATGATTAAGTTTATATTTATCTGTGATTGTACTAACAAAACTTTTAGTTTAAATTACACTTCTCCATCCCTGATATATTTATAGAATGCAACCAAAATCCCTTTCAGCTTTCCTATTGTTAGGCCAAACAAGGAAAAGTCATACAGTCTCTTTGCATAAGATAGAAGAAGATCAAGTGTGGGACCACCTGAGGAACCTGAAGGTGCACAAGTCCATGGGACCTGATGAGATCCATCCGTGGGTCCTGAGGGAACTGGCAGATGAAGTCGCTAAGCCACTACCCATCATATTTGAGAAGTCGTGGCAGTCTGGCGAGGTTCCTGCTGACTGGAAAAGGGGAAACATAACCCCCATTTTCAAAAAGGGAAATAAGGAAGACCCGGGGAACTACAGGCCAGTCAGTCTCACCTCTGTGCCTGGCAAGATCATGGAGCAGATCCTCCTGGAAACTCTGCTGAGGCACACAGAAATCAAGGAGGTGATTGGTGACAGCCAGCATGGCTTCACCAAGGGCAGATCATGCCTGACTAATTTGGTGGCCTTCTACGAAGGGGTCATAACGACGGTGGACAAAGGAAGATCGACTGATGTCATCTACTTGGACTTGTGCAAGGCATTTGACACTGTCCCACACGATATCCTGGTCTCTAAATTGGAGAGACATGGATTTGACAAATGGACCATTCGATGGATAAAGAACTGGCTGGACGGTCGCACTCAAAGAGTTGCGGTCAACGGCTCGATGTCCAAGTGGAGACCAGTGACAAGTGGCGTTCCTCAGGGGTTGGTGCTGGGACCTGTACTGTTCAACATCTTTGTAGGAGATATGGACAGTGGGGTCGAGAGCACCCTCAGCAAGTTTGCCGATGATACCAAGCTGTTTGGCGAGGTAGACACGCTGGAAGGGAGGGATGCCATCCAGAGGGACCTGGACAGGCTGGAGAGGTGGGCCCAAGCCAACTTCATGTAGTTCAACAAGGCCAAGTGCAAGGTCTTACATCTGGGTCGGGGCAATCCCAAGCACAATTACAGGTTGGGCGGGGAATGGCTGGAGAGCAGCCCTGAGGAGAAGGACCTGGGTGTGCTGATCGACGAGAAGCTCAACATGAGCCAGCAATGTGCGATCGCAGCCCAGAAGGCCAACCGCATCCTGGGCTGCATCAAAAGAAGTGTGGCCAGCAGGGCGAGGGAGGTGATTCTGCCCCTCTACTCCACTCTCGTGAGACCCCACCTGGAGTACTGCGTCCAGCTCTGGAGTCCCCAACATAAGAAGGACATGGACCTGTTGGAGCGTGTCCAGAGGAGGGCCACGAGGATGATCCGAGGGCTGGAGCACCTCTCCTATGAGGAGAGGCTGAAGGAGTTGGGGCTGTTCAGCCTGGAGAAGAGAAGGCTCCGGGGAGATCTTATTGCGGCCTTTCAGTACCTAAAGGGGGCCTACAGGAGAGCTGGGGAAGGACTTTTTACTAGGGCATGTAGTGACAGGACAAGGGGGAATGGCTTCAAACTGGAAGAGGGCAGGTTTAGATTGAACATTAGGAAGAAGTTTTTCACTTTGAGGGTGGTGAGGCACTGGAACAGGTTGCCCAGAGAGGTTGTTGAGTCCCCATCCCTGGAGGTGTTCAAGGCCAGGCTGGACGTGGCCTTGGGCAACCTGGTCTAGTGGGAGGTGTCCCTGCCTATGGCAGGGGGGTTGGAACTCGATGATCTTCAAGGTCCTTTCCAACCTAAACCATTCTATGATTCTATGATTCTATGATTCTCTCAATTCCTATAATTATTCTTGCAGTCCTTCCAGCATAAGTTTATCTCTTTGAATACAGGTAAGCAGAACCATACATGGTTATTATAAATGAAAGTGTAGCACTTACTCTTAAAAATAGTGATAAAACTTATGTGTAAGTAAGAGAAAGATATACATTCCTGTACATAAACAAATTTAATTGGCAGGTTTAGTAGCTGCATTGAGAGGGCATGTGGAATAGTCTGTCCAGTTCTTTCTTCTTTTCCATTGGTTTGAAGTTCCTAGTTTATCATGTGAATTCCTGTTAGCTGTTCATGAAAGGCCTTGAGCTTTTTACTGTCAAATTTCATCCCGTTTCTGTTATACTGGTTCTAATTATTGTGTAGGGTTTTCTGTGGTTTTTGTAATATATTCTGATCTTGCCTCATCTGGATGATCTCCCTCTACTCAGATAATCAGCATATTCAGAGTCTTTGTGGTGAGAGGTCTAGAACAAGTCTAAAGCAAGACTGGCGCCCCTCAAATTGTTCTATTAGGAACTGTCTTAGTTACCTCACATCAGGCTGGTAGCATCGTTTTGTGAATAAACCTTTGATATAGGCCAACAAACTGGCCGAAGGGGCTGTCTTCTAATTTCTTACTGATTTTCATGTTCTGTAACTTAACCATTGTGTGCAGCACAATTCAAATGCTTTGTCTATGTTGAATCTGTTTTGGAATGTATTATGTGATACTTACCCCCTTGTCTTAAACATAAAATTTATAGGATGAAGGTTTACATACATGGAAGGTGACTGTAAGGGAACAGAGTTGGCTGAATGATTTGCCTCTTTCTGTTTTTCTAAACACCTTTTCTAAAATATTTGCTATGCACTCGTTGTCTTGTCTGTACCACCACACTGTACCACCCTGACATGATAATTTCTTTAATAATAAAAGAAAAAATGTTTTCCTCTTAGACTTGTTAGTTTGTGCCATAAAATGTTGAAGTTGTTTGCCAGGGACAGCAGGGAAAGAGAGCAGGCTTGTGCCCCATATTTCTATTTAACTAATGCTTAGGAAACACCAGTGACCCAGGTGCACTGACAGGAATTTGGGTGTTAACACAGCTGTTTCTTGTGAAGAGGTCTAGCAGGAGGTGCAGATGTACTGCTCGAGACTGTGTGCACCTGTTATGTCCAGAAGGACAGTCGCTGACACTGGCTGGGCCAACCACTCATGACGTGTTGCAGGTCTTGACCCATAGTGAGCTCTTGAGGAAGAATATGTCTATCCAGGTCTTGGATGGCAGGGAAAGGATGATGTCTCTCCTTAAGTCAATGGCACTTAAACTGTGGGTGTCATGCTCTGGTCAGCTTCATGAACTGTCAGATAAAGAAGACAAGGATAGAAGCATTGCCTCCGTGTAAATGGGAGCTAGACAAGCTCTTCAGGGAGAACCTGCAAGGGCAGTAACCTGAACTATGCGTTGTATGGAAAGAAGAATGGCCAGAGGCTATGCTTAGTGGAGTCTGAAAGTTTGTGACTCCTGACAGCAGGAAGAAGTTTCTTGGCCTGTCTTTGGATATGCACTTACAGAATAGATTTGGGGCCTTAGGACAGGTGAGGAGGAACAAGTAACATCAGGGAGCCATGTTGGCCTAATCAACTGGTTGTAAACAGTGCCAGCAGGAGAAAGACTCCCTTCTGCAGGGAATGGAGGCACTCATATGCAGATGAGACTTGCTGTCTAAGGTGGTTTGTTTTTTAGGGACTCAGATCTAGGATGTTGCAGAAATTGCAAGGGTTTTTTTTGACTATTACCCATTGGTTGCTCATCTGCATGGACACCAGTGATACTATTGAGGGAGGCCTTGCATGGGTAAAAGATAACTACAGCCCAGGGACTGGGGTGAAGGGCACAGTGGACCTGGTGGTGTTCTCCTTGATCCTGCCAGTTAAGAAAAAAGGCTTGATTAAGAGTAAGGAATTCTGCTAACTAGTAATTGAACTTATTTAAGTGAGCTGTTTGAAAAAGAAAACCTGGATTACAGGTTTGTTTGTCAACTAACATGATTCAAACATCTAATTATTTTGCATTCTTTCTAAGTATTATTCCAAGCTCAGTTTCAGTATCGTCATCTTCTCATGATTATTTGATTGTCTGTCAAATACTGTAGCAAGGAATAACTTCTTTCTTTACTAGATATTTTATTCCTAAGTGTATTTCTGGGAAATTTCACAGTGATAAGGTTCCTGGCAGCATTCATCTCTGTACCACTCCAGAGATCTCTATCCAGATCCTCCTCCAAGAATAAGAATAGTCCATCCCATTTCTCAGGAAAACACATTAATGTTTCAAGAGGCTGCCTTGGCTAACCAGCAAAGTCATGAACAAGCTTCAATGCAGAAAGGCAGTATAGAGAAGGTAGAAGCAGGGAAAGGTTATAAAAGAGAAATTTAGAAAGTTTGCCCAGTCATGTAAGGTTACATTGGGAAAGAAAGCTCAACTGGAGTTGAGACTTGCAGAGGATATCAAGGACAAGACATGCTATGGTAGTAGTTAAGGATTGAAGAAAGAAAAATGTGCAACTGTTGCTGAATTCAGCACATGATTCAGTGTCAGCACAGATAAGACAGAGGTACTGAATGCCTTCTTTCCTGCGCCTTTGTTAACAAAGTCTCCCAGACCTCTGTGCATAGAGACAGGGTTCAAGGAGGAGTACTACCAGTACTCCTGGTGATGGTTGAGTCAGGAGTTACTTGAGAAAATTTGACCCCAGTGACTCCATGGGACTAGATAGACGACATCTGAAGGTGCTGAGAGAGCTGGCTGGTGTCACTGCAAGGTTACTATCTCTCATCTTTGAAAGGTTGTGGAACTTGGGGGAGGTCCCCAATGACTAGAGAAGGACAAATGATTTACCCATATTCGAAAACAAAACCAAAAAATCCCCCAAAGAATGGTTCCCAATCCAGCAAACTACAGACTAGTCACCTTCTCTTAAATGCCTGGGAAAAATCATGGACAGAGTCCTCTCAGAACACATTTCTGGGCATGCAAGGGGTAAATCATGCCTGACAAACCCGATTGCCTTTGATACTAAGGCTTGATTTCTGGATGAGGGGAAAGGAGTGGATGTCATTTGTGTTCACTTTAGCAAGACTTTCAACACAGCCTCCCTCAATATTTTGCTATCCATTTTAGGATAATGTGGTTTTGATGGATGGACAACTGAATGAGTAAAAAAATTGGCTGGATAATCAGGCCCAGAGATAGAGGTTAGTGGGTCCTACTCTGCCTGCAGGCTAATAAGTGCAATACCGAAGGAGTCTGTTCTGGGACCTGTCCTGTTTAACATCTTTATTAATGACCTGGAGGAGGTGACAGATTCCACTCTTGTTGAGTTTTCAGGCAATATCAAGCTGGAAGGAAAAGTTGATATTCTTAACGGCAGGTCTGTCATCCAGAGGGACCTGGACAGATGAAAGGAATTGGCCAACAGGAACTTTATGAAATTCAGCAAGGAGAAATGCGAAGTCCTGCACCTGGGAAGAAAGAATCACTTGCAACAATATGAGTTGGAGATTGATTAGCTAGGGAGCAGATTTGCTGAAAAAGCACCCAAGGGTACTGGTATGTAGACAGCAAGTTGAACATGAGCCAGCAGTGTGCCCCAACAGTAAAGAAGTCATCTGGGGCTATATTAACAGGAGCATAGCTAGAAGGTCTAGAGAAATTATTTTCCCCATTTAAGTCAGCACTTGCTGACCACATCTAGAATACTGTATCCAATTTTGTCCCCCCTGTTACAAGAAAGACATCAGTTAACTAGAACAAGTTAGCAGAGTAAACAGGGTGATCAGAGGCCTGGAGCACATGCCCTCTCTGGAGAGGCTGAGGGAACTGCCTTTAGCCAGGGGAAGAACGAGCACATCAGAGCAGCCTTCTGATACACGTAATAAGATTGCTCAGAAGACACAGCCAAGCTCTTCACAGTGGTACGTAGTGGGAGGACAAGTGAGAGCAGTCATAAATTGAAACTAGAAAGTTCCACCTCTTTTTAAGTTGGTTACAAAGCTACCTTGCAATGACAGTGGCTAGCTTCTCAACATCCTCACTTGCATCCCATGAACTTCTGGATGTTCAGTTTACTTAGGTGGTGCTTAACTTGATCTTGCTGTGCTGTGGGTAGTATTCATTCCCCTGATAGTTTTGATAGTCTCTTTAGGTTTTGTTCATCTTTGTTCCACAAAAATTACTTTCTTCAGGGTTTTTTGGAAGGAGTTTAGTTGCCTGAGGTCATGTAACATGTTGGAGAAAGTTAATTAAATAAGAGTTGTATAATATATTGATATGTGGGGCAGAAATCTCTTACGTTTTTCGCGCTGCCTATTCAGTAGAAACTTTTTGATTGAAGTGTTTGAGGAGGAAATTCTCATTCACTTCTAAATATAAAAATTCTTTTTTCATAAAAAGTGGAACATATTTGAAAGACTATAAATATATAAAAGAAAATCTTAACTTTACATTGTTTACATATTAACTGTTAGTCAAAGTTGTCAAGGGTAGATAGTAGTGAAACTAAAAACAAATAAATCAATGGAAAAAATATTCAGTATGTAGTTACATTCTATATGTTTTAAGGTATGTTTTGTTTTTAACAGATTTTGTCTTCTAAGAGTGATTCACGTTTGAAGCACTTACTGCAACGAGCACCTGAGTATTGTCCAGAATCAATGGTAAGGCTGGCTAGTTTTTAATTAAAGAAAACAAAACAACTAATTTTATATTAACAAACTTTTGCTTTCAAAAATAAGGTTTTGAAATTACTTGTATTTTATTTACTTGCTCTGTTTTGAGGCGGTAGAACATGTGTGTACGTCTTCAAGCTTCTTCCTTGTTATGAGGACTAGAAAAATTCTTATAATGAAATTTGATCCTCAAAGTAGGATTTTTTTGTCAGTGACAGTAGGATTGAGCACACACTGAGCAAGTTTGCCAGCAATACCAAGCTGTGTGGTGCAGTCGGCATGCTCTAGGAAAGAAATGCCATCCAGAGGGACCTGGACAGGCTTGAGAGGTGGGCTTGTGTAAACCTCATGAGGTTCAGCAAGGCCAAATGCAAGGTCCTGCACCTGGGTCACGGCAATCCCGTACACAAATACAGGCTGGATGGAAAATGGATTGAGAGCAGCCCTGAAGAGAAGGACTTGGGGGTGTTGGTTGAGGAGAAGCTCAACATGAGCCAGCAATGTGCGCTTGTAGCCCAGAAAGCCAACTGCATCCTGTGCTGCATCAAAAGACGCGTGGCCAGCAGGGCGAGGGAGGTGATTCTGCCCCTCTACTCCGCTCTCCTGAGACCCCCACCTGGAGTACTGCATCCAGCTTTGGAGTCCTCAGCACAAGAAGGACATGGAACTGTTTGAGTGAGTCCAGAGGAGGGCCACAAAGATGATCCGAGGGCTGGAGCATCTCTCCTATGAGGACAGGCTGAGAGAGTTGGTGGTGTTCAGCCTGGAGAAGAGAAGGCTCCGGGGAGACCTTATAGCAGCCTTCCAGTATCTGAAGGGCACCTACAAGAAGGCTGGAGAGGGACTTTTTACAAGGGCGTATCATGATCGGATGAGGGGTAATGGCTTCAAACTAGAACAGGATAGATTTAGATTAGATAGCAGGAAGAATTTTTTCACTATTAGGGAGGTGAGGCACTGGAACAGGTTGCCTAGAGAAATTGATGCCCCATCCTTCGAGGTGTTCAAGGCCAGGCTGGACAGGGCTTTGAGCAACCTGGTCTAGTGGAAGGTGTCCTGCCCGTGGCAGGAGTCTTGGAACTAGACGATCTTTAAGGTCCCTTCCAACCTAAACCATTCTATGACTCTGTGATTCTATGAAAATGGGAAAATGATTGACACAATGATTTTTCTAACTCCCAGTTACCATCTTGATAAGTGGCAAGTTTACTGTCCAGTGTCTATCTTAAATTAATATTGCTGATATTATTTATAAACATTTATAAAAGACATCTAGCTATAAAATAGCTAACAGTTCACCTTAATACCCTATTTGCTGTTTTCAGATACCACTTGTCTTTGTTGAAAAGGTGTTCTAGAGACATTCTACAGATGAGCAGATAGGTTATGAATTTAATGAGATGGTCTGTTTTCTGGAACGCTGGTTACAGACATTGTGTTGTCTGTATTCCTTCAGGTAATATGATAGAAAGGGTATTGCCTGGTATTAAGTAATACAGTAACTGCCAACACAAGAGGCTACTTTATATTAGAATCATAGAATCATTGAGGTTGGAAAAGACCCTTAAGATCATTGAGTTCAACCATTAACCTTCTCATGCAATAGAGGAAGTCAACTGAATCAATGGGGTAGAACTAGTAGAAGTAGCAGCTCTTTACCCTTTTCTTTTGAGCTCACTCTGACTTTTGTCTCAGGGGGAAACTCCCACAGATATGGAGGAGGATAGTTTCAGATCATTAGATACAGATCCATTGCAACTTTAGAAAGTCATTAATTCCTGCGATGACAGAATCATTGCATGACAATATGGGTTGCCGTTTCAGTGTGATTGAATTGAACTTTTCATTTTGTCTTAAAGAACATGTTCAACACTCTTTGATTTAAGGCCCCTTGTGGTGGGTTGACCTTAGCTAGATGTCAGGTACCCACTAAGCTACTCTTATCACTCCCCTTCCTCATCTGGAAAAGGGAGAGAAAATATGACAAAAGGCTCATGGGTTGAGATAAGGACTGGGAGATCACTCACCAATTACCATCATGGGCAAAACAGACTCGGCTTGGGGAAATTAATTTAATTTATTGCCAATCTAATGGTCGGAGTAGGATAATGAGAAATAAGAACAAATCTAAAAACACCTTCCCCCTACCCTTCCCTTCTTCCCAGGCCCAGCTTCACTCATGATTTCTCTACCTCCTCCCCCTGAGCATCACAGGGGCAGGGTGAATGGGGGTTGCGGTCAGTTCATCACATGTTGTCTCGGTCACTCCTTCCTCCTCATGCTCTTCCACTGCTCCAGTGTGGAGTCCCACCCACAGGAGACAGTCCTCCATGTACTTCAAGCATGGGTCCTTCCCATGGGCTGCAGTTCTTCAAGAACTGCTCCAGTGTGGTTGCTTTCCATGGGGGGCAGTCCTTCAGGAACAAACTGCTCCAGAGTGGGTCTCCTGCAGGGCCACAAGTCCTGCCAGGAAACCTGCTCCAACATGGGCTTCTCTCTACAGGGTCCTGTTAGGAGCCTGTTCCAGCACAGGCTTTCCGCAGGCTGCAGCTTCCTTCAGGGCACATCCACCTACTCTGGTGTGGGGTCCTTCATGAGCTGCAGCGTGGGTACCAGCTCCACCATTAACCTCCATGGGCTGCATGGGGACAACCTGCTTCACCATGGTCTTCACCACAGGCTGCAGGGGAATCTCTGCTTTGACACCTGGAGCACCTCCTCCCCCTCCTTCTTCACTGACCTTGGTGTCTGCAGAGTTGTTTCTCTCACGAGTTCTCACTCCCCTTTCCCAGCTGCTGTTGCATAGCAGTTTTTACCCTTTCTTAAATACCTTATCACAGGGGTGCTACCACCATTGCTGATTGGCTGGGCCTTGGCCAGCAGCACGTCCATCGTAGAGCCAGCTGGAACTGGCTCTGTTTGACATGGGGAAGCTTCTGGCCATCTTCTCACAGAAGCCACCCTTGCAGCTCCCTCCCCCCCCAAAACCTTGCCACTTAAACCCAATACACCCCTTAAGACTTGTCACGTGCCTTCCTACTCTGCAGAATTTTGAATTTTCCTCTGATTTAATCTAATTAAGGTTTTCCTAGTGCTTGCTTAAAAAATGTTATTGAATTCAATAACATTGTACTAAAATACATGTAATCCTTCAAGGCTTTTCTGTACTCTTGTCATTTTAAATACTATGCTGTGATCATATTGTCTAAGTGTTATAAAGCTTCAGTTGTAGGACATGTAAACTTCTAGCATACAGTGTATAGCAACTCCCATAGCTTTTAGTTCTTCAGGCTTCTAACACAGTGCACCCACTGTAACCGTGATACATACTTGTTTCTGAGAGTTGAACTAATTTCTTACCCTAGATAGAATTCTTCCTCTGCTGCCTAAACCTGCTTCTTCCAGGACATTTGTAACTTTTATTGGGTGGGTAACATAAGTACCTGTGGCAGACCGGTGTCTGACCTGAGATTTCTTTTATAGTAGCCTCAGTGTATAGGACAGAGTCAACTTGGCTAGTAGTCCCAGTAATAACAGTAATGAGATAGGGACAGGAACTGTTTGGTAAGCTCTTCACTCTTTTTTTTTTTCTGCCAAAAAAATAATAAAAAAAAAACATTTACAGAATTCTTCTGCCTAATACCATCAGCCACTTAAGTCATTTAGCAGAACATGTGCTTAGGACCAGAAGTGCTTTGCAGCTGGGGTAAAGCCAACAGATCCCCATTGTAACTTTTCATGTTAGTAAACTTCACTTATACAACTCTTTCTGCCATGTATTTATCTTTCCCTGAAGCTACATGTCTCTGGTCTCTAGGGTACCTTAGAACCTCTTTCTTTAGTTTTGTGGGTGGTTATATGTGTTGTTTGGGTGTTTTTTTTTTTAAGCTGGTGGAAAGGAGTGCTAGGGCAATAAGCTTCTCCACAGGTCATGGTTCTTGATAAATCTTTTCTTTGTTGAAACAGTTGTTATCTAGTTCTCTAAACACTGGTGGAGAAAGTTGACTAGCTAGCCTATTCCAGGTAATCACAGCATGTTCTGCACCTACAATACACTGCTATTGATTCCGTACTCTGTAGACAGCAGCCTTCTCGTCAAAGCAAGTAATACTTAACTTACATCACTTAACACTTTTTCAAAAGATGTTTTAGACATATGAATTCTTCCAATAGCATATATAAAACCCAGGGCAAAAATGCTGAAAATTCTAGCAGACACAAAACAGCAACTCTGTTATTCTTTAGACTTACTTTTGCTTAATTGCATTTTACTTTTCAGGGAGAAGTGTGGGGTTGTATAAATTCTTCTTTGCCAGGTAAGAAATATTAGTTTGCTTTTAAATTGTGTTGCTTTTTCACCATCTGCATGTTTTGATGTTACGTCTATTGCCTGCACCTATAGATTTCATGCTAATTTTACTTTCATTATGTTTCCATTATAAACTGTATTTGATGTCTAGTTTCCTGTAGTCTAAACTGGGTTACCTGTGCTTTTTTTTAACACTTCTTTTCTTTTTCTAGTTAGAAAATGTTTAATATGTTTTTATGATTGAACGTGTGTGCTTCTTTGACACATCCAAGAAATAGCAGTTTCTTTCCTTTAAAGATTTTCTATGATTTTTATTTTCAGTATACCTTAGTCTGATCTATAAAATCATGGATTACTGCAACTTTGCTCTAGATGCAGTATAATTTGGAAAAAAACCTGAGTAACAGGGGAAATAGTAAGAACTAGACAAACAATTCAAGAAGTGCAGAGGCTCAGATCAGGAGCCAAACTGCTTAGTACAGGTGGATTTAGAATGTTAAAGCATAAATCACAAGACAGAACTGTTGTGTTAAAAGAAGAGGTCAAAAATAGGTGAAATTGGACTTAACTAGTACTATTGTATCATATGTCATTTGTAAAAGAATTTGAGTGAAATTAGCGTGCTATGGTTGAAAAAGTGGTAGTGAGGAAAGAGGAGGCTGTAACAGTTTTATAGCATCTGCTCAGACTTCCCTCCAACCCTGCTTCAAACGCAAACTGTTGGTTCCAGTGCATGCAAAGAGATTTACTGTCTTATATTTTGCTAGTTTTACTTAACCAATAATATTTTTTGGAGTTGCAGTGCTTCTGTCTGATCTAAAACCTGATAAATTTTAATTTGGAGACAGTACATAATCTTCGCTGAAGCTCAGTTAAGCAAACTGAACGCAAGTCTGTGGGACCTGATGGATACCCTTACGAGTGCTGAGGGAGTTGGCTAATGTCATTGCAAGGTCACTCTCAATAATCTTTGAAAGGTCATGGCTATTGAGAGAGGATGCTAAGGACTGGAAAAAGCAAATGTCACTCCTGCCTCGAGAAAGGGCAAGGAACACCTGGGGAGCTACAGGCTGGTCAGTCTTACCTCACACCCTGGGAAGGTAATGGAGCAGATCTTCCTGTGAACCATTTCCAAACACATCAAGGACAAGAAGGTGACTGGTTATAGTCAGCGTGGATTTATGAAGGGGAAATAGTGCGTAGCCAACTTGATAACCCTCTATGATGAGATGACTGGCTTATTAGAGGAGGGTGGAGCAGTGGATGTTGTCTATCTCAACTTTAGTAAGGCTTTAAGCGCTGTTTTTTATAACATCCTTAGAGATAAGCTGATGAAGTATGGGCTGGATAAGTAGACAGTGGAGGTGGATTGAAAACTGGCTGAACTGCTGTGCTCAAAGGTTTGTGATCAGTGTCACAGAGTCCAGCTGGAGGCCAGTATCCTGCAAGTGTACCTTCAGTGTATTTGCAGATGATACAAAACTGGGAGGAGACGTTGCTAGACCAGATAGTTGTGCTGCCGTTCAGAGGGATGTTGACAAGCCAGAGAAATAGGCAGACGGGAACTTCATGAAGTTCCAAAAAAGGAAATGCAAAGTCCTGTACCTGGTAAAGGCCCCATGTTCCACAGCACACAGGAGGCTGACCATCTGGAAAGCATCTTTGTAGAAACAAAGCTTTGTGGACAGCAAGTGGAATGTGATCCAGTAATGTGCCCTTGTAGCAAAGAAGGCCAACAGCACTCAGGTTGCATTAGGGAGAGTGTTGCCAGCAGATCAAGGGAAGTGATCCTTCCTCTCTACTCAACGTTGCTGAGACCACATCAGGGATACTGTGTCCAGTTCTGGGCGTCTGGGTAAGAGAATGGTATGAACACACTGGAGCAAGTCCAGCAAAGAGCCACTTTAAGATGATTAAGGGACTGGAACATATATGAGGACAGGCTGAGAGAGCTGGGATTGCTTACCATTGTCAAGAAGAGAAAGCTGAGAAGGGTGGATCTTATCAACATCACGTTGAGGAAGGTGATTCTGCCCCTCTATTCCGCTCTTGTGTGACCCCACCTGGAGTACTGCATCCAGGTCTGGGGCCCTGGACATGGACCTGGACCTGTTAGAGCGAGTCCAGAGGAGGGCCACGAAGATGATCAGAGGGCTGAAGCACCTCTGCTATGAAGACAGTCTGAGACAATTGCGGTTGTTCAGCCTGGAGAAGAGAACGCTCCGGGGACACCTTATTGCAACCTTTCAATAGTTAAAGGGGCCTGATAAGGAAGAAGGGAACTGACATTTTAGCAGGGTTTGTTGCAAAGAGAAGGTTCTAGGGAGACCTTACAGCGGCCTTTCATTACTTAAAGGGGGCCTAAAGGAAAGATGGAGAGGGACTAGAGTCCCTCATCACTACATCTGGGGGTGTAGGACGAGGGGTAATGGGTTTAAACTGAAAGAGGGTAGATTAAGGTTAGATATTAGGAAGACATTCTTTACTCTGAGAGTGGTGAGACACTGGAAGAGGTTGCCCAGAGAAGTTGTGGATCCCTGGAAGTGTTCAAGGCCAGGTTGGATGGGGCTTTGAGTAATCCGGTCTAATGGAAGGTGTCCCTGCCCAGGGCAGGGGGCTTGGAACTAGATGATCTTTAAGGTCTCCTCCAACTCTAACCATTCTATGATCAGTATTTATAATTATCTGATGGAAGTGTGTAAAGAAGATGGAGCTATGCTCTTCTCAGTGGTATCCAGTGGCAGGACAAGAGGCAGTGAGCACAGATTGAACAAGGGTAATTTCCACTGAAACATAAGAAGAAACTTTTTTACTGTAAGGATGATTGAACAGTGGAAAAGGTTGCCCAGAGAGGTTTTGGAGTCTCCATCTGTGGAGGTATTCAAAACCGTATTGGGCATGGTCCTGGGCAGTCTGCTCTAGCTGACCTTTGAGAAGGGAGGTTGGACTAAACAATCTCCAGAGGTTCCTTCCAACCTCGGTGATTCTGTGTTTTTCTTTCTGATTTTTCTTCCCTTTGACAAGCCTCAGTACAGAAAGTATTTCATTACAGAGTTTAGAATGGGGCCACAAACTGAGTTTTGACTGGATCAGCATCTCTGGTTTTTCGTAGTACAGCATCCACAAAACTTTCACACACACATGCACACACAGACACAGACACTATGTTGAAACGGTATACAGCCCTCCCAACATCAGTGTTGTCATGGACAGCTGCAGAATATTGACTGGATAAACAGATTACTTTGATAGTTATTTTGTTTCTTAACAGCTGTATGATATGCCTGGCAGTTTAGTTAAGAATGCAGGTGGAAAGCTGTTTTGCATATGGTTTTCAATGGCATCCTCTCATAACACAACGTATATGCTAAATAATTTGGGACTCTGCCTTATAATTTTGCTGCTTTATGTATCCTCTGTGTATTTCCATTATGGTTTGTGTTTTCTCCTGTTCCATACCTTCCCCACAGTAACTTGATATTACTGATCTATGTTAAAATTTTGAAATTGTTTAATTTACCAGTAGCTTCATCACAATAGTTACCTTAAAATTTTAATATTCTCATAGCTACCACGTGAGCTTTTTCACATTTGTTCCCAGTTCCTTAAACCCGTCAGGATGGTCTTCTATTAACTTTCTTTTATGGCTCATCCTCACAAAACAACACTGTAAGTCATGTTTTATTATCCTTGCCAAGACAGTGTTGTAAGCCTTAAATACTTAAGACTAGATGTTCAAGAATGTAAGTATTCTCTGACAGAAAATTGCTTTTCCATGTTTTCTGAAAACAAATATCATTAGTTTGTCAATGGTTGTTTATTAAATCCAGTAGGCCTGCAGAACACATATTATTTTTTGGGACTTGTCTAGGAAACTAAAGTTTCTTTATGACCATGATACTGTTCAAGATATTGCTTATAAAAGATGATCAAGGGACCCTCAGCTGGGGGGAAGCAGAGAGGAGGAGAGCAAACCCAGCAACCTGTAATTCCAAATGACAACTATGTTCTGATTTTAAGCTTTATCATTTTCTGTAAGCAGACTGTTGAAGACTTCAAAGAGACAACAAAATTATTCTGACTTGGGCTTTCTTGCACCCTTCTTGACACATGCAACTCTTGAACATGAGAAGCCTACTTGTTTTTCACTTTCTTCTTTTTCCATCTTCCTTTTTGTTTTCCTCCGCAGTTTCCTCAGGGTCACGGTGATCCAGCATTTCTTAGATGTTTTCAGAATGTAGAATGTTTCTCTCATCACAAAATAAATGTATCAGAGATGAGATTCTAATTTTTCATATTTATACAGCTTTTTACTTCTGTTTCTGACTTCAATACTCTTGTGGAGACTGCAGTAAAATGTTTATAATAAGGAAGAAAAATGTGCGTGTGTTGTAAGTCATGTCACTAATGTGATGTGGCTTTTGGAAACTTTTTGGAGAAGATGTGGGACAAGAGCCTGTGTTATGCAACTAGATGATCTTTTATTTTTTATAGTTCAAGGAACAGTCAGAACTATGGACTCTGGTCAATTAGTTGTGCTTTGAATGCATATTTTCATCTAGAAATGCATGCATTTTAATTACCTTGACTACAAAACTAATTTTTAAGTTGCTGTATTAAAATTGCAGTTCAATGTTTTTTTTAAGATGTGACATCAACTTTTTTTTCCTTTGCAAACTTGTTTGCTACTCGTAAATATTCTGGGGAGTGGTCCAGTTGCCAAGAAAATACTAACTATGGCTGAAACTTATCAGCATTCTTAATTTGGCATGTATTTGTAGCTTGCTTCATTCTTTTAGCACAGTTTAGTTCCAGTAAAAGTATGTCTGAAAACCACAGGCTCTGTATTGCACAAAATATGGATGCTTGATTATTCGGTGGTGATTCACTGGTGACTATTCAGTGGTACATTGCCCCTAAAGCTGTACAGCTGTATTTATCATGTGTTTCTCCTGGATATATCTGGTTATTGCAGCATAGATTTCTGGAAATCTTGTTTTCATTTTGCACGTTATATTTCTTTTACATTTTAGGGCTTTAAACTAGATTCAACGGGGGAAGGGGGTATTATCGGGTTTGCCCATGACCAGCCAAGGAATGTCGTGCTAAGGAAAGAGGAACGGGGTGCTGGTGAGGGCCTGCAGCCATTAGCTCCTAAATGTGCTGGCTACGCTACAGCATGCTCAAAGTCTTACGTAGATGAGCCAGGAGCTCCTGGACCAACAGGAGCCAATGGGGAGGCACTGTTAATACACGGCAAAGGAATGCCGCTTGGAGAGCAGCGCAAGGTAATTACAGCTGCTCCAGCCAAGTCAGCCTCAACGAAGACAAGGCTGAAGTGCCTCTATACAAATGCACGGAGCATGGGGAACAAAGAGGAGCAACTAGAAATGTGTGCACGCCTCCAAGGCTACGATCTCATTGGCATCGTAGAAACTTGGTGGGACGACTCCTATGACTGGAGAGTTGGCATGGAAGGCTATAGGCTCTTCAGGAGAGACAGGCAAGGAAAACGAGGAGGCGGTGTTGCCTTATATGTTAATGAGCAGCTGGAATGCATGGAGCTCAGTCTAGGGATGGATAAAGAGCCAACTGAGAGCCTATGGGTCAGGATTAAAGGGAAATCGGGAGCAGGGGACATTACAGTGGGGGTTTGCTACAGGCCACCCGACCAAGAAGACCAAGTGGATGAAGCCCCCTATAGACAGATAGGGGTGGCATCACATTCACAGACTCTGGTTCTCATGGGTGGCTTCAACCACCCTGACATCTGCTGGAAGGGTAACACAGCCAGGCATAGGCAATCCAGGAGGTTCTTGGATTGCACTGAGGACAACTTCCTTCTCCAAGTGGTTGAGCCAATGAGGAGAGGAGCTATGCTGGACCTTGTTCTTACCAACAGAGAGGGGCTGGTAGACAGTGTCAAACTCAAGGGTAGCCTGGGCTGTAGTGACCATGAAATGGTCGAGTTCGAAATTTTCAAGGCAGCGAGGAAGGTGCGCAGCAGGCTGACAACCCTGGACTTTGGGAGAGCTGACTTTGGCCCCTTGAAGAATCTGCTTGGTATGGTGCCGTGGGATGAAGCACTGGAGGGAAGAAGGGTCCAAGAAAGCTGGTTAATATTCAAGGACCACCTCCTCCAAGCTCAGGAGCAATGCATCCCTACAAAGAGGAAGGCAGACAGAAAAGCCAGGAGGCCTACATGGATGAATAAGGAGCTCCTGGACATGACCAAAAG
>VUYV01000167.1:1658852-1718767 GCA_008711295.1 Anarhynchus alexandrinus | reverse complement strand
CCCCATCCCTGGAGGTGTTCAAGGCCAGGCTGGACATGGCCTTGGGCAACCTGGTCTAGTGGGAGGTGTCCCTGCCTATGGCAGGGGGGTTGGAACTCGATGATCTTCAAGGTCCTTTCCAACCTAAACCATTCTATGATTCTGTGATTTTTTAAATTGCTTGTACCTTGCAATATCAATCATACTTATAAATATTCTACAGAACATTACTGTTTTGATTGAAAGGAGTCTCTGTATCGCTCCACATATGAGAGTTATGCAGAAACAACTGCTACATAATTTTTAGGCCTAAAATAAGATGTAGTGGGTAGGTGATTTGGCAATTAACTGTATATGTAGTTAAACATGTGCATTACTTTCATGTAGACATTCATTTGCTTTTGGAATTAGTTTAAAACAATGCATCAAATCCTGACTTTTTGAGCATTGATTACAAACTACTGATATTTGCACAACAGCCATCTCTTTAACACTTTCAAAAAGATGCTCAGCCTCTGAAAAACTAATTCTGTGCCCCAGTTACGGAAGGGGAAGGTGGACTGAAATTGAAGTTGTTTGCAGCCTTAAAAGCTGCTTTGAACTACTTTGAATTGGAAAGGTGAGCCAATAATCTGAATAGATGTGAAGAGGATTTGGACAATCTCCAAAAAGACTGGTAAATCGGTGTCCTGCAGTGCTTCCAGAAGGTCTGGACCATTCAGATGGTACACGGTCACTTCAAACTGACAGAACACAGGCTGCAACCAAAAGCTGTTCTTCACCTTTGCCTCTCTGCTCCCTCCACCTGCTATGCAATCCTGCTACCTTGCTTGTGTTGAGCATTAAGGTTTTAATTTGCATTTTAATAAAAGTAATTAATATTTTAATTTGCTGGAAAAATATGTTAGTTTAGCTAAAGATTTTGCTCCACCTTAATAAATTTACTGTTAGTGTGTTTTCTTAATTTGCCCATCAGAATGTCATGAAAGACTGATACTGGTAAGACTTTCTATGCCACCTGTGTTTTTAAAGCTGACAAAGTGTATTTTAAAGGCAATTTTGTTCATGATACATACCTACTGGTGATTGTTTTCCATTGATTGCAATGATTTTTAATGACTTTTTTTACAGTATTTTCTTAGCATTTGAATGAGCATTAGCTCACTGGTCTCACTCCTAGCTCTTTCGCTTCCCTTTTTTAAAGCTTGGACATTCCATGTGACTTTTCTGAATAAGCATTTCTGCTAGGCTTAAGACCAATTTTTTTAATCAAGTGGTTAATTCTTTTACTTTGTACTTTTTATTTCTACATAAAGAATTTAATTTGTGCGTGTCTTAAAATACTGCTTTATTTTTAAAATATTCATAACAAAAATGAGTGGCTCATTTGAGCTAAATAATTCCACCCCCCACCCAAAGAAAAAAGAATGTAACAAATTTGCCACAGCTGCTGGGCAGCTGCATAGGTTAAACCTTTCCTTTAATTATTTCTGTCTTTAAAGTTATGTGAGAAATAGATACAGGAATGCATTCTGCTTTTATTTGATTTCTGATGTCTTGAAAACATCAGAAAATCTATATTTGTGAATAGATTAAGAGGATGAAACAACTTATGCAGCAAATTGCTTTTCTGTGTAACGTTATGATAAGAAATTAGGATAATGGGGATAGTGAAATAAATGGAAAAAGAGAGATGGGGAAATGGAAAACTTTTAGTGAAGATAATTCTGGATATGAAACCCTGTTATTGCAGGGGGATAAACTACAGAGGAAGTGTCATGGTTTAATCCCGGTAGGCAGCAAATCACCACACAGCCACTTGCTCACTCCCCTGCCAATGGGGGGGGGGGCAGAGAATCAGGGTTAAAAGTAAGAAAACTTATGGGTTGAGATAAAGACAGTTTAAGAATTAAAAAATAGAAGGGGAAAAAAAAAAAAACAACAAAAAGAAAGGGGGGGGGTGTCAAGACAAATGATGGAAAAGAAAACAATTGCTCACCACCAACCAACCGACGTCCCCAGGCAATGGCAGCCCCTGCCAACCTCCACCCCCATTTTTATTACTGAGCATGATGCCATATGGTCTGGGATATCCCTGTCATCAGTTGGGGTCAGCTGTCCCCACAGTGTCCCTTCCCAACTCCTTGTGCACCACCAGCCTACTTGCTGATGGGGTGGTGTGAGAAGCAGAAAAGGCCTTGACCCTGTGTAAGCACTGTTCAGCAATAAATAAAACATCCCTGTGTTATCAACACTGTTGTCATCACAAATCCAAAACATAGCCCCATTCCAGCTACTGTGAAAAAATTTAACTCCATCCCAACCAAAACCAGTACAGGAAGCTTGAAGAGAAAGTAAAAAACATATTCTGGATTAATAAAGTTGATAGAAAAATACAGTATTGAAACCAACAAGAGGACGTGTTTGTAGGAGCTAACATTGTTAATTTTAATAAAGGTTTTTTTCCTGTTGGTTTCTGTTGTCATATATTTCAGATTAGATAAATCAAATTCTCAAACTGTGATACTTCCAGTGAACGCATAAAATATTTTGCATAAAGCATCTTTAAACTCAGTGTATAGAAGGTACTTCATAATTGCCAAGTTCAGCATTTATTAAGGCACAGACTTGCTCTCTTCTTGTTTAAAGTTAGTTTGGAATGACTTCATAAATTCCAATAAAAATGTAAACTGTAAATAGGCTTCTTGAATGAGAACAGGATTATCAAATTTGAAGAGTAACTGACTCATTAGGAGGGAAGAGAAAATGATGGCATAGTTTCTCTTTCTACTGTAATATGTACTGTAATCTTATTTTCAAAGGAGTTTTGAAGAAGTCTGACGGGTGGGTTGGTTTAGGTTGCTGTGAGCTAGCTATTGCTGTGGAATGTCGGCAAGCATGTAAACAGGTAAGGCTTTCTAATTGTTTTTCTGTGGTTAATCTCAAATCATGCTGTGTTTAGTTAATTTATGTATTACTGTTTATGAACTTCAGGCTTAATGCATTTTTTACATCAAAATTAAATTCTCACATAAACACTTTTTTAAGTTGCAAGATATGACTAGATACTTCCCAGGAAATACCACTGATGATAAATGCCAGCAGCCAAATTCCAAAAACCAAACCAAAGAATTTATGGTTTTAAAGTGAATTTTCAGTAAAAAAGTGAAAGTTCAAGTCTACTGAGATGAAAACCTAGTTAAAAAAGTGTTGGGTTTGGATATGTAATTTCAACTGTGCTGTAGGACTAGGCTGGCTGCTATGGCTTGATGAGCCTGAAGAAGAAATTTTAAGACCTTAGGGTTAGCTGTGCCTTTTTTTGTACATTCTGATGCCACATTTAGTTGCTCAGTAATGAAGATACAGTTAAAATGAAGTCTTACTGGTTTTATAACTTTGACACATCAGAAGTTCCAGTGTGAGAGCTAGCGAGCTGGCTGCAGGCACGTCCTAGCACCACTGCACTTGGCAAATGGAGCTAATCCATTTAATTTTGCTTTGCAAACAGTAGGCATGTGATTATTGCTGATGTGCTCTAGTTTGTTACACCATAGTAATTTATTGACTGAATCCGTAAAGATCCTGAAGCTCTCTTTTATTATACTAAACTTAATTTCTTGAATTTTTTTTGCCACAATCTCTACGTGAAAGTTATTACTTTAAAATAATGTTGAGTGGAAGGCAACATGTGGCTGTTTCTCAGCTCTCTTTTTTGCAGTGTGAAGTTTAGTGATGTAACATTGTGGTTAAAGCCCCAAATAGATTTTTATGCCTCTTCAAAGAGGTTTTTATTCATCAAATGGAAGAAAGTTGGTTTTAGTTTTACTATATCACTATTTTTGTCAAGTGACAATTTTAAGCATAATACATAAATTTAGCAATGACCTTTTAATTAAAAATCTGTGAAGCATTTTGTGATTATTCTTTTTCCCCAAATATATGCCTTAAAAACATCTTCAGAGTCAAAAAGCATATAATTATTTATCATCATCCTTGTAACTCAGTTCTGGAGCACAGATGTTCTTAATATTTTCTGCAGTATAGAATCATAGAATCATTTAGATTGGAAGAGACCTTTAAGGTCATTGAGTCCAACCGTTACCCTAGCACTGCCACGTTACCAATAAACCATGTCCCTCAGCACTCAGTCTATGTGTCTTTTAAATACTTCCAGGGATGGTGACTCAACCACTGCCCTGGGAGCCTTTTCCAATGCTTGTCAACCCTTTCGGTGAAGAAATTTTTCCTAATATCCAATCTCAATCTCCCGTGGCGCAACTTGAGGCTGACACCCAGACTCCTTTCAGGTAGTTGTAGAGAGTGATAAGGTCTCCCCTGAGCCTCCTTTTC
Organism: Anarhynchus alexandrinus; assembly: GCA_008711295.1. Classification (NCBI taxonomy): domain Eukaryota; kingdom Metazoa; phylum Chordata; class Aves; order Charadriiformes; family Charadriidae; genus Anarhynchus; species Anarhynchus alexandrinus. The sequence goes on along the minus strand of VUYV01000167.1, from coordinate 1,714,438 downwards.
TTCAGGCTTAAACAACCCAGGTTCCCTCAGCTTCTCCTCATAAGACCCTTCACCAGTTTCATTGCCCTTCTTTGGGCATGCTGCAGCACCTCAATGTCTTTCTTGTAGTGAGGGGCCCAAAATTGAAGACAGTATTTGAAGTGTGGCCTCGTGAGTGCTGACTACAGGGGGACAATCACTTCCCTAGTGATTGTCCTGCTGGCCACACTGTTTCTGATACAAGCCAGGATGCTACTGGCCTTCTTGGCCACCCGGGCGTACTGCTGGCTCATATTCAGCTGGCTGTCAACCAACACCCCCAGGGCCTTTTCCACCAGGCAGTTTTCCAGCCACTCCTCCCCAAGCCTGCAGCGCTGCACGGGGTTGTTGTGACCCAAGTGCAGGACCCGGCACTTGGCCTTGTTGACCCTCATACCATTGGCCTCGGCCCATCGATCCAGCCTGTCCAGATCCCTCTGTAGAGCCTTCTATCTTGCATGTTACCTGTGTAGTCTTAATCTTGACGAGCAGCCTACTGCAAATTGCTATCATGCAAAACCAAAAAAAAGGTGCTACCTTCACTCAAAAGCATAGAGTTTAAACCAATTGACAAGAGATGAGCAGTGAATACACAAACTGAGTAGTGTGGAAAAGAGATGAGCAGTGAGTAAACAAACTGGGTACTTTTGATCTCCTGAAAAGAAGATACATGTGTTCCCAAATGCATTTCTTAGCAAAGTTTTCAAATTTATGCTAATGTTTGTTTTCAGAACTGATAAAAACAATTCAATTTATTGCAGCATCCTATGAAATTCTGTTAATTTAATTTTATGATTGTTACATCATTTCTCGTTATTCTCACAATACAGATGCTGTATTGTTTGATCGCAGACCCTACTGTCTCAGAATCTTGGCTATATTTTGTACTTTAGCTGACTCTGGTTGATACATTTCATATGTTTTTCATTTAAACTAGAATATAGATACTTGCCAAACATTAGGGATAACGGGAAATATTTGGATTTTAATTTTGATTCTTGAAACTTGAGGGGGTTTTTGAGGCATTTTGAAGAAGGTGATATGATAGGTCCAAGGTCAGACTTTACCCTGGCATTTTAAATTACTGGAGGGGGAAGTAACTAATGTTAGTAGTAATAATAATCTTGAATATCTGTCACATGAAAAAGGAGCAAGAGTTACCCTACAGAAGAAACTGATCTGCAGTTTGAAGGGAGAATGTCTGCCACTCAGTTTGACAATACAAACCATAGGACTGTACATACAAGAGGGAGGAGAAGGGACAGAGGCAAATAAGTGGTACTGAGCATGCAAAATGGGGAGATTTTTATGCTCAAGTTCTTTTATTTCCTAAATGTTTCCTGTATTCTGCTCTATCTGCTAAACCTTTCACAAAAACAAAGTTGCTTTTTGTGCTTCTGATATCAACTAACTTGGTGCAGAAATACAAAGTTTTGGTTTTTATTTAAATGTAGTATTGACAGTCACAGTTTCTGCTTTTTTTTCTTGAAGCTTTACATGGATTCTTTAGGTTCTTAAAAAGGAACATTTAAATAGACCATAAATCCATGGCTATCACAGTTAATATAAAGGTAGAATCGTCTTTATTTTGCAACATGATTTTATTATTTTCTACTGCAAATGGAGAAATTTATCTGTCTTTCAGGCTTCTGCAAAGAATGATGTTTTAAAGGTCTGCAGGAAGGAATACGAGGTATGTGTATATGTGTATGGATATATCTTATTAAAAATCAACTATTTTATAAATATTTTATAAGTTCTGTAAAAAGTATTCTGTAGAAGAGGGAAAGTCCAGTCTTATAGTCGTATTTTTGGATATACTCATTTTCATCCAACTGTAAATTACCTCTCTCTACAGTTTTTGTACAATTATTTTCTATAAAAAGGGCTTGTCGTTTTTTAGACTTGCATGTATCTTCATCTGAATGAAAAAGATGCAACTTGCAAAATGGAGACATGGATTCCAAAAAAAGTTTGTTTCATTGGAGTTCTATGAAAGTCAGCATTCATTGTGAGCATTCATTCTATCAGAAACATTTTGGCTTCTATAGTACAAGAGTCAGCTTAAAAGTGACCTAAAGAATTACAATCTAGAAAGAATAACTTTTTAAGTATCCTATCGTAATGTAAATCATTCCAAATGAATAATTTTTTGTAACATCAGTGAAACTATGAATGCTTGTAGTTATTTTTGCGGTTCTGCTCGTAAAAGTAATCATTAGGATATTTTCAGAAATCTACCTTTACCTATATTCTATTTAACACAGTTTGTAGAAATGCTATACCGCTAGGACTTTCTTCTTTCGATCTGTTTCTTAATTAAAAGCCAGATTGCTCCTCCCCCCTTTCATCTCATTTCCTCCTGCCCTGAATTAGGTAGTCCTGCATAAATTCTGCTCATAATCAACAGTTCAGGATATCAGACAATTCTCTGTTCTCTTGATTTGGGCAGAAGTGTAGCAGGTTTCCTGTTTTTCCAGGAACCATTAAATTCCTTTTTCCCCCTTTTGGTCCTTTTATCTATCTATCTAATCTGCAGACTATTTTCCTGGACTCTTCACTGTTGAAGTTACCGTAGCTTGTTCTCTTAAAAATGAATTTTCGTTTTAAGTAGTTCTGTCTCCTCTCATGCTATGATATGCTATACTGTCAACGTCTGTAAGCTTCTCCTCTGTTATGCTGGTCTGTTTCCTTCTTTTTTTCTGGATTTCTGCATTGCTGTAGGATGTTGGCCAATATGGGTTGAAGAACGGGAGAGGAAAGGTAAGAGATTAAAGAATGTCTACAAAATGGTGATAGTCATGTACTTTCCCTAGTTCTTCTTTTTCCAGTTTTTATCTGGAATTTTGGAAAGTGGGTCCCTAACTCTTATTCAAGAGTGGTCTTGCTGTTAGTGTAAAGGAAACCTTAACTCTTTCTATATGTGCAACACTAAAAGAGAAGTAGAGGGAGAAAAAATGATGGAATCAGTCTTCTGGTCGGTGAAGAAGAAAAGAGAACTTTTTAATGAGCACTAGGAGCGATCCAGACAGCTGTTCTGTTAGGGACAGAAATTAAGTATCTGACGTGGTAAATCTTCAGTTATTACAGAATTTTGTAGGACAATGGGTTTTCCTATGTATCTAGGCTTACAGGTACTCATGAAAAATAGTACTTAACAGTGCTCTCAAGAGATCCATTGGTTATATAAAATTCAAGGAAGTTTTGCCTAAGATAGGAGATTCCAAAAAATACTTCTGGAGGGAACTTGCACTTTTTCACACCCTGGTCATTCTTTCTACTTTTCTTAAAAAAAAATTTGTTCTTGGCGCCTTGGTGAATTTGTCCTGCTCCGTCTGTAGACTGTAAGTAGCTTCTGTGTTGGTGACCAGTACCATACTTTGTACTCAGTTGGGTTGGCTGGGGAGGAAACAACAAATGGGGAGGGAGTGGCTAATTAAAACTGAACGAGGTGATGTAAGATCAGAAACAGCCTGTGAATCACATAAATGCAATGTCATTCATGTTTGCCTTTGTGTTTAAGAAATCATACTTCATTCACTAAAAATAAGGATCCAAATTGAGAATTAGTTTACAATATAAATCATAGTGCTTGTTCATCAGCTCTCAAATCTGTTAGTGACATATTGAATATATAAGTACATGACATGTAAGTAAAAATTAGCTGAATTAAGAATATAAAAGTATAATTCCATTTTTGTAAACACTCTCATAGCTTATCAACTTTCATAGCTTGCTTATATATTCACATAAGGATTTCCCAGAGGATTTTCTCAAGCTTCTTGCAATAGTTGACTGAACTGTGCATAGTACTTTTCTGTAATCTTTTAAGATTAGGGAAGGAACTTCATGAGTTACCCCTCAGCTTCCCATTAAGTTAGTGATCATAAAGAATAAGGTAAGTCTTCAAGGATAGGGCATAGGGTTCAGAGCAGTGGAAAAAAAAACAAACTCCAAGCAGGAGTTGTCACAAAGTTTGAAGTTGCTAAGTGGAGTCTCAGGTTGTACAGTAGGCAGAATCACTTTACCATTGATGTGCTAGCTTTTCACAAGATTAATTGAAGATGATTTTCCTGCTGATCATATGTTCCTGGGTTACTTTTACTGTAAATATTTATGAAGCTTGTGATTCTTCTAATTTGGAGATTTTACACATTTTAGAAATGAATTGTGTTGTAATAAGCTATTCAGTTTTGATCACTGCATTGAAGATTGGGTGTCCTATTGAAGATATTTTATTTTGAAGTAGCATTGCAGAAATTAAAAAAGTTAACACAATGTGCTGAGTATTTTTGAATGTTACCGAAATGTACTTTATTTGCCCTTTTTCTGAAAGATTTTATTGTGGTAGTCCTTTTTCCCATCTTCTGCTTCTGAGATACTCATTTTGTCATCTTCCTTTTTTCTGTAGTTCTGTGCATCTCAACTCTTTTATCTTTCACTACTTCTTCCAGCTTTCTGCTATCCTGTTCATCTTCCTCTAAAAAGAAGGTAGGTAATAGTCAAAGGAAGAAGAAAAAGGAAGTGGAGACTGTATGGGTTTTGTGTAGGATTTTCTGATTTTTCTATTTTTAAAAATTTTGTGTAAAGTTGAGGTTCTTGTTTTTTAAAAGACCTCATGGAATGCATGCTTGGAAGAGTAACTGAAAATAGTTTATAAAGCTTGAAATAAGCTGTAAAGGCATTATTATTGTGTTTAAGATAACTCTTCTTTGTTCTGTGTATGGAAAGGTTAGTACTAAAATTTCCACTAGACTGCAGCTCTTGAGTCTCTACGCTGCATACCATGAGTTCACCTCTCTTCGCATTAAGAGCTCCAGCTCTTATTTCATGTGTACTAAATAAGACATTCAAACTTCTCTACTTAATTGACATTACAAGAGCTTTGCTGCAGCTGAGCACTATTAACATCTGCCATGCGGTCAAAATATAATTGGAAATGTTGCCAGTTATTTAGCTTCTGCTCTTAGAAGTATTTTTGACGCACAGTAGTAAACACTTTTGATGTCCTTGGACTGTTTAAAGGTATTTTTGCTCTCACAGATTTGAGCACTATTTAGCTTAATCTGACTTTGTTTTCTTACAGTTTTTAAATACCACAACTTCAAATGCAGTGCCTGCAGTTTCAAGTGCTGTAGTAGGGATTCAGAAAAGTATTCACTGTGCTACAGCATTGGCTTGTTTTATCTTCTAAGCTCATATGATCCTTCTTTATGTTGAGGTTTTGGTGAGCGCTGACTACTAATTACCCCTTCTGAAAAATGCAGTCAGCAGTTTTTAGCTCTTATCTAATTGTTTGTGCGGATTACTCAGAGACACAATAGATCATAACTCAAGGAGCTGTTTAGGACATTGTTTAGGAAAAGGTTCCAAAACAGTTTTAATGAAGTTCTAAGGCACATGGCTGTGTGTGGCCTCTGGAAGTACTACTTAACGAATTCAGGGTGGACTCTGACCATACTAGACATTGTAGCTAATATTATTGTCATCTTATCTTCAGGTGCTTTTTGTCTCTATTCTCTACTGTTCAAAGAAGTTTGATAAAACACTCAGTGGTCTTGCCGAAATTTAAGTTCCAGTGATTTTGTTCTACCTTACTATGCAAGTGTTCTCACTTCTTCACTGGTTTACTGGTAATTTATGAAAATCTTTTCCTTACTTCTTAGTAACTGCAGCTTTTAAAGTTCTTAACAGATGTGCACCATCATTTGAGACTTCAGCTGACTCCACTAAACCTTAGTATGTTACCTTCTGACTTTATCTTCTGTTGATGAATTCGAAGATTAAAAGAAGTCGAGGAGGGGTTAACAGGACTTTCATTGCTGTTCTCATAGAGTGAAACATTTTGTTTCCTAGTGTATTTGTTAACTGTAGGTCATACTTCTAAATTAAGATGGCCTTAATTGGATAGGATCTATATTCAAATATTTAACATGGTTATGTTGCCCAAGACAACAGTACTAAACTTATTTTTCTGCCACAGTTAGTAGAATACAGATACCATGATAATTTTTAGGGAGGAAAATAATCTTTGATTTTTAGCAAAATACTGTTAATTTCTAGTGTGAAAGAACAGCTTCACTGTCACTTTTCATTCAAGACTCAAAAGGCAGCCATTTAGAAAAAATGTGCTTATAATATAAAAGCATGCCTTACAATTAAGAAGGTGTCTTCCTATAGAAAAATATTCTGTTCTATTTGTGTTTGTGTGCGTGCATTTTGGTTTTTGAGCCGTTACCTGCAGCTGATGAGCTCCAAAAAGAGCGAAACCAGTTAGGTCCTGCAGTACTGGCTAAAATCTTTCTTCAGAGAGCTTCTGGTGAGGAAGACTGGACAATGTTCTCTGCTGGATAAATTTCAGTTGCCTTTTTCAATTTCCATAACACCAAAAGATCTTTGAGACTGTTTTCTTTAAGGCGTACATGGTTGTGTTGCCTGTGCCTGCCTGTCACTTTCCATTCCTTCTGCTTATAGTCTTACTGGCTTTTATCACCAGTTTCAGCAACATTTGGTTTTAAAAAAAAAAGAACTCTGAAGGATGAGATTAATGCACAAGTAAAATCGTTATGTTTCTGTGTTATAAATTTCAATATTGCCATCTTTGTTCACTTAATAGTTTATTCACAAGTTGAAAATGGAGTATCAGACTCTGTGTGTGCACACAGTATTGCCTTTTTATCCTCATTTTCCCAGATCTTGATGACTTAGTTCTTCGTTTAAAGGGAACATCCTTTTCTGCTCCTTTTTTTTTTTGGTGGGTTATTTCTTGTTTTGTTTTGCTTTGTTTTCTCTGTCTTTCTCTTCTGAAAGTTCACTAGCAGATTCAGAAGGAAGCTTGAAGGGCAGAAAAGCTGCTGATTTCTTAAATATGAGTGCTACTTTACTAGAGATGGGCATTAACCCAGTGTTCTGTAATGAAGTTATGGTTAGTAATTCAAATCAGACTGACTGTCTAATGCTGGTATTTATGAGCAAGTGACTAAACGCTAATTTTTTTTTTTTTAATTCAGATTCTCTCGTGTCTATAACTACACTCCCCACATGTGTATCTGTACTTTCTGGGAAACTGAACAATTACCCAGACCTACCCAAAGAGCAAAGTCAGCACCTTAACTAGCACTGTATTCTGTGGTGGCTACAGGCACTACAGTTTCATTAAATACCTAAAAGATGTCATCTAAAAGACTCTTCTATTCTAACTTAGTATTATACCTGTTGAAATTGCTGATTTAAATTCCTAGGAGATGAGAAAAAGATGTTTTCAGCAGGGTTACTGAGAAAAATCGGGTCATAAGAAGATAATTAGTGCCAGAACTGGTGTAAAGGTATACATAAGACTATACAACTGGGAACAGGGAGAGAAAAGCTGAAAACAAGGTGGAAAAGAGAAGTAAGACCACCTCCTCTTAAGAGCAGTACGAGCATTATTACAGTCATTCAGCAGTCTGTGGAACTATACTTTCAAAGTACAGAAAGAAGATTTATTATTGGGTTACTGCATCCTGCCTGTATAAAATTGGTGTGTAAAATTGCTATAAGAAGATAATTTTGTCTCAACTTGAGGCCTTCTTTAGAGGAGGAATGTTGATAGACATCATAATCTTCTCAACGTTCTTCTCTGGTTTGTGCGTAGTTAGAAACTGCAATCTGAGCTAACATGGCCAGTGACACTATTGTCCCTGAACTGCTTTTTAATAACTTTTGTGTAACATTCAGCTTTTAAATAACATGACAATTTTTAGCCAAGTTTATAGCAGCATTGCATTATGATTCTAAGTATTGTTTGTGCTAACAGTATGGTCAAATACTTAGGTATAACCATGACAGACAGACTTCCACCTTTTCAGGAGCCTCTACTGTCCCAGTGCATTAATTAATAAAGTTACAATGTTGCTTTCTACCTGGGTGATTTGTTATGCCGTGTTCCAGTGCTTGATACAGGTGCGTGTGGAGAGGTCTAATTTCGGCAGCCTCTGAAGACAGTCAGTTTGGGGTCAGAGTGATGTTGTGTATGGCAATTTCTGTCTGACAGTTGTTTCTTTTTTTCATACATGGAGGGTCCCAAAGAATGTGGCCACACTGAAACAGTGAATTTCTGATAACCAATGTCTGGGACCCATATAGAAGGATGTATGGTGCTATAAAAATGACATGAGCCTTTAGGCAACAGTATAAATCAGTTCTTTACAGCTGTGGGATGGTGACTCTGTCTGCATGTTCTGTTCCCATGAGTTCTCTTGTCCCTTGTCCGTGTTACACAAATGAATGCGTGACAGGATTTGCTTTGTGGGTAGTAAAGAGGAAAAATCTGAAGTGAATCAGATGAAAACTTGCTGCTGGGATGAGGAACGTTGCTTCAAATTCATTCTCGGTCTCAGAGGAATTATGCAGAATCAGTGCTTTTGGGAGAAAAGATCTAAAATTTGGTAGAGGATATTAGAAGAATGAAAATAAAATGTCTGAATTGTTATTTTGTGAGGTTTTATTGTTACTTTGTGAGGTTTTGGACGTTTTATGTAAGGCAGACTTTTGAATTTTTGTGTGAGATGTTCTCAAAAGACTTGTGCTTTCATTCACGACCACTAAAATTGTAAGTTCATGGAAAACTAACTTATATTTTCAAGTTAGGTTAGTGTTTATTCTCTTTGGGTAATTATTGCAGTGCCACATCTGCCATGGTTTACCCATGGTTTATATTAATTTCTGACTGTAAATTTTGATGCTGCTCACTACAATATTGGGATGGTCCTCTTTAAAATCTTGCATTTGACTGTTAACATATTTCACTACCCAAAAATATATTATCCAAAAGATTATATAATTGTAATACTGTAGAATACAAGATTGTGGCACTATGATTTACATGGCATAAAGATTAATTGGCAAGGTGGAACCTGTGATTTAAATTACAGCACAAAATAAAATCATTAATGGCATGATACAAACCGGAACATCAAAGCTTGAGGTTTTTCAAAACTAAGTTAATATGTGAGTCTTCCGTCTTTTTGCACCGTAAATAATTCTTTTGGCTCTTCAGATTTTCATCAGAACTGTGTATGCAGGAATGCTAATTCATCTGAATGCTAATTAACACATAAAAAGTCAATCTGTGTTCTGAAGTGGTTCCTCTTAAATGAACAATAAAAAAGAGGATGAAGATAGCTATGAAAAAGACAAAATTTAAAAAAGAATCATGGATTTACTTGGGTACTTACAGAACTTTCATGGGGAAAAAAATATTTTAAAAAAGGGAAAGTCAGGTTGTAGAATTCTCCGGTTCTCTAGTGGAATACATGTGCTTAATGACTAGCATTTCAATGAATTGTTGGGGCTCTGTAATATCTACTGATGTGGTGTCAAGATCTAAGATGCCTCGGAAGGTGTGTAGGTAAGGGAAAGAGTGCAGAAAGTGTAGGTTATATACTGAAGCTGTCTAGTAGAAATGAGACTGCCTGTTTGTGCCGCTCCTGTGAACAGAGCTATGTTCTGTATTTACCCTGTTCAGCATAACAGAACGTGAGCGGTTGAGAGGAAATGCTCAGCATTCAGATGTTGTAGTTACTGGTATTTTTATGAGTTAGCCACTGGGAGATTTGATCACTTTAATGTTTACTTTGCTTTTCTCTGTAATCCTACCTAGACTGTATAGGGGAAAATAAGGATTCTGCCAAAACAGATTGACTCAAATGATCTCTGAGAAGAAAGCAAGTAGAGAATATGATTTGAAAAACAAACTCCTGCACTCTAAACAATCTCTAAGACAAAAAGAAAAATAAAAACGCAAAGATGATTCCTAACACATTTGTATTTTCTTCACTGTAAAAATGTAATGCTTCCATCTGTTTGCAGCAGTACAAATTTTCACAAAAATACCCCAAAGATTATTGGGGATACCCACTCCTCTGCAGTGCAGTACATACTAATAACTAATAGAGGTGAAGAATCTAGTGAACTACCAATCTTAAGTTAGGTCTGTATTTTGAGGTCTCTTCCTTTTCTTATGTAGAGGTAGTAGTACATCTGATATTTTGCTGTACAGAAGCAAGATTTTAATCCCACAATAATGTTTGTGGATCAGTATGATGGTGTTTCTGTTTTCTTCTCTAGATGCTGTGTAAAATACAAATTTGTTTAATGATGGGGATAGGGGAAATGAAGGAGATCAGGAACTTCATGAAGATGGGGATTGTGTTTTGTCACTATGTTAATGTATTTGATCACTTCTTATAAACTTGTGTTCTGATGTGTGGAGGGTCAGGTGTGAAGAGGGTTCAAATTTCGCTTTTTTCGCAATCATATAATTTTAAAGTCTTTGATAATTGGCAACATTTTTGAATTTCAACCTCATGACTTCATCTTTTGATGGAGTTCTGGAAAGTTTATATGCGATATCTATTTTTTTTAAGAAGAAATGTGCTTTTTCAGTGTGGAGAAGACTGGGGGTCTTTTGGGCAAGAGTTCAATAGTCTTGAGGGAGGCAATTCTGTCCCTCTACTCTGCCCTGGTGAGACCCCACCTAGAGTACTGCATCCAGCTCTGGGGCCCTCTGCACAGGAAAGACATGGACCTGTTGGAGTGGGTCCAGAGGAGGGCCACGAAAATGATCAGAGGGCTGGAGCACCTCTCTTGTGAGGACAGGCTGAGAGAGTTGGGGTTGTTCAGCCTGCAGAAGAGAAGGCTCCAGGAAGACCTTATTGCAGCCTTTCAATATTTAAAGGGGCCTTAGAAGAAAGATGGGGACAGACTTTTTAGTAGGGCTTGTTGCGATAGGACAAGGGGTTATGGTTTTGAACCAAAAGAGAGAAGATTCAGACTAGATATAAGGAAGAATTTTTTTTTATGATGAGGGTGGTGAAACACTGGCACAGGTTGCCCAGAGAGGTGGTAGGTGCCCCATTCCAGAAACATTCAAGGTCAGGTTGGACAGGGCTCTGAGCAACCTGATCTAGTTGAAGATGTCCCTGCTCATTGCAGGGAGGTGTGACTATGCGACCTTTAAAGCTCCCTTCCAACCCAAACTATTCTATGATTCTATGATTGCTTTGTGGATTAGAGTCCTCTGAAACAAAACAGCAGGGTGTATGTGTTTCCCTTCTTGTGTCATTTAACATGTTCTATATCCCCCAGCTGTACCTTTTGGCTGCAGTTTGAAGGAGTTGATAGTATGCTTTAGTTTTTAAGATATATTGTTGTTGAGTTAGTTTGTTGAGATTTTCTATTTGCGTGTGTGCATCTGTGCACGGTTCTTTTTTCACATAGCCTTTACAATTATTGTAATAAAAAAACCCTGAAATTGGGACATCCTATTATAGCATGCTGGTTTTAAGTTAGTCCAGGAAGGTCTTCCTATTTACTTGCTTGAATGTTTATGTATTTTATTGTAAGTGCACACAGAATTTGAGTGACCCCTGATCTTTTAATTTCCTACTTTCAGTGTTTTTGTATAGTGTTTTTATTTTAATCCAATCTAATTCAAACAAATAATAACAAGTTAGATTTATTAGCTCATTACAAGAAATTACTGGACACTTAAATATTTTTTTGAAGTTTTCTGGCTTGTAACACTATTTTTGTTTTGATTTCAGAATGCTCTCTTTAGTTGTATTAACAGAAATGAAAGTAAGTATGTAATGAATAGTTTGTCTTTTTTGTTTTTCTCTCATTTCATTCTATCTTTTCTCTAAAATGTAAGAAATTCTGTGGGTGTGCATATACACAAATTGTGTGAATTCAGTTCCATAGAAGAACAAAACACATGCATAAATTTTCTTGCTCAAGTGATAAGGGGATTGGGCTGTTCATATAATTTGTTTTTAATTTGTGTATCTGTGTTTGGGGTTTTTTTTTTGTCCTATTTTGATGATTGCTTAGAAGCTCATTTTTTCCTTCTGCTTTGTTCATTTGAGTGTTAAGTAACAAAATTAAATGCACAGATGAAATCATGCACCATGCAAGTGTTTTGTTGCCTCATGTCTGTCTATATAAAATGAAAAGAAATCAGTGTCTCAGAAGTAGTTCTAGTAAAAGTATTTCTCAAGAACTGTATCTGTAGTAACATAACAAAAATGGGTGAATCATGATACTGTCTATCTATATTTTTGAATGAGTTTTAGGATACTACTCTCATACTTATTTGTTTACAATTAATACTTGTCTAGTAATTCAATTACAGGACAAGTCTGGTTACATTAAATAAGAACAAAACAGCTGAAACTAAAATTGAGTTCAAGATGGCTTTAAGGACTTTTTTTCTCCAGCCAAACAAACAAATGTAATTTGGCTAGTTACAGATATTCCCAGTCATTCTGTAGACAGAGATTATTTTAGTAGAGCATAGAAGAATTTCTTCTTTTTTTTCTTTTTTTCTTTTTTTTTCACAGTAGCACCTTGAGCATTACTGTGTGTGGTAGAGACATGCTCATTTTTTCATTTCTCTGTGTAGAAACCCATAGATTTTCTTTTGTTTGTTTGTTTCCCCAGTGGGGTCAGTCTGTTGCAGTTATGCAGGTCATCATACAAACTGTCGGGAATATTGTCAAGCAATTTTTCGGACAGATTCTTCTCCTGGTCCTTCACAAATTAAAGCAGTTGAAAATTACTGTGCATCTATTAGCCCTCAGCTTATACACTGTGTGAACAACTATACACAGTCATATCCAATGAGAAATCCTACAGATAGTAAGTATAAAAAATCCATCTTTACTGAAAGTTATAAAAAACACTGAAAATGTTTGAGGATTGTATCCACTTTATATAAAAAGTGTGTTATTATATAAGTCTATTGTATAATCTGTATTAATGTATTTCTATATTATAATTGTAATATATGAATTTATATAATGACAACTTTTATTTGTAGGTACGTTATTTATTTATTTTTATTTATGTAATTTCATGTACTGGTGTTTTTTTTCCAGAGTTGATTCTGTTTGCATTTAAAAGAAGCTATGTTATTTGAGATTATCTGGGGGGGTAAAAAGCGTTCTTATACCACTTTTACTGTGAGGGCTATTATGCCATGCATCTTGGTGGTTGTTGTATGTTTGATCATTAACTATTTTTAAATTTTTAAATTTTTTAACAGGTTTGTATTGCTGTGATAGAGCGGAAGACTATGCGTGTCAGACTGCTTGTAAAAGAATTCTAATGTCAATGAAAACAGAGCTTGAAATTGTTGATGGACTTATAGAAGGCTGTAAAACAATGCCTCTCCCTCAGGATCCACTTTGGCAATGTTTTCTTGAGAGTTCAAGATCTGTTCACCCAGGAGTCACTGTGCACCCTCCACCTTCAACAGGCCTTGATGGAGCTAAGCTCCATTGCTGTTCTAAAGCAAATTCTTCCACATGTAGGTCAGTATCTCTCTACTCTCATTTCCAATTGTCAAAATGCTTCAGAAGTTGTCTTATATCAGGTCTTTGCTTGAATCCTGCTATGTACATCAAATAGAGTTCTGTGAATTCTTAGGAAAACACAGGTTTAGGTAGTCAGTCACATTCTGTCCGGTATTTACTTTGTATCTCAAAAAATGCTGTTCCATAAGAGGAATCACTCTTTCCTCACTTTTACCACTGGCTTATTATAGCAGATACACAAAGTTAATGAAACCTATACCTTACTTATGGTCGTAATACCCAATATTGCAACAAGATGAAGAGGCCTTAATTAGATGCTAAAGGGAGCCAAGGGGACAGTGAACTGCACAAACTCTCAAGTACCTGGTTGCTGCATGTTAAAACTTTAGCACTATTCCTTACTAGATGCTATTCAGATTTTTGTCAATGAAAAATAACTTAGGTTATTTAATAATTAAAAAATGGCACTAACTATTCCAACATTTTAAAAAAAGTTTTCAGCAAATAGTTGCATGCTTGCAAATTGTAATTGTAGCATTTTTAGAGTGTTTATCTGTCCACTTTCAAAATAGATCATTATTGCATTTTAAATGCATCAGCATGTCAAAACAACTTGCAAACATTGATTTTTTTGAGCTGTTACTTCCTTTTATATCAAAGTTTCCAGTAACAAAACAACAGATCCTCAATGCAGCAGGATCTTATAATAAGTTTAGTGTAGAGCCTTGGAGTTACATTATTTGTTAGAACATTGTAGCATAGGGCAGTTGATATAATACCTTTTACTTGATTGCTTTGGCAATGAGTTGTAAAAATGGATCCTTCCCTCACGCTTTCAATATGCAGTAGATTTCAATAGTACAGTGAAGTTCCATACCTTCAGCTGGGATGGGAACAGTTGTGGTTTGTAGGATGTTGCTGTGGACGCAGTGGCGTGGGTATTGCTGAAACCAGGAAACATCTCAAACAACAAGCAACAAACAATATGCCTGTTTCAAACATCAGGGCAAAAGAAGAAATGTGTTTTGCTCACCAATCATTTCTGTAGGAGAAAGTGTGATTTGAAGTTGAAGGATGGGATTAGAAGTGATTCATTATCATGTCAACCTAGATTTATTACAAGTAAAAATAGCTGGGATAGTTCTCACCTCAAAGTCATTAGTTCAGGTTTCCAGCTATTACATTTTTATTGGATATTGCAGTTTTATATTCTGAAGTCTTTCAGTCTTACTAGCTTAAAGATTTGCTAGCATTCTTAAGCAAAACTTAGGAAAGAGTGAAGTGGGGTTATTTGCTTTGAGCACAACATTTGGATACTTTTGCAGACTTTGTGGACACTAACACAATCTCCTACAGTAAGTGTAGGCTGTTGTGATCAGCAAAGAAATGACAGGTTTCTGCTATATTTGAACAACTGCTGTTCTTTTAGTTTATTTTCTTTGTCTATATGTTTTTTTTCTCCAGAGAGCTCTGCACTAAACTTTATAGTACGAGCTGGGGCAATTCACAGAGCTGGCAAGAATTTGATCGCTTTTGTGAGTATAATGCAGTTGAAGTTTCCATGTTGACCTGTTTAGCAGATGTACGAGAACCTTGTCAGCTGGGCTGTAGAAATCTTACTTACTGCACTAATTTTAATAACAGGTAGGAGAGAGACACTGAATATTTTATAAAGGAATTCCTGTGCTTTGATTTAAAAAATAAAATGTTTTTCAGGCTTATTTTAATATTGTGTATAGCTGTCTTTCTGCAAATACTTTTCTAGATAATTTAAAAGTGAATGGTTTTTCTTTAGAATGAACTTTTGGAAATGTATTTAGCAACAGACATAACAAAACTTACAAGAATAAAAGCTAACCCATGAACTTGTAAAATGTCATCATGTATTAGCAGCATATTCCTCTGTCTTACTGTATAGACAAGTAAGTCATGACTACTGGAATGTTGAGTATTGGAAATAAGGTAAAAATTCTAGTTAAATTTACATGTTACTCTTTCAAAATTCCTTTTCTTTCAGAGATATTTCTGTGGGTTTATACTCTATAGGACAAAATGCATGATTTAAAAGTGGTGTCTGAATTAGTAATTGCAAGGTTACAAATTAAATAGTTTGAGTTTCAAAAAAGCATTTAAAATGTTGTTAGCTATTAGAGATCTCTGGCTTTTCTTTGAAGTAGTATACAGTGGCATGAATGGTACATGAGTATTAGAATCACATATGTGGTAGATGCAGCCTGGGCAAATGTAAATGATAAATCAACTTGCATTAGTGATTCACCGGGAAACACTTGCACAGATATTCTGTATATCTAAGATATTTGCTTTTGAGTCAACTGTCCTCAGGTAACAAAAATGTAAGTGATACTTGATCTAAGAGGTAGAGGTGAGAAGGGAGTTTCAGTCTTCAGTCTTAAAGAGCTTATTTTCCTTAAAGACAGAATTCAAGTTGATTTTGATCTTGTTTAACTGTTGAACGGATTCATTTCCTTTATACCACAAAAAGCAAGCCATATTATGGTTGTAGAATTCATATGGTGAAAGGTAAAATGTGTGGTGTTTTCTTTTTCTTGTATACATGCCATATCTTAACTTCTTCTTTTAAGACCAACAGAACTTTTTAGGAGCTGCAATACTCAGTCAGACCAGGGAGCCATGAATGACATGAAGCTATGGGAAAAAGGAAGTATTAAGATGCCATTTATAAATATTCCTGTGCTTGATATTAAAAAATGCCAACCAGAAATGTGGAAGGCAATTGCCTGCTCACTGCAGATTAAACCTTGCCACAGCAAATCTAGAGGAAGTATTATCTGCAAGTAAGTACTGTGGAGGAAAAACAGTTTAGAGGTTCTGCTAAGGATTTTAATGAGAACTAAAAAGCTACTGTAGGACTGTTTGACTTACGTTAGGAAAACATGGCAAGGCAAGCACAGAAGAAATATGAGCTTGTGTAGTTTCCATTGCTTGATTCTCCATCACTGTAAATGGAAGATGTTTCCCCATTAATGAGATGGATGTATATGCTTTCATTGTAAAGTTGATCTATTGTTGGGGGTTTTTTGGCTTTCTGTGGTGTCTGTAAAACCTTTCCTCATTTTCAGTTTTGGGATCTACTGGTGATTTTCAGCTGATGGAAAAGTCTGAAAAAAATAAAGTTATTTATTATTAAATTTATTTATTATGATTACATTAAAGTGATTTAAAATAAAGAGACCAGTTAATAGTACAGGTAGTGAGATAGAGTTCAACCCATATTAGACATTAGTAAATCAAGGAAATGCTTGGTCTTGAAAGATACATGCATATGGTGCTATGGAAAATAAAGATCACCCGGCCTAAAGTAGAGGAAGAGTAGTGTAAGCAATAGTTGCTGTCTGTCACAAATTTGTTCCTCCCCCTCTATGTAAAATGTAGCATATACATATATTTATATATAAACACTCTGTTGTGAGGCAGGAGGGGAAAGTTGTGGATTTGAGGAAGGGAAGAATATGGAAATAAATCTTTTCCATACAAGACCTTTTTTCTTCAATTAATGTTCATGAAGTCCTGTTTCCTTATTTATCTGAAGATCAGATTGTGTGGAAATACTGAAGAAATGTGGAGATCATAATAAATTCCCTGAAGGCCATTCAGCTGAAAGTATTTGTGAGCTCCTGTCTCCAACAGATGACTTGGAGAACTGTATCCCTTTGGATACATACCTGAGTAAGTATCAACATACCTATGCAACAAAACTAGAAACCAAGATACTTTGAATGCTTATCATTGCTTTTAAGAACTTTAATTATTTCTTTTGAAGAATATTATATTGAACTTGAGACGTTGTATTTAGCTCATTATGTTTATTCCTTCTTGTATTGGGTGTATACGGCAAGGTCGTTCTGGTAGCAGTGGAGGCTGCAGGGGCTGTATGGGTAGGTGTCAGGGACTGCACTGTGCCAGACACAGCCAGATCAGCAATGGGCCCACTATAGGCCAAAGCTGAGCCACTTAGCAAAGTTTGTGGTGCCTCTGTGAAAACACGCGTCAGAAAGGGCAAAAAGTGCCAGACTCCTCCAGTGGAGGAGAAGGGAACAGGAAGAGTGAGATACAACATGGCTAACACCAAGGTCAGAGGAGCAGCAGGAGAGTGGGTGTTACACAGCAGAGAAGATAACCACAAGGTATCCTGTGGAGGACCCCATGCCGTAGCAGGTGGGTATTCCCTGAAGGAAGCTGCAGCCTGTGGAGAGCCCATGCTGGAGAAGAGGAAAGGTGTGACAAGGAATGAGCAGCAGAGAGAAACTGCTGCGTACTGACCACAGTCACCATCATCCCTGCCTTCCTAATCCCCACTGCATCACTTGGGGCAGGGGCAGAGAAATCTGGAGTGAAGGAGTGAAGCTGAGCCTGGAAAAGGGAGGAAGAAAGAAGTTGCTTTAATGTTTGTCTTTTGTTCCCATTACCTGAATCTGTAATTTGATATTTATTTTAATAGGCAATAGATTTAGTTAATTTTCTCCAAGTCGCGTCAATTTTGCCAGCAATGGTAATTTTTACACAATCTCCTTGTCTTTATCCCAATCCGTGAGCTTTTCTCTTCCTGTTCTACATATTTGCTACCTGCATCCCATTTGGGGTGGGAGGACTGAGTGGGAGTTTGGCTGTTAGCCAGGGCTAACCCACCACACTTCTCTTTTGTGGAATTCATATATTCAATGCAAGTACACTAATCTTTATCATCCAACAATCTGGCTTGTTGAATTTAAATGTTTTTTACCTACTTGAAAACAGACTAGTTAATCTTACTTTAAGAAAATTCTGTTCTTCAAGAAGTCATCTCACATGCCAAAAAAGTGCTATAGTAACAAAATCACTAGCACTATTTATTTACAGGACAAAAGCTGGATTGTGCGTGGGAGGACTGATCTCAAATAGATGTCACTTAAACAATATCATGATTTAGACTACAACTTCTTGATCTACAAAATTACACTTTTTCTTGATGCATATACTGTTCTTTAACTGTGCAATTAGAATAACCAAAACCCAAATTAACTCTTTGAGCAATAGAACGTGAGTTTAGTAGGTATGTGGAAGAATTAAGTTTTTGTGATTCTGTTTTCTTCTAGCGTGTCTTATCCCTCAGTGTGGAACACAATTGTATTAGTAAAATTTTGTCTTGGTTCTAGATTTCATTTAAATGCATATTTTTACATAATTTTCCAAATCTGGTCTACCCTTATTACTACTTCCTATTGCATATTAATCTCTGTAGGTTTTAGACCTTTTCAGCTTTATAGGATTTATCCATTTTAGACCTTCTTCCAAATTAAATTCTGTTATTTCTTTCTCAGAATCCCAGGAACTTTGAAAATAGTAAAATTTCAGTTAGTAAGAGCTGCGACAATGTATTGAAGCTTTGGGTGGTTCTTTCCATTTAGCTGCTGCTTTTCCATGTTGCCTTCCCTTTCCTTAATCTTGTAACAAGAGAACATTACTAGTGAGTTAAAGGGAAAACAGAAACAAAAGTTTATCAATGACAGCAAACTTGGTTAAATGTCAAGTGTACTTGAAAGCTCCGATTTGTTAATCATTGACCATGGCACCTCTCTTGATTAAACTGCCGGTCATTGTTAGTTTTTATTTTCATCATATAGAGAAAATTATTGGGGAAGGAAAATAGAGGAAATATATTTTGCTTTAAAAGAATCATCTGGGTCATTATTTCCAGGATTGAGGACTAAACTTTTGAAATAAGTTAACTACCTTGTCATGTCATGCTTCTACAAGTATAGTTAAAAAAACAAAAAAATATTTCACAGAATTGTCAAAAATATTATTTTACTTGAATGTAAGAGATGCCATGCTTTACTGAAGAAAAAGAAACAATTTAAATCAATGTAGATTGATATTCTGTTTTCAGGCCCAAGTTCTTTAGGTAACATTGTAGAAGATGTTACACATCCATGTAATCCGAATCCATGTGCAGCTAATCAGCTATGTGAAGTAAATAGAAAAGGATGTCAATCTGGAGAACTGTGTCTTCCATATTTGTGTGTGCCAGGTAAGGGGTTTGGGACTTCTGTTTACCTGAATGTTGATGATAAACATATGTAACTGAAATTTTGTTGAAAGTTTTAAAGTGAATTGCTGATAGCCCAAAAGAACTATTATCACAATTATCTTGTGTTTTCAAAAGCTGTAGCCTACCTTCTATCTATTCTAATTCTTGATGTGTTTCTATTTTTACTGTTCACTGAAACATAATGTCTTATTAGAAGATATATTACTTATTTTTCAGAAGAAATATAAATGTCCATACATGGTCTCTAAGCAGCCTGTCTGCTCTTTAAAATTACAAGCATGCAATACTGCAAGTACAGTGCAGCTCACTGCTTCTGCAGACACCATGACATGTATTACCCTGTATTTCCGTACATTGTTAGCCATATCCACATTATTTTCCTTACTGGTGAAATAAATGGATATTATGCCTTGCCTTGAAATTAATGAAAATCAGGCTGTCAGTCCTGGGAGGACATTTTGAGAGCTCTGAGAATTTGATTAAATGCAGTGTGCCCTGGGATGTATATTTGCATTGGTAGCAATTCCGGTATTATATTAAAGTTCAGGGTGGTATCTTAAATGGAATTGTCCCAAATTCTTCTTCATAGGCCAGGTCAACTTCTTAAAATCTCTCCAGCAGCTCATTGGTAACCAGTAAATTAATATCCAGACTTTTTCTTAAGAGCTTCACTATTGCTGCTTTACTGGATTCAGAGTGCCCAGGTTTAGAACTTGGGAAGGAAGTGGCATGGCACATAATTTATTTGCCTCTCCTTTCTTCTCTCTACTACTTGAGCTTGCAGCACTGATGCAGCATCTCTGCACTTCATCTTCAATGATTGACAGTGCTGTGTGTTCATTGACTGGAGAAAAAGGCAGAACTGCAAGGCAGATTAGCTCTGTGTCTCCCAAATCTGCATGTAGACTTATAGTTTGGAGGAAAAAGACTGATGTTGGGAAACAACAAAAATATGAATAATGGATCTTGTGCTGCCTTGTCCTTCCATGAGACCCATGGTACCACTGCTCATTAAAGATGATGTCTGGAGATGCAGCACTACACAGCTGACTGCATTTCTGCTGCTACTCCATTGAGTGATACTTTTAATGTAGGTGCAACTCACTAGAAAGGCATTTGTGATCATTTGAAAACTACTCTTTTAGAACATAGGTGTTTTCGAACTTCTGCACGATGCATAAATGAGCTGAATTGGGGGAGAGCCTCATGTAGAATGAATTTCAGCTATCTAACTTTGAAATGGCAGGTGTGGTGTTGATAGCAAGGGTCAAATTTACAAAAGGAGGTAGGAGAATGTACAATGTTCTACCTTAGACACCAGTAGTCCTTGCCACAATTTTTCCCCTTCTTTTAAAGCAAAAGTGATATGAGGGATCACCTATGGTTCTTGAAGCAAAGAGGAAACCTTGCATTTGGTGACCATGTAATGCATGTGTTAAGAGAGACTGAGCAACTGAGAGCAATGCTGATTTTTAAACTGAATTGCATGAAGCAGCTCCCTTTCTAGGAGAAATGATAGAGAGCATTGCCATAACTGTCTTGCATCAGTTCCCTGAGCCTCTTTTGTTCCAGCAGTTCTGTGGCTGATCAGCAGTTTCTCCAGTGATTTTTATTTGGAGAGAGGAAAACTGGGTTTTGCTTCACTCATACATTTGCTGTATTTGTGCTCTTCTAAAAGTGAGGATAGATGTCAGCTCATTCTTTTTGTGAGCCTAAGGATGTTGTTGTGGTTATGTTTCTATGACCCATACAAAATATTTTTGTTTCTGAAAAGTTGAGCATTATTACTACAGAGGTTGTATTGTCTTCACTTGCTGCAAAAGTCATTCAAAGTGATCTGAAAACAAGCTCACCCAGAGATATTTTACTTCCTCTAAGGGCTGGAAGCTGACTTTTATCTTTGAATTCATTCTTTTTATTGGTTGAATGTTTTGGAGCATTTATTGCAGTTCATCACTTCTAGATTAATTTTAATCTACTATTTCTTTTATTATTGTTTCCTTGCAATTTTATAAACCATTTTTCTTCTTTTCCACTCTCTTTTAATCCAGTTTTCCTGCTTTTGCTCCCTTTCTCCTCTCTTCACGTCTACCTGTAAGAGTCCTTCAGTGTTCACATAAGAAGTACAGGTAGGGAAGGAAGACACAATAAAATATGTGAGAGAGGGGAAATGACTGGTCTTTGCTTGTGAGACCCTTTAATCCAGTTTGTGTATTGGAGACAATGAAGCGTATGTGGTAATTGTTATATCACATATGTTTCATACTACTACAGAACTGTGGAAAATGAGATTACTTGAGAATTGTTGGAATTACCAGTCTTTTTCTCTGAAGAGACATTCCTACAGGTATTTCAGAACATTGTCTCAAGCAAATATCTTCTGTTTCTGCTACTTGCTGCCTCAATGAAATGAGTGAATTTGTTTAAAGGGCAAAAGCAAGGCTTATTTAGGAACACCTTAGCTTTTTCACAAGTCAAAGAGTAGTAGTTATTTTTGGTAGTGGCGCTTGCCAAAGTGTTTACTAAATATGAGCTAAAATTTCTCCTTGTCTATAGGTTGCAAACTGGGAGAAGCCTCAGATTTTATTGTCCGTCAAGGTACACTTATTCAGGTTCCATCCTCAGCTGGTGATGTTGGTTGTTACAAGATTTGTACCTGTGGACACAGTGGATTGCTAGAAAACTGCATGGAAATGCATTGTGTTGACCTCCAAAAATCATGCATTGTTGGAGGGCAAAGAAAAAGTAAGTATTAGAACAGTAATTACATCTTTATACAGCACCTGTTCCTTAAGTAATGAATTTTGAGGTACATATGAAGACCCAGAGGATCTGAATGGAGAGTTTATCAGAAAATACAAAAGTTACTGTTTGTCTCTTTATATGTAATACTTGTTTAATTCTTATATATGCTGGAGGGTTCCATTATTTAAATCAGTACTGAACTGTGTCTGTCTCAATCTATGAAAGTCCTGTGTGAAGGGTGTTCTTAGCACACCATTTTTCAACCAAAAGGTCACTGACTGGCCTCCCATCCCCTGTATTTTGTGGTACTTGATAGCTTCCTTTCTGGTAGAAGAACTTCCTGGTGGGAGCTCTGAGGATTGAGGAGGGAAAAAGTTTTGAGAAGAGCCAGTAGGCTGCAGGGATGAAGCAACAGCAGCAAAACAAAGTGATCTGCTTTAAGCATACTGTAGTTCTGAGGTTTAAGCGCAGTGTAACTGACTATAAATGGCTGCCCATTTCCTGGATTCCAACTTTGTGGGTAGTCTCAGTCTACTTTCAACAGCATTGGATATCCAGTGACCAATAGAGGTGTCTGGGGAAGAGTGTGAGAAAAGGCAGAGATTGAATCATATTCTACCAGAATTGTTCTGTGCTTCAAACCACAGACCCCTTGAGCAGGGGGTGGCTTGTTTACTAGCCCTAAATCATTTTGGGGTTTTCTGTTTTCATTGTTTTGTTTCGGTTTGTTTGGTTTTTTCTTCCATGGATTTTAAATATGGGTTAAAAAATAGAAACTTTTATCATAAGCTATAACCTCTGGAAAGAAGTTCCACATGTGCGCCTAAAACCCTCTTTTTTTAAAAAAAAAAAAAAAAGAAAACCTAACTGACAAAGACTTTGAAAGGATAAAGTGCTTGCTTTGTTGTTTAACTAATTAATTAAAAACACATGTGAACAGACTTTTTCTTTAAATAAATAAAGCAAAACTTGAAATGTAAGAAAAGATAGAAATTTCAATGGGAAAAGAAACTGAATAAGGAAAAATACAGGAACAATTAATATTTAAAATGTAATATCTATGTAATACATTTGAGTATATAGTCTTTTGGTATATTTGCATTAATTGTATGCATTTACTTAATTTCTTTTATTTTAAGGCCATGGAATGTCCTTTAATATAGATTGTAATGTCTGTTCATGTTTTGCTGGAAACTTGATATGTTCTACGCGTCAGTGTCTAACTGAGCATAGTTCAGAAGATGAACGTCGGAAGTTTACAGGTAACTTTCCAAACTGTGGCAACTGTAAGCTTAGTATTCTTAGAGCAAGGATTAGCATTGACATTCTTTCTACGGTATTAATGGAAAATACCCGATAATTTGTTATTAATATGTTCTTTCAATGTCCAACCTGCATTTCAGAAAGAACACATACCTTTAAAAAAAAAACCCAGCACTGAAAAATAAAATTTCACATAATATGTAAAAATAGGTAGAAACAGAGTAATGCCGCTGGGGACAAGAGAGAAGGAGTTTGGGGGAAAAATGGAGAAAGCTGAGTGGAATTAGCAAGGAAGCAGGGCACAAACGTCCCTTCCTACTACTTATAAGTGCATACGTGCTATGGCATTGCTAACTTACAGGAGGGAGGGAATGGCTGAAGATAGGGCACATCTTTGCATTTACTGGAAGTCAGAGATAGATACCTTAGTGACACTTTGTGTATCTTCTGTCACAGAAAATAAGTGTGCACCAAACTCCTGTTTTGTGTGTTGCTTTTACAGGTTTACCATGTAACTGTGTAGATCAGTTTGTACCAGTATGTGGTCAAAATGGACGCACGTATCCAAGTGCATGTATAGCTCGTTGTGTTGGGCTCCAGGACAATCAATTTGAATTTGGATCATGTATTTCCAAGGATCCTTGTAACCCTAACCCTTGTAGTAAAAATCAGAGGTAAAAGCAGAATATGTTTTTAAGCTTTTTTTTGGCATTGTCTACTCATGAAGCAGATTTCCTTTTTCTTTGAATGTGTTTTATATTATGGTAACATTCTTCTTTTGGGCTACTCCAATAAAAAGAAATGTTTGAAGTAGCTATTTTTATTTATCATAGTTCGTAATGGACTAATAACTGCCAGTTCTTGGTTCTGTTTATGAAGTGCTATATAATTTAAATTCATTAGGCACATACCGTTTTAGCGATAAAAGAGAACTGACGTATACTTTCAAAAATGGGAGAATCTAATTTTGTTGAAATGGCAAAAGTGTAATTTTACTACTTTGTTTCATATCTTCTTCTAGTAGTTTAAAGAAAACCCCACACCTGAATTCAAGACTTGGATTCAGCCTTGCTTATTCACTCAATACTCTGTGCTTTTTGTCTCTAAAATAGGAAAATATCGATCACTCTGGAAGACTTGAGTTTCTCTTGATTAGACTGATATCTTGTGAAAACCACATTTGTACAATCTCTTGTTTCTTCATTGTCAGAAAAAATAAAATCTGTATACACAAACGTATTAAAACAAAAATACGCTCTGTACTAGTGTCAGGAGAAAAGAAAATCTGACCTTTCTTACAGAAATCAAAGTCTCTGGCTCATATCTGTCTTCAATTGTCTCTGTCTTCAATTTTCTCTGTGTTGTGCAATATTTCAGTCTCCTTTGAATTTGTACATTTTTCTGTTTTGAAAGAAAGCCACCATAAGAAGTTGTGTAATACTGTGCTTTCATGAAAACTGATTACAGCAATTTTATTTTTCCCTTTTTCTGCACTTTAAATGCCTTGATACAGAAAACTGCAGAGAAAACACTGTAGCTTTGTAGCTGTAATAGCCATTATGGCATTGAAAACTGGAATTTCAAAGCTGCATTGTGGATACACACTTTTTACATTTTACATTTTTAATTTGGAAAGTATAGAGGTTTTTCAGTTTTACAGAATAACCATTATGCTTAGAACCTCAGCTTGTAGTTTCAGTAAAGGACTGTACACAGTACATTTTCCTGGCTCAGTTTGATAATGTAGCGTAAACTAAACAAGCTCATTTTGAAATGTTTCTAAAGTGCTTGCATTCTATTTAAGATCTTATATTCCATTTGTAAAGTGTTTAAATCTCAGAATTTCTGAGTCTTCCCTAGTATAAAAGAAAAACGCATAGGAGAGCAGCAATCAGGGAAAATAAGGATGCATTCTACAGAGTCCAGTGGTAGCATTGTCGTCATTTATAGAAGGAGGAGACTGTTAAAAAATTGACCTTTCATCAGTCTATTCATCAGACTCTACTGGCTGGCGTTTCTCTAGCAGAGGGATGATCTTGCAGGGCATATGGCAAATGTTTTGCGGATAAGACAAGGGAAGGTACATATTTAATACAGAGGGGAAAGAATTTCTGCTGTTTATTGCTCTTTACTTCTTGTCTGTGAAGGCTTGAGAGGGATGACGTGCCAAAAAAGGAAATTGTGTTAATACTAGATTTTTCCATTTGTTTGCAGTTATCCCCAAGATTGGATGTCATATAATATACCGAACCTACAAAGTTAGAAACCAATTAGATATTTGTAATTGAAAACATATAATCTTGTAAGTCTTGTTTTCACTACCTTCTCAAGGAAGTGTGAAGCTAGACCTCTGCAATATAATCTTTTTCTCTTGAAGTTCACTGTTTTCATGTTGATGTTTTCTCTAGTTTTCCTTAAATATGCATTTACAAAATGAAGCTTGGGAGTTGGTAAGAAGTTTATCCAAACCTTTTTCAAAAATCCATTGAAAAATACTTGGTAAAAGATTAATTTTAGTGGAAACTGTAGTTGTGTTCACATACATTGACTAAACATGGTGTGAAGCAGTTGCAGGTTTGTGATGAGACCTGAAATTGGCTATTCAGAATGTTTTATCGCATGCGTTTCCTGCAGCTCTGCTGAACCATAGTTAGCTCTAAAGCACTGGAAAAGATTTCACTGAAAATATTTTCCCTGAATATTTTGAGGCTTAAAAAAATCCTATGACATCATATGAAATTATTATTACTTTATGCAGGTGCATACCAAAGAAACAAGTTTGCCTGACTGATTTTGGAAAGTTCGAATGTAGCCAGCATGAATGCGTGCCAAGGCAGTTAAATTGTGACCAGACACGGGATCCTGTTTGTGACACAGACAATGTGGAATACAGTAACTTGTGTACTTTGTACCAAAAAGGAAAAAGTTTAGCATACCGAGGTCCATGCCAGGTAGGAAGTGGTTCTAGCAATAAATATAAAATCTTCTTTGTTCTTTAATTTTCAACTTTGCAATATTCTGGTTTTTATAGCTTACAAAATGTTTTCGTTGAAAGTAATCCTTTAAAAATATGATTTTCACTAGTATAAAAAATACTCTCACAAAATTATATTCAGAATTTTGTCAAGTGTTTCTCTGCTTTAGTTGTCTCAAAACCAATCAAAAGCTTTACTTATGCTAATACTTTGATATTTTATATTTTATATTAAGTCTTCCTATATTTTTCACTATTACAGCTTGCACTGAGGTGTGTTTGCAGTAATTAGTGCAGTTCCTTGGTTAGGTAAATGCTAGCTTTCACCAATTTGAACTTGTTTTAAATAAACTTATAGAAAGTCTTTAGCATTTTGTGTGATTGTGCCCCAGGTTTACCAAGTTCATTGTTCAGGATCTATTTACACCTAAGTTTTGTTGGAGACTAGGCAGTCTGTAATATTGTGTGGATTGGATTAGTCTTCATATTAATCCCTGAGAAGGATTAGGATTAGGTTTAGTTCTTCCATCCCACTGCTCCCTATAGTGTTGATAGACAAGCTATTTCTATCCCTTTACAAGAAAAGTCAGGAGCTACTCTTTTCAAAGTTGCTGGCTTTACTGTTGATAGGCTGTTCATCTCCAAGTTTTTCTCAAATGATGAAGATTAATTTGAGACCTTCTCTTGGTCTCAATTGATGGATATTCTTAGAAGTACAGAAGACTTTTTCAGGTTTTTTCTGTAGTGTAAAAGCTATTTCTTTTTTAACCCACTTTTAGTTTCTGCCTTTTTTGTCTTCATAACTTCTTCTCTTTAAGTACAGACAATTTTTCTCATTGCACACCGGGTATCTCATGAGATACTCAGAGAATGTTCAGCCCTTGAACAATAAGAATCAAAAGAACATTGCATGGCTGATTTTTTTTTCTCCAGCAGTTATATGCCTAGTTGTGTCTATTAAGTCACTGGTAATTAATTACGTTAATTACACTGGTAGCTTTAAGTTTCACTCTTCCTTTTATAGGGAAGATGTCTGCAAGATATGAAGATGTTTGGGGTGCTCGTATTTACTTGTCCTCTATCTGTTTTGTTGTTAGCTTAGGTGTGTAACACAGAAACTGTAATTGTCTTGCTATTTTAGAGGATATACAGTGTTTCTATAGCTATGGTGACTTACTTGAAATATTAGTTTGTTTAATAAAAAATTTAGACCTTAGCAAGAAATTATGGTATGTGTTGTGTCATTTTACAAGACTTTGGACAAAAGTATTAGTCATACCTTGTCTGCAAAGAGTCAGCAATTCCATTTGCTTCTGTCCATGTTCAGAAGCTTAAGTTTATTGGCATTTGACCTCTTGAATGTGTTGGACAAATATCCATGCACAGGCGGGATAGGAAGAAACTGTATTACAATTTTCTTTGATTTTTTTGCATGTGTTTGAATCAAGTGACATGCTAGATATGTTTTTTTCTGAGAGAAAATGGACACAATAAATGTATTTTTATAGATGTAAAGGTCTCAATAATAAATATATGTTTGACAGAGGTGTCTAGTAACGGATTTTATTCTTCTGAAATAAATGTATACCTTTAGCTTCTCAAATAATTTGTTAGAAATACATAGAATCATTTAGGCTGGAAAAAACCTTTAAGATTGAGACCACCCATTAACCTAACACTGCCAAGTCCACCACCAAACCGTGTCCCTAAGCACCACATCTACAGGTCTTTTAAGTACATCCAGGGATGGGGACTCAACATGCACGCACACACTAAATTTTGAGAACACAAAACCACAGAGGTGAATGGATAAATAAGTTATTAGTAAGTCATTAAAATATTAATAAATGCTACAATAGCAAATATTTTATTTAAAAATTGGTTTTATTAATAGAATCATACTTTATTACATAATAAAATTATAATACTCTTAATTTAATAAGTAAGTTAATTTAAATTACATGGTAATTTTATTTAAGCATTAGGACAGAACAAAAAATGTTGTTTTCCAAAACACGTCTTATTGTATATTTCTCAGATTCCAAATTACATTTTTCTGGCAGCTTCTTTAAGTATTTATTCTTTGCATTTATTACCCGTTCATAAACCGGCAGGTTATTTACTCTAGCTCATCCTTTTTTGAATGTTTAACAATATTATCAGCAAATTCCCATTAACTTGGAGTTTCCTAATGTTAAAACTACTCTGAAGTTTTGCCTGTAGCATGAATAAATCGATCTTCGAAACATTTCTGTGTGTTTCAGCCATTTTGCAAATCAATGGAACCTGTTTGTGGACATAACGGGGAGACCTACAGCAGTGTCTGTGCTGCCTATTCCGACCGTGTGGCTGTTGACTATTACGGACACTGTCAGGCTGTAGGTGTTCTCTCAGACTACGGTTTTCATACAGAATGTGCGTTTGTTAAATGTCCTCAGCTTTCTGCTACTGGCTGCAAACCGGTTATTGCACCAGGTATGTTAATTCGCTGTTGAAGTTTACTGCAGATAGGAGAGAGTCTCCAGGCTATGTGTATAAATTGGTGTATATTTGGAACAAAACTTATGCTTTAAAATACTGTCTTCCATAATGTCTTTGAGACATCTAAGAGAAAGGATGAAGTACAGATCTTTACTTAGGGCTAGAACAAGCCAGTGTCAAGACTCAGCTGAATAATTCTGAAGTGGAAAGGCCTTGGCTTTAGGAGTCACGCTCCTTCAATCTTTAGAAACTCGCAGCTGTCCCCACAGGACTGGCTTGGGAGAAACAAATGAGGTCTGCGGTGTCTAGGGTAGAATGGCACTGGGAATCAGACAAGTAATTTTTCGGAAGTGGCAGCACAGAAACCTCACTGGAATGCCAAACTGTCGTCACAGTAGAGTTCCCAGAATAACAAAGATTATATTTAATTAGAAGACAGAGTAAGATACCGTATGTATTGACAGTACTGTGAAAGAGGAAGACAGTAGGAATAGTTTTGCAGTTGTGCTGTTTTGAACTGTTTCTTTTTTTACTATTTTCACAAATACTTCCTTTATGAAACTAATCACAGGTAATACAGAGAGCAAGGAAAGCTCAGTTTTTAAAAAGAAATGGTTTTATGCATTTTTCTCATTCACTGATTTGAAAAAAGGTGCTTGTGCTTTGGTATTACATTTAATATTGTAAAAGTCATGAATGTGAATTATATATAATAAGTTGGGGGGTGAAATAAATATACAGTCATGGGTAGAAAGTTGAAATATTAGCCCTTTGGTTTCTAAGATAGTGAGGAAAAACTGTAGGAGAAATATGACATACTTCTGTGTTAAACAAAAATCTATCAGACAAGTCCTTTCCCCCCTTTATTATATAAAGATTCTAAGCTCCCACATGGTATAACTGCATATATTAACGTTGGCAGTGTGCATAATTGCTTCTGTCATGTCCTAGCTATTTCAGCTCTTGAAATTCATCATTTCTGTAGTTGTGTATGTATGCATCCATGCAAAACCTTGGTTTGTAGTACACAAAGTGCCTGTGGTTTTTAGCTTACAATATTGTATCATCTGGAAACAGATGAAAATTCATCTTCCTGCTTTGTGTTGATAGTAGTAAATATGTGTTGAAAGGTGACTGCTTTTGCATTGTAAATATTTTCAACATTAAAAAATCTTAGAAATTGTGCAATTCTGCTATCAAATTTAAAGATTTACTTTGCTTTGGTAGTTTTGCTATTTTCATTCTCAGTTAACGTTCAACTTTTGACCTCTGCTTACTTAAAAAGGAAAAAAGACTACTTGCTTTTATTTCTGAGATTTTTTTTTTATTCACATAGGAGCCTGCTGCCCACTATGTGCTGGAATGCTGAGAATCTTATATGACAAAGACAAGCTGGATACTTTTGCAAAGGTAAAGAGTTTAATCGTGCCTTATGTTAAATGGTACATGGAAAAGTCAAGTCATTGCATGCCATCTCCTGAATAGTTAACAGAAAACCAGTTATTTTTCAGTAATATTTCAATATTACTGAATTCAATAATTAATCAAATAATTACTGATTCAATATTCAGTAATTATTTTCAGTGTGTGATTTGATTTTTTTTCTTTATACTTTTTATACTTTCCTTTATTTCTTAATATCAGGTATAGAAATTGAATTACAATGCAAAGCAAAACAACTAGAGTAGGCACAAACAAGCACATTCGGGTTTGCAGTTTAAATGACTTGTCATAGTAAAGACAAATGATATGGGAACTGCATCTATCTCATGGTAGTAATACAGTAAATATTTGTTATTTATGGCCTTTTTGTTAAGATTATTCTTCTAGCTCACCATTTCCTAATGTAGGTAACTTAGTTCTGACATTGTCTTATGTTTAAATTGGATTGGTTTACACTCTTTGGGTTATCTAGATAGTTGTCACTGATTTTTGTTGCTCATCAGCTAAAATGTTGGGGTTTAATTTAACATCGCTGTAAGTTAAACACCAGCATCCTTCATTGCTGCTCTTTGAAAACCTTCAGTGTAAGATGGATCTGCTGATGTTGATTGTCCATCACTGAACACAACATACTCGGTCCAGACTCCCCGTGTGGTGTATAAAAGGATTGCACTTCATTGACCCCTGCTTTTATGCTTCAGTATATGGAACAGAGCAGAACGCTTGATTTTTGGCACGACATCACAACAAAATAGAGCAACATGACAATGACGCCTAGTGAAGCAAAACAATTCATGTTTGCATCTGCATATGATTTTTATTTTTTTTAATACCAAGAAGAAAGAGATTTTCCCCAAAACAGTATAAAATTACATTAATCTATTTATATGTTTAGAAGTAGAGAAAATTAGCTATTATTGTAAAGACACAGAAAAACTTAGCTTGAACACAGCCCCTGGAGGGGTCTGGTCTACCCCTCTGCTCAAAGCAAGGTTAGATCAGCTTAGCCAGTTGAGTTTTTAAAACCTCCAGGAGTGGAGATTCCACAAGCTGAACAAAACTGGACTCTCTCCAGTGTGCGGGGGGGTGGGGAGATGGGGAGCATAAATAAAGGGGGACTATGACTTCTGCTGGCTGTGTTCTTGCTTTTGCAGCCCAGTGTGTGGTTGGCTTTCATCTCAAGGGTGTGCTGCTGATTGATGTTCTGCTGATTTCCTCTCAGAGATTTTGTGTGCACGTGTGCGTGCGCGTTGACCAATTTTGCTGAGAAACAGTGTCTGTTAGGTCATGACTGCATCCTGGAATGTCTTCCAGTTGTCACCTCTCTGTACCAGGGACACGGTGACCACTGCACCTTCTCAGTTCAGACATTACAATATGTGGCTGTGAAGAAAAATTTTTAGATTTAGTTAGAAGGCAGCTTTCTAGTTAAATTTATTGGACTTACTCAAGCAATTATTCAAGTAGTTGGTGATAACTTAACTACTCTCCTCTCACCTACTAAGTACCCTAATACGTGGATTAGGGTACTTAGTAGTTGCTTGGTTTCTTCTTTTTTCCCCTCTCTTTTTTCTTCCCTTTGTCACCACAGTCTTGCTGATTTCCTCTTCTCTTGCCTACCTAATGCCACTATACACAATCTTCAGATTTTCAAAACTCATATATATATCTTTACACTTAAAATAGTGATCTCTTCAACATTCAAGTCAGCATTCTCTTAGCAAATACTAGACATTACAGAATTTTGACTGAAGCTCTGTCATTTGGACACTTCAATCAGGGGTCATCCATTAAGCCCCCAGAGATGATCTATAACTGGTCACAGCTACCTGGAGACTGTGCATGGTGTGACACTGCCCTGAACATAGAGAGTTAGAAGCTCTGTGCCTTTGTTACTCCAGTATGAGTCAGAGGCCAGCTAATATCTCCTAATAATACAATAGAAGATGCCCAACTCTGTATTTGAGTAGATTTGATACCTTTGTCATCTACATGAAATTAACATTAATAACATTGATCTCTTCTGATTCCATCAATAAAATGATAGGATTGGTGTGCAGCTCTTGCTTTTGACAGTGTACATATACATATAGTGTATATATCCATTGTACTGGAGATGGTGAAGTTTCAGATAGATGGAATCATTGCTAGAAATGCTAACATACATTTTAACCAGCCCAAGAGGAGAAGGTGTAGTAATGTATGCCTATTTTAGTTCAGACACGTGCTTCACATGAGAAAAAACTGCTTCAATTACCAGAGAGTTCTATAAATCTCTTTTTTTTTCTCCCCCCACCCCTCTGGCCTTTTTTGTAAACATAGCAGGAAACAAAAGTTAGCATCTACACAGAGCAAAGAAACATTAGAGATCTGCTAAGATTCTAATCTAATCTAGTAGATTTCTAATCTAAGACATTAAAATCCAAGTTTGACACTATCAGTCATCCTTATAGTATTCATGTGCTTCCATTTTAACACTGTTTGAACAGGGTTTGCTGATCAGTCAGCATGTCAGGCTACATTTTAGTGGGGCTATGAGAAGGAGATCCCTCAAAGATCTGGTAAAAGAAGTGTTGTGTGACACCTTGCAAATTTGATTCATGTGGTCTACTTGGATTTCCCAGATTTCCAGTTGTTAAGGTCCTGTACCAGGGGTCTTAAAAGAAATTAGGCTGCAGTAGGAGAAGAAGGATGGATCTCTTGCAGCTAAAGCTAGAAAACAGAACACAACAGAATGACCAGAAGTCACAAGTAATTATTTGTGTTGGTATCTATACTGTTCAAAACATCCAGAAGTGACCTGGAAAAAAGGCTGAAAAACCTTTAAGGTGTGGCAGTCTTTAAATAGACTGAGCATCCACAATCAAATTGTTGTTTGTCAGGTACAGACAGCAGAACAGAGATAAGAATTTTAAGAGAAAAATATATTTACCCGGTAGTTATGTAGTGATCTTGAAATGTCACGTTCCCATATATACAGACACATATCTGTCTTCACAAAGCCATAGCTCTTCATTTCTGGTGGCTCTTGGAACAGGTTCTGTGATGGTAAAGGAGTGCCAGCTGGTACGGGTGCTTTGCCTCTTGTTTCCCAGCATGGGAATACAAACTGCTGTAACAGATAACCATTTACATTATTTTGAGGTACATGATACATTTACACACTAACCATGAAGGTGGGGAACAAAACATATCAAAGCCATGGTTAATTTAAGAATTAAAACATTTTCTTCCCTTCTTCCTTTCACTTTTTTTCATTTGTGGGGGGGGGAATTGGTTTGGGGATTATCTTTTTTTTGCTAGAGATTAGAATTGAGTATCTGGCATGACATAACGTTATTAAAACTGAAGAAGAGAGATGTCATTTTTAATAATATCACATCATCCACAAAGTTCTTTTTATTTTCTTACAGGTAACAAATAAAAAGCCCATAACAGTACTTGACATACTTGAAAAAATCCGCCTGCATGTCTCAGTGCCACAGTGTGATGTGTTTGGATACTTAAGCATAGAATCCGAAATTGTGATTCTCATCATTCCCGTGGATCAGAACCCCAAGCCATTGCAGGTAGACTATGTTATTATTTTGTTTACCCAGCATGAATTTACTTCATTTTTATATGTGTACACTTTACTATTTTCAACACAGCAGTTTTTAAATTGTGCATTTTCCTGTGTACTGAGTACATGGGGATTTCTCTAGTGACTCGAATCTGAATAGCTAGGATTATAGATGGTAAAATGTGTCTTGAGAATCCTGCTTTTCTGATAAGAGGGTTTTGAGTGTTGGTAATGAGAGGAGGGAGGTGAAGGAAGGCCAAGGATAGTGTAGTATGATTTTTGGTTTAAAATTAATAAATGCAGAACCCTCAACTTTCTATGGCTAAAATAAGAGAAAATACAAACTGATGAAAATAAATAAATTACTGAATGACCTCTTAATTTACTATTAATTGTATCTTAAATGCATACCTCCATATGAAATGGTACTCCTTTGTCTCTGGTTTAATGGTTAAAAGTAGATTGATGTATATGTGATATTAAGCTGAAGTACATCATACATATTGATATCATATTAATACATTGTGCGCATTAAGGGCACATGTTCAGCAGTAGTTTATAGCAAAGAGGATGTTCTGAGACCATTATGGTTTTGATATTCCTTTCCACCTTGTGGTGAAAAGTGCTAGGAGATCCCAAAATGCTATTACGATCTTAAAAAGGAAATAACATTACAATAAGCTTGCTAGTTCAAGCTAGCAAACAAGAACCTAACACTGACAGTACTAAACTCTAAAGGTAAACCAACAAATGCAGCTCAAAGTTCTTACAGAAATTTTGTAGGAGCAGTTCAGAGCAATAGAAGTAAGGCTTTGGCTGTGTATTGCATTGTTACTGTCTTGGAGCTGTTGCTTCATTTTTACTTTCTGCTTGTTAACCTGTGCAAGACCAGTGAGGATATCTTCTTCCTATTAAAAGGAACATAATTCTTTGCCATTTTATAGTTATTTCTAATAGTCTTGCCTGGCCCTGCTGACAGCACTTTATAATGAAGTCCCTTTGGAGATTAGGTGATCTGACTGGTTCATTTTGTTACCTGGCATGCTGACGTGTACTAGTGTAAAATGAAGGATTTAGCTTTGAAAAGGAAGGGGAGAGAAAACATGCCCACAATCTCTCTCTTATCTTTTACAATACAAACAGAATTCAGGCAGGTTCATTTCCTTGTTGTTTATTTTATATTGATGGCTGCTTCCCATTTCCATTTTATTTCTGCAGTCTAATTTTGCATGCTCAGTATTGCTTCTGGGATGGGCTAAATTATGGTATAGTGTGAGGGGATAGAATCACTGCCATAAACTTTGCAAGCTGCAGTATCTAATAGGGTAACTGTTTCTCAGGCAGATATATCGTGTGTATTTCGCTTGCCCATGCTATTGGAGCAACTCTGTTGGTCCAACTCAGCTGCAACTCATGTCTCCTTCTTTAGCAGAAGTAGCCCAAAATGTTATCAGGACTTAGGAAACAAAGTCTTGAGCCTTGCTGGTTTGGTCAGCTCTCGCTCCATCTGTAGCAGCTGCTGTCAGACTCCTGGGGAGAGGAGGACTCTCTGAAATCAGAGAGGCCACCTGAAACCAGGGAGGAACTGCTCATCTCACTGGTGACACCCCTTGCCCGTTCCTCAACTTTCAAAACTTTGAGTGTCCACATATTAAGTTTATCAAATTAAAACTTCACCAGAGGCAGCTTCCAAAGCTGTTAAAGAGACTTAGTACTAAATTGATTTCTGGGTTGCAGTAGAAGGTAAGGCGGAAAAAATGGATTTTCTAGCATAAATTCATAATTATCATCATGTCAGTGGGGGAATGGAAACCTGGGTCTTCTCAGGTTTTCTTGTTGCTTCCATTCCCATAAAAGTAATCAGTTTTCCCTGATTTAGAAGAAAAACCCCAATAAGACAAAAATCCTGATGTTTTCACTGTTGCAGACTTCAAGGCAGTATCTTGGTCAATCAGGAAGGAAGTTCTCAGTTTTAGAGGTACTTACTTTAGTTATAATTTACTGTGAGCTTTTTGGCATCAACATTCAAACCACATCACCCACGATAACTTGTATGTAGCTTCCTTCCTTCCCTTTTGCTACTGCTTGGGGCTTCCACAGTAGTTTTCATAGTACCAAAGTCTATGATAAGTGCTCCAATACGTTTTCTAAGAAATACTCCCCAAAATTATATGAATCTTCTGTGCTGATAGGAATAACTGAGGTTTTCTTTCCTGAATTTTGTTATCTAGCAACATTTTTGCATTAGCATGGCAAGAAGAGAAATAATAACTTTTTTTTCCCCTTAGATTGAAGCCTGCAATAAAGAAGCAGAAAAAATAGAGTCACTGATAAATTCAGACAGTCCAACATTAGCATCACACGTACCGCTGTCAGCTCTAATTGCATCTCAAGTACAAGTTTCGTTTAGCATTTCTTCTCCTTCTGTTAAAGTGGTGCCTGTTCTGCACTCCCTGTTCATGAGCCTTTTATTCACCTTGTCAGGATTAATATATTTTATATAACTGCTTAGAAAATATGCGTGAGTGGTGGTGTTTATATTGTGAAGGACATTCAGAATTGTTGATCACTGAACCAGGAAATAAAAATTGTAGATTTGATGAACTAACATTTTTCAATGAAGAACTAAAAGTATTTGGAGTAATGTGAAAAGATGATTCTTTTATTCATTACTAGTCAGATGACTGTTTCAGCACAATTGGATTGTTTTCCATTGATCCTGGAAACATAAAAATACTCTGGAAGGTTCTGACATTATGGATCTATGACTTTTGCAAGAAGAGATCTTATAGGGGTCTTTTTAGCAATGAACAAAATAGTGTTTTGAGTTTATTGAAGAATGTTAATTTTATATTATTCAGATGCCTATCAGTGATAATGAAAAGCATGCACCTATTTTAAACATCATTTTTGGAAGAAACAAGTTGCTGCTACTTAATTGTCTTACCAAAAATTTAAGAGTATTCTCGTGTAAATATGCTTTCATATTTTATTATGAAGAAAACTAACTAGCCCTGGGCCTATTTCAGTAGACGTCTTTACTTGGACTAGTGAAGATATGCAGGACATTGGGCTCAATGCTTGTAAAATGACAATCAAGCTCTATATTAGTACCTGACTTCAATGAAGAAATATGTTCTTTTTATAGTTTTGTACATTTCAGAATCTCATATTGGATGCAAAATTATAAAGAATCTCAGTATCTGTATTTAAGTGCCATTTAAAATATTGCAGTATTTGCATGTTATCTAATGAAATTTATACTTTAAATGTTTATACAAACAGTATGTATACTTATTGTATTTTATGCACCTGACGTTAGTCTACATGAAGTATTTTATATCAGTATTATGATAGCCAACTTTTGAAGTATATAAAGAAAAACTTATTTTTGCCAAAATGCTGAACTTTGAAAGCACTGAAAACTTTTTGAAGATGTATGTTGTTGTAGCATGTTTGTAGCAATTATTTTCTGCTAAATCTTTTAAATGCAAAAATATTAAAGCTTTTTATTTTAATAAAACACTTTGTCATGTGTCCTTGCATACGAATGCAAACTTTATAGAATTCTGCAATACAGTGTATATTTTTCTTTCTCAAATCAACACTTAAAACTAACTGTAATTACATACATTGGTGACTCATACAGTTTAATGTTTCCAAATAAAGTACATTTCAAGGGGGCTTTTACCAAATCTGTGTCACATAGATGTAAGTTTATGTTATGAGCATCAGACTCGATTAACTATAGAAGAAGAGTGTAGATGTCTTTACGGGACCCTCTGGGGTAAGGTTACAGTCATCCTCAGTTTTGATTCAGAAGAGACTTCTCTCACCTACAGCTGGAAATCCACACAAATGTTAAGGGCAGAACTGCTCCCTTATTTGTCCCTAAACTTTAAGACTCAACCTCCTCCACAGCAAACTGAGTGACTAGATGTGTATATGTGCAAGCTGACTGATCAAGTTTCTTTGAAACCTCCATCAGTTGCTTTTCTAAGCATGACCTCTCCGTTGTTTATTGTCTCTTAATGAGTGAAGAGCACTTTTATATTTTAAATGCAGTTATACTATGTATATAGTTTCTGAGTACTTTCGGTAGATGAGTTCAATACAGATAATCTTTGGAAGTGTTCTTGCCAAAAAACTCCAGGAAGACTCATGCACATAATCGTCAAAGTCTGGACACAAAAAGCTTGTTGAATATGTTGATAATCCCTCTGTTTCTGAAATTACTTCTGTGGATTCTTTAGAAACTTGGACACAAGAGCATAATGAATGCATTTGAAAAGCTTTTTGAACTGAAATGGCTTAGATGATCTCACCAGAAACTGCAAGCAATTCAGATGGTTTATTGAATTGCTTATTTTTTCCAAATCATTACTAAGTATCACTTCAACATGTAGCCTGTTCACTTGCTTAGGATTTAGCTGAAGCAATCCAATACCTACTAAAATGAAAGGAATTTTAAATGTCTTAAGAAAATAAATACACACACACACAGACATGCCACGCTGGAAAAATCAGTTAAGAGCTTAAAAACTTTTGTGGAACAGAATATATAGTGATTTTTTTTTTCAGCTGTGAATATTTTCTTCAATCAAAGACAATACCAAAAAAGTTGCCTCAAATTTGTATGATGAATCTGGAAAAAGCAGAATTTAAGCCCAGAGATTTTTTAATTCACATGTGAGTATCCAATACCTGCTAAAAAAGAGCGAAGATTTTGAGTGGTTATGTTAAATATGTACAGAACCAATGAGATTTTGTATAATCCTAAATTCTTGATCATAAATCCAGTATCCAAAGTGTACAGGGCTTAGGTTCTTTTTGCTGGATGAACAAAAGTACTAAAGTATGTTCTAGGTTTTCTCAAGACGACCTCAAACTAATGAAGAAACTATTTACTTACGGTTTTGAATTCAAATGAACTAGGAGAAAAGATGGAAGAAACCAAGCCCGGTTTTACTTCCAAGTTATGAAATTTGAACCTAATGGGGACAAATTTGATACAGGTTTCAAATGAGTTTTCCATATAAGTACTAATGATCTGTCACCATCTCTGTGGAAATCTGAGTTAGCTTAAGAAGGAATGGAGACAGCACAAAGGCACTTCAAAGTAGCACAAGCTGCTTTTATAACAGGACCTAGCTGAAACATTTCATAGAATCATAGAATCATAGAATGGTTTAGGTTGGAAAGGACCTTGAAGATCATCGAGTTCCAACCCCCCTGCCATAGGCAGGGACACCTCCCACTAGACCAGGTTGCCCAAGGCCACGTCCAGCCTGGCCTTGAACACCTCCAGGGATGGGGACTCAACAACCTCTCTGGGCAACCTGTTCCAGTGCCTCACCACCCTCAAAGTGAAAAACTTCTTCCTAATGTTCAATCTAAACCTGCCCTCCTCCAGTTTGAAGCCATTCCCCCTTGTCCTGTCACTACATGCCCTAGTAAAAAG
This sequence comes from Anarhynchus alexandrinus, assembly GCA_008711295.1. Classification (NCBI taxonomy): domain Eukaryota; kingdom Metazoa; phylum Chordata; class Aves; order Charadriiformes; family Charadriidae; genus Anarhynchus; species Anarhynchus alexandrinus. The sequence goes on along the minus strand of VUYV01000167.1, from coordinate 1,675,066 downwards.
CCCTTCCCCAGCTCTCCTGTAGGCCCCCTTTAGGTACTGAAAGGCCGCAATAAGATCTCCCCGGAGCCTTCTCTTCTCCAGGCTGAACAGCCCCAACCCCTTCAGCCTTTCCTCATAGGAGAGGTGCTTTTTATTTATAAAACATTATTTTCTTGTCTGCTGAAAACCAGACTTAAGGTCAGTAATTGGCTGCAGAGAGATGTTTCAGTTCTGTTTCAGTTCGTTTATTTTGGCTCTTCTCAACAGGGTGGCAGCGAAGTGGAGATGCCACCAGTACCTGTTTGTACACCCCTAGGAGTGGGTCAACCACAGAGGCAAATATAAAGAGCAAAGAATTTCTGGGTTGTTACACTTTCTGCTGAGTTTTGAGTCCAGCAGGAGCTGGGAGCACTGAATCTGAGAGAAGGTAATAGTTCTGTGGGAGGGCATGAAATCAGCACTTAGAAGTGCAGTGTCACTTCATAGGCCTGCTCTTCTTTCATGCTCTAGTTTTATGCTGCTTTACCCAGCATCATAACTTGGATATTTGCATGTATGTATCTTGATTGAAAGACAAAGTGTTATTTATACATCCTCACTGAGTTTTATGACACTTTCCAGGTCTTCCTTTCACACACAACAAAGTATATTTCAAAACTTTTCAACACGACCACTATTTCTAGGAAGCCCTGGGAGCATTTATATGAGTTTACCACTTTAGACAGCCTCTTTCACAACATATACATTAAAGCCTTTAGAATATATTTAAATACTTTACACTGATATGTTTTATTTAAATTATGAACGATAAAATAGACTTCTGCAAGCATAACATAGCAAGAGCTTTTACAATTAATAAGTTCTTTATTTTCTGCTTGGATTCTTCCAAGTAGACGAGGGAGGAAAAAATCAAACCTTTACATTAGTCCATTATTCTCAAACTACTTGCTACTGTTATTTAGAAATAGATACATGTATTTTAAGTACATGTAGTTTTAGCACATCACTGCTACTCAATCCTATGCACTGAATGCCCCACCCCACCCTCCTTCTGCATTCTTCAATGATAACAAAGTTATGGTGAAAAACATATTCATTCTAGACATTTTGAAGGAGACTTAACACAAAGGGCAACAGTAAAATGGGTAAAAAGTAAAAGCTCTTGTAAAAGGGTGGGGGTTTTCCTTACAATTCCTGGGACATAAAGGAGAATTAAAATAAAGGATAACCTTATCATGAGTTATATAAAGAAATGTTGTTAACTGTGAATTTTTCATTAAATGATCAGAACTTAGCTCTTCAACATATATATAATGGCACAGTTCTGATTATTATATACAGGTATGTATAACATATCTATGAATATATAAATGACATTCCAATTTGTTATATTAACAGATATCTGTTAATCAGATCTCAGTCCATTTTTAAAACAGACTAAATCTATTCTTCCCCCAAAGTATTCTCTGATTTGCTTTCCTCAAAGCTGGTTTCTGCTTCATTTGGTCCCGTCTGGTTAAGGAGAGTAACCTGAGCCAAAGGGTGTTGATGGTTCTGTAACTCTGACAGTAGTTAATAATCCTATAGATTCTTGCTGTAAAGAGCCACCCTTGTGTTTTGGCAAATGCTTTCTGTTGTATTTGGCAAGGTTTCTCTGTTTACTTCTTTGTGCTTGGATCTCAGCATCATCTGCAATATATCCAAAGGTTTTCAATCTGTGTTTTCAGTTCTGATTCTCCTCCTAAGATAGCATTCTTCTAAAGCAATTCTGAATAATCCTAGAGGGTTAAATTATTTAATTAGCAGGTTAGGATATACAGCAGAACTGGAGGTTTTTTGTAAAGCCTTCTCACCAGTGCTAGTGTGGCAGGTTTCAAATTAAAGCCTGCTCTTCAACTTGGTGATCTACAATTCTGCACCTTCACTGACAGTGGATTGAGTGGATGGGTTATTGCTACTGTTTGGTGTATAAATTTACTTTTTAATCAATTTTTGAAATGCAGCAGCAGGGGTAACGTCAGTAAACATATATAAAGATATATTCACATGCACATATATATGTACATACACATATATACACACTGCTATATACACATATATATGTATAAATATATTTATCTCACAATGCCCTGTATCAGACTTTGTATTGGCCTCTTCAGGAGGAGCACATTTGGCCATTGTGGAGAATTTAGTGATTTATTTTAGCAAAGAATCCAAATTCTGGGAGTTAATACTTTTAACTTTGGATTTCAAGTACAAACAGCAATCAAAGATGCACGATCAAACTCTTTGATTTGTTATGTAATTTATACACGGTGTTGTCTAGCTGTAAGTGTGCAAAAAGGTTAAAAGGATGTCTCTGGGTTGTTGCATTCTAAAATGCACCCATCAACAGCAGTTCATTTTCCTCTGAGTTAGCAACACAATGATTCCTTCCTCCTGGTCAGGCCAATAAGAGCAGCTTCCGCGTACCAGTACAAGTGCTGACATTAGGAGCAGTTATCAACCACTGACCACCAGCAGAAGTTCAGTTCCTCTGGCATGAGAAAGTAAGTTTAAATATTTGCAGCTGTTAATTCCTTGCAGAAACTGAGCTGTTGCCAGTGAGGCTGTGGTTGTCTTGTCACTAGCAATGGCTGTGTGCACAACCGGCTCATCTGAGTGCTGATTTCATCTGGATCAGAAGTAGGCACATGACTACGTGCTCCCAACTTTGCCAGAACACAAGATCCAGTGAGCTGCCTGTCTGGTTTTTATGCTGGAAAACAAATGCTGTCATAAACACATTCTCTGTGCATGTGTTAAATCTGTCAGGTTGTGCATTTTGCTTTTTTAACAGATTTGAAGTGGAAATGTAAACTCTGGATCGGCAGCTCATGGCTTTTCATGGTGTTTTCTTGAGTGCTGCTCAGACCTGTAATGATGGACTTGGTGTCCCTGAAACACAGCTTTAAGAGCTCACACAAGACCCAAATGAGTCAAAGATGTGAGACATGCAAATACACATTTCAAAACTAGAAAAAAATAAAGCTACGGTATTTTTAACTCAGTTTACCTAAGTCAGAACAGTCACGAGGACGAAGTAACAGGTTTTAACTTTCCAAAGCAACATGGAGAGCATGTGTGTCTTTGATCTTTGCCTGCTTCTAGTACAGTCTAAGACAACAGACCCTTAATTCCAGTGCTGTGGTACACAGGTGTTATCAATAGTAGCATCCTCTGTGGTTCTCAGCATGGAAATTGTTAGTGTCTGGTCAAGTAACTAAAGTGTTGGATAGTATAATGTATTAAAAAAATTATCAGATGTGGCCTTCTCTGTGCAATGGAAAACGAGTAGATTCCCTGTCTTCATAAATCTCATTTGACTGAAACTTGATTTTTCTAAAGGCACAGGATACCACCACAAATCCATAAGTTGGCATTTACAAAGCTTTTAGAACTGAATTTTCTAGGGGTTTTTTGTTGTTGTTGGTTTTTTTACTCCCCAAAATAAAAATGTTATTTGAAATTGCTGATTATTTCTTCAGCCTATGGTTAACACAGGGCACTATGTAAAAATAAATTACATGCCACGTCCCTTAATCGCTCCTCCTTGTTGCTGTGTGCTTTGTTGCAGCATAGCTAAGACTATGGGCACTGGAAAAATTTAGAGAGTTGCTCATAGAGTTCGTTACAGTCATTTTAAGAATATGAAAATAGATGGATAACTTTTTTCCATATTCTTGGAATATTTCTGCAATTTCTACCACGACATAGCTCCCTACCATCATTTCCAGCTTATTTTTGCTTTTTCCATTAGTTGCAGTAACTGTGACTTTAACATTTACTTGCCAGTACAAACGAACATTTCTTACACAGCACTTTAAAAATTACAAAAAACTTTGGCTATGCGGTTTTTACAGCAATTTAGAAAAACCTGTTCTTTAAAAACAGAAATAAGTTTTTATCTCCTCTTCAGCAGAGTGCACTCCTCTGATGACAATACAATTGTGTGCTCCTGTCGTGGTTTGGCCTCAGCCAGCATCAAAGAACCACGCAGCTGCTCGCTCCACTCCCACAGCCGTGGGAAAATTCGGCAGAAAAATGCAAAACTCGTGGGTTGAAATAGCGCAACTTTAACAGAACAGCAAAAGGGAATAGGAAAGAAAAACAGTGACACCGATAAAAGGATATACAGACGCGATTACAGTACCGCCACGCACCGACCAGACACATAACGCCACAGCCACCCCCCAATAACACACACACACACACACACACACACACACACACACACACACACACAAATTGCAGAATATTTAACTAAAAGTAAAATACCTATCTTACCTCCAAACTGCAATGAAAGGTTGTGTAGCGTTGCTAGTGTATTCGTGGTTGCATGGCACAGTATATTCCGCTGTTCAGTATATTCCGCTGTTGAATCCCACATTGCAAGTCATGAATTAAGTTTTCCAAGTCTTTTTTTTTTTTGAGTTGGTTTTTTTTTTTCTCCAAATGAAACAACTGCCATGGTTTCACAACTGCCTGTTTGAATTCTGATGCCAGATGTAGACTTCCCCTGCTTACGGGGGTAAGAAAAAAAGGGAATTCTGTTAGCTGTCTTCCAGTGTTTATCTCAACACAGCTAGCAATTCTTGATGTATTTAAAACATAGTATCACAGTAACAGATACCTACTTCTGTGCAGTACTCTCATTTGCTCTCATTATTTTACAACTAATGACCACCATGGTATTAACAGGGTATATAGAGTTGTGACTCTGTCTAAACATCGCAATCTCCAAGTTTAGCTCTTCAGTCAAAGCCAGTGAAACTATGGTCTCTAATCATATCACAAAATGTATTAATTATGAAATATTGCCTTTCTAGCTTTAGAAGAACAAGAGAAACTGTACAGACAGAAGGAGTCAGTGGAATGAAACCATATAACAGAATGCTTATTACAAAGGCTAACAGAAAAGAGAGATGGAGACTATTTCCGTCCACATGCAGCGTAATGGGGACGCACCATCACAGCAAGCTCAGGCATGGACTTCTCAGCCCTGCTCTGGGAGACAGCAGAGCAAGGCAGAGCTGATGACAGCAAAAGACATTTGTAGCTGTAGTAACAGGGCAGGCAAGTTGTGGCACGCAATGGGGAGCTAAGTTACAAGTCTCCCAGGTTAGTTAGTCCTGATGCCAAAACAACTAACTCAGTCTTGATTGTAACAATACTGAATTCTGTTACTCCATTATTTTGTTACTTTTCTTTCATAACGGTTGCCATTTTGCAAGTCTAAGGGGAACTTCTCTTTTTAATCATCAAATGCACAGCTGAACCTGAAGTTGGGTTAACCTGCCTGCCATTTAGATATTCAAACCATAGAGGTCTGCAGCTAAACTAGCCATCTATGTTTCCTATAGTGCCCATGGAGAGAAATAAGCATTGTAAGGATGAGTCATCTGGTGTGTTTTAAATATGTGTTGTAGGGTAAGAATGATTGCCCTCTAGAAACGCCTGTCTGGTCAGAGGAGAGCTGCTCTCACTGACCTAAGAAACAGTGCATAGGGTCACTCCTCAACAGTGTTACACATAACCAGGATGCATTTCATTATTCTTAGAACAATTGTTAGCCAGGTTTAACTATACTCAAAAATACACGAGGGCCTGATTACAATCTGGTAATATGCATCTGTCATGTTCATGAAGAGTAGTTTCTCCTGGCAAGTGTTTAAAAACTTCAGAGGCAAACAACATGGGTGTAGGCAAAGGCCAGAGAGTCAGAAATTCTCTTTGAACTTTTCACATCATTGTTATTGCATCAAGGATATGTGTAGTACAGAAGCACTGCTTGAAGCACAAAATGTTACCGTGGCTGTGACCCTCTTTGCTCTGATGGTGTAACTCATGATCCATTATAACACATACTCATTTTCTGGTTTTCAGTTAGAAGCAGCACACTCCCACTTGCACCCAACAAGAAAATAAAATAAAATAGAAAATGCCCACATGAGTAAGCAGACTGAGTTAACATCACTGGAACAAACTCTGGAAGTGAATTAATTATTCAGTACTTGTTCTCAATGCCATAATAAAATTTCCAAAACTGAAGAGTTCACCTGAGTTTCCTTTGTACATCATTGTTGTATGTCAGACATTGAATTGACCCAGATGAAGACAAAGTCGTTGGCAGCATGCATGTAGCAACTGTGTCATCCCGTGATAATCTGATCTTTAACAGCAGAGTAGATGTTTCATACCAGACGATAGCAGAAACATTTATTCTTAGTACATGCATGTGCAGCTGCTGCTGATCTTTGATAAAGTTACCGCATACTGCAATAGACTTACATTATTATTGACAGATGCCAGTTTTCAAAGGACACATTCATTATCTGGCAAGGGATGTGAAAGGCAACAAAAAATGTTTCTACAAGGACATAAAGAGTAAAAGGAAGACTAGGGAAAATGTGGCCCCTCTGCTAAACGCAGCACGGAGGGGCTTGGTGACAAGGACACAGACAAAGCCGAAGTACTCAAGGCCTTCTTCACCTCAGACTTTACTGGTAAGACCGGGCTTCAGAAATCCCAGGTGCCTGAGATCAGAGGGGAGGTCTGTAGCAGAGAAGACTTAATCCTCCTTGGTGGAGGAGGACCCAGCTAGGGCACAGTTAAACACAGTGGACATACATTAGACGATAGGCCTGGAGGGGTTGCACCCATGAGCATGGTGGGAACTGGATGCCAGTGTGATGAAGGGGCTGGAGCATCTCACCTTTGAGGAAAGGCTGAGAGAGCGGGGACTGTTGAGCCTGCAGAAGGCTGAAGGCAGGGAGGGAACACATCAATGTGTGTGGATGCCTGAAAGGAGAGAATGGAGAAGTGGGAGCCAAGCTTGTCTTAGCAGAGCCTCCTGACAGGACAAGAGGCCATAGGCACAAATGAGGAACCTCAAATTCCATCTGAACGCAAGAAAACACTTTTACTGTGAGATTGGTTAGACACTGGCACAAGCTGCCCAGAGAGGCTGAATGTATCTTCCATCTTTGAAGATATTCAACACATCATTGGACACAGTCCTGGGCTTTGAGCAGGGGTTGGATTAGATGATCTGAGGAGGTCTCTTCCCACCTCAACCATTCTGTGATTCTGTAATAAAGCTTTGAGTAGCTGAAAAGTAGCACTATACATGCTAACCATTTTGCTGGTCTCCTCGCTTATTTTGCATTTTAAAAATGTGGCTATTTCCAGCATTTGAAGTTCTAATCCATGCCATATCTTCTCTTTGCAAGTTAATTCCATATCAACAATTCCATTGCAGCAACACGTATCATGTAACAAGTATCAAATACTTTTGAAATGTTTTACTTTGTGCATCCAACCCACCTGTAGCCATTCCACAGCGCTGTGCTGCATCCACCAGGCAGGTATTTGACACCTTAGAAAAAAAAAGGCACTGAGTCAGCAAGGTGGTTGAAGTTGTCCAGTCCCTACCTGTCAAAATAAAAGTGGCTACACATCCAGCAGCCCTCTTGACTTGAACGAAAGCTCTGTGTATTACTTGGGGAATTCAAGCCACAATTTAGTAACAATAGTTCTGTGGCTGAAAAGAGTCAAGTGAGTTGAAAATGTATTCAATACATACTACATATTTCTCAAAGGTACATCTTTTTCCTCATCTATTATGGCCTTTCCTGCATTGTAGAATGAAAGGTCTTGCCTCAGATTCACAGGTTAGTGAAAGACTCACAGCCATAACCCAGATGTCTCCACTTTGAATGTTTAAAACCCAGATCACTTGTCTAAGGTTTAGGATGTTCACTTTGGACTATTTGTGTTAAAACTTTGGATTTATTTTTTAAGGTTTGTTTTTATTTATGGCTTCAAAATGCTAACCTCTTAATACAGAAATATTCTACTCTCCAAAACGTGTATCATTTTCACAGCTTCAAAATCACTGCTGTTATGTCTTCAGTAACTCAAAAGATTTTTTGTAGCATGTATGACTTTGATGATTTTTTTACAAGACAGATATAGTACGTGCTAAGGGTCTTTTTAGAAATGCTTCTGCAGACTGTAACAGGAACAAAAGTGGTTCATAATTTGTATGAGGTGTTTGGCTCAGATTTGTATTTGCTGAAGGCAGTATACCAAAGTTTCTGAGAAGAAATATAACTTTCCTTGAATTAAATACAGAAATAGCTACACACAGTGTGGGGAAACATTTACTTTGATAGACTCAGGGGGACATCATGCTCTTGTGGTTTCAAAACAAAACTTCAGCCCTAAGATTAAAAAGCTAAACACTGTGGCCAGGGTTGTGTTCTCCACAGAAATCCTGTAGGTGGCATCATGGCACAAGTTTAATTACATTCCAGCTGCTTTTAATTTAGAAGGAATGCAACTAGTTTGGGATTTTTTTTTTGCTTTTTTTTTCTTTAAAAAAAAAGCTATAACTAGCACTTTTCTACAGCTTCAGCTCTATCTTCTGTGCCACTTCATTCTCAAAATCAAATATGCACAGGCATGATAAGTCTCTCTCACTTTACATAAATTTACTTTCTCCTGCCGATGGCCATCAGGAAGTATTCAGGACTGCTCCAAGAATGTCATTCTCCAGTACATAAACTGGCACGTTGCTTCTGAATGGTTTTTGAGAATCATATCTGACATCAAGGACATGTATGGATGTATTAAATTGTTGGGATGGAAATGAGCCAAATCCGTAACAGTAATTTTTGTCACTAGCAATCTACAAAGTTCATTGAACTGGGTATTTCAAGAGGCTAATCAGACACAGACAGATATACACACACGCCCCCTCAAGGTTCTAACCCTCGTGAGCAAAGAAGTGACTATTTTTAAGACTCTTGAAAAACCCTGATTGTTCAAGTAACTCGTGTGCACAGACATGAAAATATCACACATTATAGTAAATTCAGCACTATTGCCTTAATTCAGAAGAGGGAAAACCAGCAAATGAGGAAACCAAGTTATAGCTGGAGATGCCACCAGAGAAGACCAGAAAGGATGAGAGAAGCTAAACCTTCCACAGTGTGTTTGGCAAGGTCGCAAGCTACTGGACCATTTGTCTATATCATTCAGAAAGGACATTATGTATTAATAGTACATTAACATCTGAATAATAACCATTAGATGTCAGCACCATTCTTTTCTCTGATATTGGGGGCCTCCGCAAGGGGAGGACTGAGATAATTGGCGAGGAGCCAAGGTGCACGCAATCCAGCCCCAGTTCACGAAGCTGAACATCCTGCCCCTGCTGATGACCATCAGGGCACAGTGGCCCTCGCTCCAATTATGGCAATGTTGAATTGTTTGATGTGAGACCACCTGGGCACAATGTATATAATCTGCTGTTGAAAGAAAAGAAAAAGGATGTAAGTTGAGGGAGGGATGTCCTTGGGCTGAGCCTCAACTACACCCCTGACCCGACCCTCTGCTTCTCCCTTGCAGCTCTCCGCGTGGTTTCTGGGGCTCCCTGCACTGGTTGCAGTGTAAGTGGATCATTCTCTGTCGTGTTCGCTCTGAACCCCCCCTCAGCTACATGCACATTGAGTCTTGGATTAAAGCAGCACGCAGTATTGCTCCCAACTGTTCTTCAGGCACATTCTCCAGAGAAGGTCTGTCCTCTCAGGGACCTCTGACCCAGCTTCTGGAGGTCTCAGGCTGCACACCCGCAGTGTTACGGACAGCAGCTCAGACCCCTCATGGACATGGGATAGGTGAGCGGAAGCTGACTTGTCATACAAGCACAAATAGTATATTTTTATTTAGCAGTATGGAGGGAAGGGGAAGGGGAAGGGGAAGGGAAAAAAAAAAATCACCCTTGCAGGGTTTATTGCCCTGCTCAGGGCTTGTCACCAACACAGTATTTCCAGCACAGCTCATCCCTCCTATCTCAGCTGGATCTGCTTAAACAGTTTGTGAATTCCTCTGTCTAAAAATGCCTGTGTAAATCTTTGCCCTTCTAATTCCTTTAAAAATCCACCTTCTTCCACCCACAGAGAGAGATCAGGGCTGGCCCCACCAGCTAAACATCTTCTAATAGCAACGTCACTGTAATCAAAAGCTTTATGGCTGCAGATTTCCCAAAGAGAAACATATATTTCTCAGCATGATGCAAATACTCCATCTACAGCATGAAAATCTGACCAGCAAAAACAAGTATATCTAACAGTGTTCAGTCACAAAGTAGCACAAAGCAAAAGTTATGCAAATAACAGATCTTGCAGGCAGTTACCACTTCTCTTCCACCTACTCCAAAACCAGACCGAAAGTGGATAGAAAGTGTGAAAACCACACCAATATTTTCAGGTATTTCTATGAGCAGTGGACCTCATTGCCCCAGAGGTACATGTGGCTTAGGGCAACAGAAATAGTAGGAAGCACACAGAAGCATCTGCTCTGAGAAAATGTCTTTTTTTTTTTTTTAAATACATCTTTTTGCTAAGTTCTGTTCCCCCTGGAGCCTTGAACATGTTTTTATTGCTGTTGCTGTTCTGGGTCATCCCCTCCCCCCCCAAACTAAAGCATTCAGAATTGTACATGAAATTTTTAAAATAGTTTTTATTAGAATATTTTAAAATTTTATATAAGTATTTCACATTTAATTTCTTAGAAGAATATTTTGAAATCATTCTTATTAGAAAGCCTCTGGTCCAAGCTAATATACCCAATAAAGAACAGAAATGGTATCAGAAGAATCTGGTGGCAGAGGTCTTGCTTGCAAGAAGGACCTCTGCTCTGCCAGAGACGTGGACCCCTGGCAGCCCCGGGCCCCTTTGGTGCAGTGGCACTGGCCAGCTTGGCCTCATGCCACAGAGGGGCCCTGGAGAGGTTCCCCCATGGCACTGCCCACTCCTGCAGCCCCCCAGCATCCAGGGACCCCAGCACATCGCATCTGCGGGGACCTGCTCAAACCTGCCTCTGGTCAAAGCCATGTTCAGCAAAACCCAGGCCCTTCCAAACACATCCCAGAAAGAGCGAGCCAGGGTGATGCACAGCCCCCTGCCCCCACAGATGTTCTGGAAATTCACCCGCAGTAGCCATCCCTCACGCAAGTTTTAACAGGGAGCTCCCACTCCCCTTCATAACGCTGAGGTGAAATGCGCCTGCATGTCCTGACCACAGCAACCACCCTGCCCGCGTTAGCTGGACATTCAGCCTGTCACCAGGCTAGTTCTTTTTGCAGGCATCAGCAGGTAGCGGTTCCCACAGAGGCCGCCCTGCACAGTGCTACACTTGCTACCGGCTCATTTCTCTCATTACTTTATGGCACTTGGCCGCAGGCATCCTCTGCAGATTCCCAGAGGGAAAAACAGCACCCAAAATGCTCGGAGTGAGGCCTCTGGAGGCCTGGCCACAGGTGGCCACTCAGCCAGGTGGACACCCTCCAAAGAGGGTGGATGGAGCAGCTCAGTCAGCAGGAGAGGCCCTCACCTGCCTACACCTGGAGGAAGGGCTCGTCTCCACCAGTGCTGCTGCCAGGAACACTCGCCCACCAAAATGCAGAAAGCCAGGTCCCAAGCCTGGGCGGCCACCTCCTTTCTACCAGGTGCAGCCACATCCCACAGCTCCCCTCAGCTAAAGTGTTCGTGTTCATCTCAAAGCCCGCTTTCTGCCCAAACCGCACTCATTGCTTCTGAATGTCATGGCCCTGACCCAAGCGCTGGTTTTGTATGATCCCACACTGAATGCACGGAGCGGTCACATTTCAAGCTCTGTTTGTGCCAAGGGCACCACTGGCCTTTAGCAGAGGCAGCCAAGTAAGTGAGTCTATGGTGGCTAAGCTTTGTGCATGTGTGTTTATAAATCACAATGATGTTGTATTAAATCCCAGCCCTCAAGTTCTTCAAATACCATACTGGCTCTTCTCTACACCAATGCTGCCAGACACCTTTTCTTCCATTAACAAGTTTGGTTAATAGATTTGCATTTTTCATATCATTAATAACATTAATAAGATCTGTCCCAACAGCTACCTTAAAATGAGCTCTTATTCCAAAATAAGCAAGCCAAGACAGAGTAGATTCAGCTGCACTGCTCACGCTCTGCCTTCCATCTCTGCTAACACATGGTGCTACCTGTAGTATCGTTGTTGATCAGCCCACCTTACACTTTTAGCTCCGTTGAGGATCATGTGCAGCCACCGTAGCATTAATCAAACCAAACTTGACCATGTGCATGGTCACACATACAGCAGACTGCCAATGCTTTCAAAAGTAACTACTTGTTTCAGTGCAAGTAATGCCCTTGCAACCCTAATTCTTGGCTCAGATCAGGAGAGAAGACTGTTCTGAGAGCTCCGAAAAGCTTGTAATTCAGTCCTTTAATAAATTAAGTTGTTACGGGCACTTGCCCTTCATGACCTAGAAATGATTTCACAATGTATGTTCCAGAACTAGGTCTTTATGTGCCAAAGACAGTATCTCACAGAGGCTCCAATAGCATCCTTTCTGCATCACCTTTTCTAAAAGGTGACACTGCTGGCTTTCCACATGCTGACAGTACAGCTAACAAGCCCAGTCCACAAGAGAAAGTCTTTCACATCTCATACATGTTTTGGGATCTGGTACACAAGTAAAAAGAGAAACGGTCACAACTGCGGCTTGCTGGTCAAGTCAGAACAGCTGAAATGAAAAATGAGATATTTGCACTTAAGCGAAGTGTCAGATCAGACTTTAAATGTAGCACCACAAACTTCTGCTTCATTCATGAATACCATCAATTTGTCCTTTTCACATTTTGCACAGGAAGAACTGAAAATTCTTCTGACCTTTGAAACAAGCCATGCACATTTTCTAAAGGGTTTTTTTTTGTGGTTTTTTTTTCACTTGCTATTAGACTGCAGCTTTTTTTCTCCATGTATCTGTACTTTGCTACTTAGCATCAAGTATCTTTCCTAGAAAAATGCGCCCACAGTTAAGTTTGATAGATGTATGTTTGAAAATGGCACAGCCAGCTACAGTAGAATGACAGTTTTAGAGGGATACTTGTTGGGAATTGCACACCCAAAATTATATTTAACAGCTACCTAAGTAAGCCTCCTAAGCTTTCCTGAACAACTTAAAACAGTGAAGGGCAAAAAAAGTTTGATGCGACGGTGAACTGTAGTATTCTACACAAGAATACAGTACCGAAAACCAATCACAAGGGTGTTTTGGTTTTTGTCCCCTCCCAAAACATCAGTTTAGCAAACAATATTAACTTAACTCCCAGCACATTTATACAGAAGAAACATGACCAAGGCACATTATAATAATAATACTTCCTACTACATATTCAAATAATGTTAACAGACTATTTCATAAGCACAATTTTTCTGCTCAGAAACTCAAGACATGACAAAAAATATTTCTCGAACAGAGAGACTTCTCCAGACCAATACATTTCAGAAGCAGAATACATGCAGGTTTTTTATTCCTATAAGGAACAAGTACTTGCTACAATCATTCTGCAAACCAACCACTATTCTTCCCAACTGGACTTCTTTTACAGTGGACCAGAGCTTCATCCATGTGCTTTAAGGACTTGCTTAGACTTGGAAAGTCTGCTGCCCAGGGCATCTCCCTTGGTAGATTTGTCTTCCCCAACAGCATATACCAGGAGTGTTTGGCTCTGCCTGTAGAAAAGTGTCAGAGAGGCATTTACCACACTGCCCACACGTATCCCTACGGGGGAAGCAGCATCTTTCCAGACTAACACGTTCTAACTGAATGACTTCACATGTGAGAAGCCTGCAGCAAAAGCCTAATTAAGTTAAAGCCACTGATTTAACTTGGCTGTTTTCAGGCTCTTTGGCTTTTCTGAAAACAAGGAACATGCTGTGTCTCAGTCACTACTTTCACATTTCAAAATTCATCTGGGTTTTGTTTGTTTCTCCAGTCCTCATTTAATGAGAGGAGCATTTAGTGATAGCAAATTAGTACCACGATTTAAGAACATCAGTCTCTAGGAAAATATAGAGCTGCCACTATCTGAGATATTAAAAGTTATTACTATAATGCACTAAGGTCTACCTAAACCATCTGGATCTAAGTTCTTGGTCTTACTTTCCTTTTGTGCCTTTTAACAGCTATTATGCACCAAAAGAAACTGTCACATCAAGTTCCCTGAATATATTAAAACAGGGGGAGAACAAGTTTGCTCACGCACCTAAGAGAAAGTTAGAAGACTGGTTTACTTGAAACTGTGAAATCAAAGTCCAATAAAATAGAATGCTTAACATCACCACTGGACACTATGTTGGAAAACTCTGGTAAGACTGGACTGCTCCCTTGGCGCCCCAAGCATAGATGAACCCTGAAATGACTTCCCAGCTTCTCACTCCATGCCATGCTGTTATCTCAAAAACAGTCTTTGCCATTCATGGCAAGCCTTCTGCACACTGCCAAATTCCTCCTTGCTGAAGTTTTGTCGATACCAGAACTACCCCAAAGAAGACAGGGCTCAGAGTATCAAGGTTTTAATAGTGAAAGAGTGCCCAGATTTCAGAGCTTCTATAGAACATCCCTCTTCTTCCCTCAGAACCCTTCAAACTGGTTCATGTACAGTGCTATGCCCAAATATCTTTTTTTTTTTTTTAATGAGCTATTATTAGGCTATAATAACACACTGCTGCTAATTCACTATCACTCTTTGGGGTGAGGCATGTGGCCAATCCCATAAATGGTGCTTGTATTTGTTCAACACTGCTATTAAATGACTAAGTTTTCCCAAATAGCACATTCCCTCAGTTTAAGTTAACTGCATGTTACATATACATTAAAATTCTTTGAAGTTATCAATATGATAATACCAAGATTGTATCAAAAGCAGAATTTCAAACAGCTTATAGAACCTTAGGTGAGCAGTCACCAAATTCTGCTAACAATGTCATGCCCTTTTAGAAACAGCACAAAAACCAATTCTGTATCTGCTTTAAAAACTATTGCACAGGGAAGAAGTATGCTTAGCACTTAAAAAGATGGAAATAAACTCAGGCATGTCACCCTTTCCTTGTATCACTGGCACAAGTGAACTGACAGAAGAGCCTGCTTTTTTTTTTTTTCTGGGAAAGAAGGGTAGGGAGAGGGGGATGAAGAGTATGAAGAAAAAATAATGCAAATTAATAACTGGCTGTTAAAGAATATCGGAGGCACTGTTTGACAAGCCACATGAAGCCAGCATATGCAGAAAGAAAGGATTGTGCTAAACAAGGCCTCAATGTGGCCACCAGTACTGTAGTATGTTCTTCAATTCAAGTGAAACTTCCCAACAGCTCTTCTGTAATCTGTAACAGGGATGGTAGTTCATACTGAACAAGATAGTCTATTTGGGTTTTATGCTATTCTAATGCTCTCTATAGGACAATAAAAAGCAATCACTACATGAGTATCATTGGTTCAGGTACTCTTGGTGCTACCAATTTATCCAGTTTCAGTTTGTACAACTTCTGACTTCAAGCCATGTATCTAATTTGCTGGGGAGGAGGCACTGCTCAGTTACTACCTCATGCAACAGCAATTTAAAATAAAAACCAGATTTTTCACCAAACTTCGGTGATATTTGGATAGGGCTTCTACAGATAAGTGATGTGCACAGTAGTCATATACTCCACGCATCAAAGCAATCTGACACTCTCCAAAGTTTTGCTTCTTGGAAAAGAAACAAAACCATATGCTGCTACCAAGCTTTGAACAATAGGTATTTAAAAAAACAGGCTTCAACACCAACAAAAAGAGTGAACACTTCTGGTTAGCAAGATCTATTTAACAGATAATAACACAACCATTTCAAGTCAGTTAATTATAACACTTCAATAGGCACCCCCAAGCCCCTCAATCCCCACCATATTAATACTAGTTAGATACTACAAGTTACCAGACTTAACTGGCACAGTATTTTGACTGAGAAAAGAAAAAAGATTGCCACGTATTTTATTGCTACTAGTGCACTGGGATTTGAATGGGCAATGGATGTAAAGGCTACAATCACCTCTTCAGTAGATCGAACAAAAATAGGTTAAAAGAATTAGGACTTAAAACGACAAATAGTCAAATAGATGTTTTTCATATAGCTTACCTCAGTATTTTAACCAACATTATACATTTTATTGTTTAGAAAAGATGACAACATTGCAGAAAAATAAAATAAAATTTGTTTTTAACAGGACAAATGTTTTACATGGTGGTATAAAAAGTGTAATGGGAGCCTGGAGGGGAAGAAAGGGAAACTGAACAAAAAAAAAAAAAAAA
>VUYV01000167.1:1638234-1657836 GCA_008711295.1 Anarhynchus alexandrinus | reverse complement strand
GGGAAAAAAAGAAAAAAAAAAAAAAAAAAAAAAAAAAAACAACCACCAACCCAAAAAACCCACTAGTCCAGAAAAAAGTAAAAAGCTAAAACAAATTCCAGATGGGCAAGTCTGAAGGTTTTAGCTTTTTCAAATACACAACTACGTGTGCCTTTCACAATAACAGTCACAACTGAACGAGACTTTTTGTACTACTGCACCCTTCAACAGGCCAGTCTACAAGTTAAAACAAGTAATACAATAAACTGCTAAATCGATAAGTATGCAATTATGGATTGCTTTTAGCTGTTATAAAAAGCTTGTTTACATATCTAATGGTTCATCTTTTATATTCAAACTGTGCTTAATATTTTTTAGTTCAGACATACTGAAACCCAGCAGCACAGATGGTTTGCGATTATTTATCGCTTTTAAGCATATATTCCTCCTTTTTCCAAAGAATGATGCAACATCAATTTTCCATGCATATAGCAGTGAGGAAAGTAATTCCATCTCTTTTTTAGAAGGATATGGCCTCTCGTGAAAGTAGTCTGTCAAAAACTGGTTTTGAGCCTCATACGAATTGTGATCATACTGTTTAGGATCTACTGCTAGAATGCGAAGATCCTCACTAGAAGGAAGCTTCTTCACCTCAGTCCTAGTATTAATCTTTTGTCGTTTGAAAGGCACTACCCCTGAATTCACTTCTCTTTCTGGAGATAGAGCTATGCCAGTACTTAAGCTCAGAGGCTGCTGTTCCTTATTCCTTTGGTCTTCTGCAACAAAGCAGGAATCTGATTGCTTTCTTTTCAGCATCACAGAATCATGCTTTTCACCATTCACAAACAGTAGCTCTTTCTTCTCAGTACACTCAAGCTGCATCTTCACACTTGAGTTGCTGTCTTTGGGAGCACTTCTACAACGGAGCAAGTGTACAGCAATAGCTGTTAGAGTCATATTTCCAGTGTACACACCACAACAGTGGATGCACTTGAAAGCAGGAGACTTCAAAATTGTATGTACGGTTGGCATTATATGATGCCGCTCTTTCAAATGCATTTCATAGGTTTCTTTACTAACAAATGTACCAAAGCAAAAGGGACAGGTTAACACTTTTTTGTTGCATCTGTTGTTCACTTCTGTTGTCTGAGGTTTCACTTTGATGTAAACAGGGACAAGTGTCCTTGAATTTAGTCCAGCAAGCACTGCCAAATGTACTTCTCTTTCACCAACATCTTCTTTTGGTAACACTGTACTGAAATCAAAGTGTGGAAATACAAGGTCACCCTGAGCATCATTACCTAGTTGAAATCCTCTGTTGCTATAATCTGCATGTAACTGCTTTTTCCCATTGTGTGTAGTTTTATTGTGCTCCACAAGGCTTTTTAAGTCATGGAAAGTAACTGTGCAAAACAAGCAAGCTAAGCCATGCATCAAGAGATGTTTCATGAGCTCTTCCTCACAGAGAAAACATTTACAAGAAAAACACCGGACTGTCTTTTCTGTCATCCACCTTAGAAAGGGGGCGCAAGCTGCAAGTTTGTCAGGTTCCAGGGCTTCCTCCATTTTTACTTCACCATGTTTGTGGGCCACCTCCATGTGCACCTGGTAGACATTTGATGGAAAAAGCTCATTGCAAACAGGGCAAGTCTTCCACTGCTTAGCCTGTCTGATAGCATGACTTGTTTCAGGACCAGGAGAGGAGGCTTGTAATGATATATGCTGAGATGTTAAAACCACCGGAGGAGAGGGTGCACTAGCTGGTGGCTGGGACAACTGAGTTACTGTCCCAGACTGCATTAGTTGGATGGGCACTTGCGGTGGCGTAACAGTTGCTACTCCACCACCAGGAGGTACAGGCAAAGTAACTGAAACTGGGGCAAGTGTGTACGTAGGTATCCCATTAACCTGCTTACCAGTTGGAATTAACTGCCTAAGTATAGAACCTGCAGTCAAAAAAGTTGGGTTTTGAGACACTGCAGGTTGAACTGGCTGATTTACTGGTATAACTGCTGGGGCAACAGGTTGATTAAGCTGAAGAAACCCAGGTCTGACTGGCTGTCTGACAGGAACAACCCCAGAGGCAACAGGCTGGTTAAACTGGAGAACCCCTGACGCAACTGTCTGTGCCACAGGAAGGACACTGGGACCAATGGGTCTATTCACATTCCCAAGCGACTGGTTGACAGAGAGAACTCCTGGTGCAACCGGCTGATTCACAGGGAGGACTCCTGCTGCAACCGGTCGATTTACAGGGCTGACAGGTTGAGTAACAGGTAGCGCTCCAGCTGCAACCGGACCAGTTATAGTACCAATGGGTTGATTAATAGGAAAAAGACCAGGCCTGACAGGTTGATTAAGAGGAAGGACTGCAGGGGCTACAGTTCTACTTACAGTCCCAACAGAATGATTAAGAGGAATAGCTCCAGCTCTCACAGGCTGATTAAGGGGGAGCCCATGGGAAACAATGATAGGCTGAGAAGGTGATGGCTGAATACTAACGTTATTCTGACCTACAGGAAGATTACTAGATACAAGAGTAACGTGTGATGGGGTAGCAACTGGAGCAGAAGTTGTATGTGGAAGGCTACCAGAGGCACTTGGAACAGTCAGTGATCTGACTGTGTTTTGAACTGCTTTTGGCTGCACCACACTCTGGTTCTGATTATTCTGTGGAAATGCAAGCTGGATGCAAGCCGGAGCTGTGATGGAACCTGCTGGGGCAGCAGCAGGCCCTGCAGATGGAGCAGCCACTGCCACACCCTGGGGAGGCTTTGGAGCAATATGCATTTGTTTCACAAGTCCTGGTTTCTTAATGTGTTCTGAAATCACAGACCGAAGTTTGTTCTCCAGGTCTCGGTGTGTTTCAGCTGTCAAGACATGATACATTAAAGAATCCTGGCTGTTTGCAGAAGCATTACATTTTTTACAGTAGTGCTCAACAGAATTCTCTTTACTTTCATCAGGTTTCTGGCCAAAATATGTACTTATTAAGTTTTGAAAATGGTTCATCAGCACATGTTTCTTCATGTTGTAATACAATGTGTCTGTAAAGTGACATTTTAGACATGTAAAGTTTATGATGTCACTCCTGAATTGTTTCATGCCATCCAAAATGCTGACTGTATAGTTCTGTATTCTTTTATTAGATGAATGAAACATCCGGATATGTTTCCCCACTATTTTGGGATCAGAAGCAAATGCACATTTTGGGCAAGGAACCACGAGCTCTTGGTCCATTTCATCCTCATGGTAACGGTGCAAGTGATTCTTGAACGAAGTAAGCAATTTTGACGAGAACTTGCATAAGCTACAGCAGTACGGCTTTGTTCTGTATCTCTGCAAACAAAACAAAAACATCCACTTAGAAACTGCCAGTTCCTAAATCCCTGTTATCTGTTTGAATGTAAGTCTGCACTATCACCTGTTAAAAATGCCTCCATTGGATGTATAGCACGTATCTTCTCAGTTTCATGGAGATCTGTTTTTGGAAAGCAGACTTAAAGGTGACTTACTTGAAGAGAGAAACATTTGTGCCCTTTTTGCTTCTTTATAATTTATTAAGAAGCCTTAAGTGAGTTCATTTTTACTCCAGTTCACAGGAAGTAATTCTGAAGCCTGTTTTGGGAAGCCTGTGATAGGAATCACAGAACAAGCTAAGAAAAACTTGTATGCCATGGCATGTAAGAGGTGAAGCCTCAGCCCTTTTAATATGACACTTTTAAAGCCTTATTTAGTTCAGGGCCACCTCCTATCTACTGGAGAAAAAAAGGAGAAGAGAGAAGAGGTGGTTTGTTTGGGTTTGGGGGTTTTTTTGTTTGTTTTTTTTTGTTTGTTTGTTTGTGTGTGTATTTCAATACCCCACCCTTCACTGAAAGTTCTCCACAAACAAGCATTGCAGTATACCACTAAAACCACCCCAGTACCTGCATACTGGTAAATCTAGGGCAAGTTCCTCTCCCAGCAAAGCCACAAAAGACTAATATAACAACATTCTTTTGGAGCCAGATTAATAATAGAAAGAGAAAGGAATAAAAACCCCTTTTATGACAGAGCAGCAATGACCTCTTTATATTATCACAACATACTGGACATCCCATCACAGTGATTTTTTTTTTTTTTTTAAGAAATTTCCTCTAGCACACATTACAGACTATAGATTCTTCTCAGAAAAATATTTTAACTGTATAAAAATAAACACATCTATCTTCTACTAAATAGCGGTTTGCTCCCTCAATTACATCACTTGCAGCATTGCTTTTTGTATCCACATGAACTTTATTTGCTCTTCCTGAAAAACTGGTAGCCCTATCAACCATTTTTTCTTATCAACTTCCTATGAAGTTAACCCTGGCTCCTACCAAAAACTACAGAATCAGTCACAGCAACATCCAGGTGAGGCAAATCTGCACTCTCAAACATCTAGCAGAACTTCTCTGTTCCCTCAGATGTGTTTTTTACTTTACTGACTTCTGCCTCTTATGAAGTACCATCAAAGGGAGCAAGCTGTTGCTCCACTACAGCATCCAGCCTAGCTAGATCACCCACATACATGTGAGACACATTATGAAGAACTGTAGCAAAAATTTGTGCAGTTATTTTTTGTCATTTCAAATAGTCATGAAGGTGTAATCTACTAGCAGTACTAGAAGAATCTCCTGATGATTACCAAAACCTAACCTCCAAATTCAAAAGACTGGGTCAGAGAAAGCCACACGCTGGCTAAGGCTGCTGATGAGTACAGTGTGATGTATCAGTGAATTATCCTCTACTTATATTCTTCAGGTGTCTGGCCTCAGCTGCTAGTAAACAGCACCACAGCAAATCAGAAGCAGCTTCAATCTTACTTTTAAAGTATACTGAGTAGAGAAAGGCCACTGACACTACCGAACTAATGAAGCATACAGAGCATTATTAAAAGCTGAACCTCACTAGCTTTACTTCTGGAGGAGTCAGGTGACAAAGAGGTGACTGCTTATTTTAATTGGTTATCTGAGGCTTAGAAAAGCTTATATGTTTTTAAATACTGGGCCCATACACTCTTTACTTCTCCCCAC
This sequence comes from Anarhynchus alexandrinus, assembly GCA_008711295.1. NCBI lineage: Eukaryota > Metazoa > Chordata > Aves > Charadriiformes > Charadriidae > Anarhynchus > Anarhynchus alexandrinus. The sequence continues at coordinate 1,652,800 of VUYV01000167.1, read as the reverse complement.
CCCCACTTCTGCTTTGGGTCTTTCCATCCCCATAAACTTATACCATAGTATAATACACTGCCAATATTTCCTTGCTGCCAAGTTTGAACAATTGTTAGGTGCAGTGAGAACACTACTTTAGAAGTGGTCCAAGGGATGAAGTAATTTACTATTCCTTAGTAACGATGTTTTTACTTCTTATACAAACAAGCATTGCAGTATACCACTAAGAAACCACCCCCCAGTACATGCATACTGGTAAGCCTAGGGGAAATAATGTTATATGCCTTCTCAGATAATTTTTTTTCTCCATCAAAAAATAAATTATGAGACCAGCAAAAGAAAGAGTTCTGTACTTTAAGTTCTAACAAATGAGGATGAATCCTAAGTCCAACTAGGTTCAAAAAATCCCAACAACAAAAAATCCCCCCAAAAATCTGTTTCAGCAGAAGTATGTGAAAGTCTGTTACTTTGATGTTTTCTGTATGAAATAGAGCACTTCCACACAGACACCTTAGAAAATCATTTTATCACCATGTTCTCCTTGCATACACATCTAAGCTGCTTTTTATGTTTGCAAGTGCTACTACAGTCTACTAATGGCATCTCAGTTTTATAGAAGATTTGACAAAATAAGAATTCTAAGCCACTTAGGAAAAATGAAGCATCTTGGAGATTCATAGAATCATAGCTAAACTGTATAAATGNCAAAATAAGAATTCTAAGCCACTTAGGAAAAATGAAGCATCTTGGAGATTGGCCAACAAAACCCTAAACTGTATAAATGGAATGCAAAAAGGCTTATTAGAGACATTTAGGAAAACTCGATTAGTCCCACTCCAAAGAACATACCCCAGAATGCAGTAACACTTTCCACTGTGTAGCCTCACATTCCCCACAATCTACAGGCAAGCAGAAAGACACAACAGGCTCCAAAAACCAAAGTTCTTCCAGATTTATTAAAGACTCCCTAAAAATAGTACTAATGGTAGAAACCACCAACTCATCCAAAAAGATACTTTCTCCAGTCTACTGAGTTTCCAGTGTAGCTCAAACAACTTATTTTCCCCTTATGGCAACAACTTTGGAATAAACATCCTGAAGGACCAACTTCTCCCAAACCTAGGCAGCGTGACGTCAAGATATGCGAATGATATATATTAAGGAACCACGGTTGTTTCAAGAAAGTGGATAGGAGTAAGTTTAGTATCCAGAAGACATCGCTTGGCAAATCTGTTCCACAGCAACGCATTACAAACTCTACACTGAAGTTCATCAGATCAGATTCCAATCTTATTTTTTGACAGATACAGACACTACTGGTCACACTGACTAGCTGAGTCAGGATGTGTATTTTTTCCTTCTGGTAAGGGATAAAGTCCCTCTGCCTGGTCTCTCTCCAGAGAATAGGGATGAAAGAAGATTCCCTCTCTAGCGAATGATTTTTAGTTCTTTTCCATTTTCACTGAAATGGCTGATCATTTTTCCTAAAGGACTGTGAAAGGAAGACAGAAAATACCACCTTCGTCTTCAGTTTTAAACAGGAGGCTTCACTTGCTTTGTCTTTATCCTCCTCTTCCCTGTTTCATGTCTGGGGAGGAAGGATAACCTCCTCCTGCTTATGTAGCACAGAAGATCTCCCAACACTGAATTTCTTTTTTTAGTCAGAAGGTGGAAGAAAAGGCAAAAAAGACAAAATCAGCAAGGCTAGAGCTCAGACAACATGCTGGCTGGAGCCAGGAGACCTAGTAAAAGTTTTCCACATGCATAAAGAAGAAATATTAAAGGAAAGAAAAAAAGAGAGAGGCCATCATAATTACCATGATTTATTCACTTCACCTAAACTAAAGGTAGTCCTGACAAAGTAACTGTAAGCCTTATCTGAAGTGGCACTAAGTGGCTAGATGTTTGACTGTCTGTAGAGACAGATTACAAGTCACATTTGACTCTTTCATCCACAAATTAACATGAACAGATGAACCTCCAGTCTTAAACGTGCAAACCTAAGTTCAGGAATGGACTACTGCACTTGATAGGCTCAGTTTGTTTTAAAGATGGTAAAGGCAGATTAAAAAAAGCTCCTGGCAAACCACTGCCACGCTATTCTAAACCACTGCCTTTGGATTCAGGATGAAAAGAGCAGACCTACCACTGTTTACATGCTGTTGACATGCCTTCCTCATGGAAGCAATCAGGAGCCTTAAGACTCTTCAGCAAGATTCAGAAAAGACTACCTTTTCTTCTGGATAAACTCCTGGGTTCTACATAGTAACTTAGAAAGTTGCTGGAATCTAAAATTGTAGAAATCCTTCGGTTTGTTCATCTCAACCCTGCCTCTCTTGTAGATTATAGCTTCACACAAGATTCCAGCTATACAGAACTAAAAGCTGTTTCACATACCCAAATCTAACTGGAATGTGTTTTCCACCGCAACCCTATCCCAAGCTGCTAATGGTAATTTCCATTTGATCCACTCACATCTACACAATGACATTTTCACCCTTCCAATGAAACAAGAAGCATGTTTGTACACAAAAGCATGTTAAGACTACACATCAGATTAGGATAAAAAGGCAGAACATTAGCATCACATCTTAAATACTTATGTTCAAGGTTGTATTCTTAAAGACAGCAAACGGCATATATAGTCCTTATAACCAGCTACATTACAGGGAAGAACACAGAAGAAATGAAAGATTATTCCCTGACTAATAGTATTTAGAAAACAGATGTTAAATGTTTGGGGTTTTTTAACCATAAAAATGTGTATTTTAACTTTTCCAGGACTTCTGAAAGTGATAAAATTCAACAACTCCACATACACATCTACCCAGAATTTCTAACACAAATATACATACCTTCCTTTTGCCCACAGACTCCCAAGGAGAGACATCACTCCATGAAGTGTTACAAAAATGTTTTTCACCTGGGTCAAAACTTTTAAGATTCTAAAAGAAAAAAGAAAACAAGAAATAATCTGCTTTTGCAGTCTGTTCTGAATACAAAGATAGTCTCAATAAAGAGCAAGAAAAAGGGAAAAACTGCACAAACAGGATGAATGGAAAATTCATCCAGTATTCAGACACAGGTCTCAAAACTCAGCTCAAAGAAATTACTTCTTTCACCCTTCTTTGACTGATTTTTACCTTAAACACTTGTTCATATGACTGCTTCATAATACAGTAGGTATTCTGAACACTTCTTAGTTACTGAAAATAATACAGAAGTGAAAATATTTACCCTTTAACTCCATTGCTTCTAGCCAAGTTCACAGTGAACACTGAAAGATATTTTCTCCTTTTACTTTCCTCCTCCTAAATCTGTAATATTTCACAATTTACTTTCCATTTATTTACTTTCCATTTACTAACTTAACACTATGGTTTACTTTGCAACAGGTTTTAATATTAAATCTTCATAGCATTGCTATGCTTTTAACCTGGAAAAATGAAGACGTTCCCAGAAACTTATTTCAAAGAGCAGCAGTACTTTTCCTAAAGCTGTAAGAGCAACAATATTATTGCATCAGGAACAACCATGTCAGGGTAAACAACTTTCCCTATAGCATTCTTCTAATCAATTGCATCAGAGCAGTTTATGTTCCTCAAGCCAAAGCCAGCTACTGCTCTAAAAATCTTAAGTTCCTCTCCAATTTTCTGAGGCCCACACATACCCAAACACAAACTTCATGGAAAAAAGGTAACTAGATTTATGTTTGCTACGCATTTCTGAAGACCTTAGGCTAGCTTCAACAGCCCACTAGAGTGTCTTAGATAAAACACAGGCTACAAATCCATGCTTAACCCACAAGAAAATAGCATCTCTTCTCCCCTCACATTCTCCTTCCCTTTCACAAACCCCTCTTCACTCAAAATTCTGCAAGATGCTTAGAGACAGCAAGATGTTTTCACCTCTGCACCAAACCCCATTGCAACAGCAGAAGTAAGTAATAAAGACCATTTAAGATTAGATCATCAACAGAAGTGGAATTCATAAGTCTAATAGTTTGTGGTCAAAAAAACCAATACAGTATTTATGGGAAATTTACAAGCAACACAGGATATACTCAGCAACAAAAAGAAACAAAGCCTCTAGTAGTCAAAGAAATACACAATCTTACTTAATGCAGGCTCTGTCTGCATTAAGCTCCTGTCCACACTGTGCAAATTTGAGCATCCCATGCCAGTGATAATTTGATTTAAATTAAGTTAGCTACATTTTCCCAAATTCTTGATTAAGTTTGCAATAAGCTTTCTAGCCTTTTCAACTTTCCCCACAGAGAATCCTGAAGAACTCAGGGCAATAATAAACAAACACCTTCCATTCTAAACCAACATTTAGGCTCTGAATGAGTCATCTATCTACCCTTTAGCCAAACCTTCATAAAAAAAAAAAACACACAAACCACACACACCTTAGAAAGAACCCTTGCATGGAATAAGAGAAATTCCACAGCCTTAGCGAACACAATGCTTTTCTTAAAAAAAAATAAAATTTGGTAGATAAAACAAAGATACTCAAGATTTACTAACAGTTCTTCAGCTGAACACACTGGAGGGAATTACACACTGTTAAAAAAAAGCTTTCTTGAAGTTTATGGTCTACCTCAAACATGTTCTGCTTTTGGTTCGAGTACTCTCCACCAAGAAAGGCTCCTAGACTTGAACATCAGATTCCCACAAGCGAAATGTGCATGATAGTAAGTCTAGATAATTTTGCTGAAATGGCTATTTCCTACAGAGAAATATCTATGGATGAAGAAAGCTAACCATTCTTATCACTACAATTAGTCAGCTTGCAAACAGCTGTTCGGAACTCTTGCTTAAAACAGAGATCCACCTTGATGTCCCAGAAGCAAGCTTTGATGGGCTAACTTGTTATGCCCTTCCCACATTTCTCACTTCGAGCAGGGGAGGAAAACAGGAGAAGGGAAAGGTAACAAGAAGGGGAAAAAAAACTCTCCAAGAAGCCTGATTAATCCTGATGCATAGTGGGTGGGTAAAGAGTAAAACATTCTAAATTTAAGAATTGTGCTCCCTTCTGTACCACTTACCATCACTGTTTCCCAGAACAAAAAGATAAAATGCCCAGAGTTTAAATGAAGACTTAAAGATCACAATAAGAAGCTAAAATAGTTTACTAAAGGAAAGACTGACATTACAGTATACTTAAAAGTACTACTTTGAGAATCAAACTAGTAATCTAGCACAAAAGGCTCGTGTTTTCTTCCTAGCAGAGATCAATTAAGAACTTTTAGCCTAAGAAATAATCCATTGGGTCACCAAGTTACAAAGAGACACTAGTTGTACATGAAATTCCTTCACCTTCCTCACAAACTACTGTTCATTATCATACCTTATTAGAACAGTTTAGGGCCAATTTTAAGACCAGATGGTAGGTCAAATTTGTACCATATCATTTCATACCTTTTCCTAAATTGTCCAGCCTCCTCACAAGGACAATGTCCAGAAATCAAACTTAATATTTGAGAAAAACAACCCTTAGGCTACTTCTCACCTATTAAGACATCACACACCGTACTATACCAAAAAGAAATACCACCATCAAATAAGCGAAGTGCAAATCAAGTGCTAAAAAACATTCTTCTTGCTGCTAAAGCAAGAAGAAACCAGTCCCAGATTACCTGGAAAAAACAATCTGAGGATATGAACTTAGTTGAGGGAAAGTTATTTGCAAAAATAATAAAATGGTAATTTTTGGCCCACATTTCATATAGCTTTTTCCAGAATAGAAGTGTTCAACAGGGTTACCCACCACCACCATTTATTAAAAGTGAAACAAAACCAAACACCCTATTCCTCATTCACCAATAAACCCCATACTGCAATCAAAAAGTTAGACTGCAATCAATTTCATAGCAAAACATTTCTGCTTCAAAGGGTTGAGAGAACAGCTTCTGACTTAAGAGGTTTAATTACAAAACAATATACAACACAATAAAAAACAGTAAGAAAATGGAAATTACTAGACAAACACACTTTCCCCTGAGCTCTTATGACATTTATTTAGATATATCAAACACTGTTCAACTGCAATAACCAAGAATGTTCCAGAATTAGTTCTGCATGTAGATCTTCAGCTTTTTTTCCAAATCATTTACTTATACAGTTTCTGAAAAAAAAAAAAAACACCACAAAAAACACAATAGCATACCTACAGAGAGTTAACTTACTTTAATACCATCATACAAAATTAATCCAAATTCCTGACTACAGTCAATTTGAAGTCACCAACATACTGAACAGCCAAAAGCACCTGTGTACCAGCTGGCTGAAATAGACTACTGTTTAGTCACCGAGTTGTATGACTGTGTTTGCATTTTTTCTGCAAAGAAAACAAAACAAAAGACCTGCCAATCTGATGGTGTGAATTCCTCCTGCTTGTTGCACAATACTTTCTCCTGAAAGTGTCAATAAAGGTACTAGGTTCATCTTGATCACTCCAGTCCACTTGCATATACTTTTTAAAATGCAGAACTGAACTACAAATTAATAAGCCAAGTCTGGTATTTTTCCCTGAACACAAAGTTTAAAGGCCTGCATCAAGATTATTGAGTCTAATTGCTTGTACGTTTTCAAGAATACTGACAATTTGTATATCCTTCAGCGGCTTGCCCTTGATACATGATGGGATGCCTTTGAGTAGACTCAAGTCTTCATCTGCTTATGATTTTAAAAGAATCACAAGAGTTGCACACAAATAACATTTCATTAGTCTGTGGTGTTTTTCCTAAAGCTGTACTGTTTCATTTCATTGAAATATTAATAGCAGAGAATACACAGCATCATCTAGAACACATCTTGCTGAGAAACAGTTTCTTTCTGTTGAGAAACAGTTTCTTTCAATGTTACCTACTAAACCACTAAATTTCACCCCTGGCATCTACGGCAGAGGAGTATCATATATACACTGAAAAGCAAAATAATTTTCAAGGGTTTACATTTCAGATTGGTTTACATTACTTCAAAAGCTTTACCTTCAACAATTCCCTGCAGCTGTCAAGCCCAAGATCCACAAGAATGTCCTTCACCTTTTTTCGAGCCTTCCTGATATTATCAAGATTTTGAACAGGAATTTGAAACATTTTGCACTTTTCCTGAAAAAGAAATATAAAAAAAGCAATGGAATACTTGAACACAGGCACTTGCATTTAACAGCATTAGAACAAAAACGAAAGTCTGAAACGTGTATTCTTAAATATGAAAACCCAAAAGCCTTGAGCCAAAGAACTGGTCTCATTTATATTTCCCAGTAGATCACTTGCTTTCTCTTAAAGGAAACAGAATCTGACAGGGAGGGGGGAAATCCTTTACATTTCTTCTCTCCTATGTCCACAAAATTCCAAGTTTTTCTTCCAGATCTCTTTGTGTCTATATGGCAGCTATGCAGGGTTTTGTGGGTTTTTCCTGTAACACCAGAATTTTACCAAGTTCTAGTCAAAAAATTACTACCATCTCATTTAGGAAGGAGGAATTCAACACCTTTCACTTTGAATGTTAGTGTCAAAATGAAAAGCCTCTTTGATAATCTGGTTTGTATGTACATGCTTAAAATATGATTGCTAGTAAAATCTAAATTTCCTGCAGAAGTTCTTGCTGCTGTAAGCTGATATGGACCTTGGCATAAAACAAGCTACTACAATATTAATGCAGTAGAAGGAAAATGTAATTTTTAATGTAATTTTTAATATGGCAGTGATGGCTAAGTATGCTGAAGTGGGACAAATTTTTTTAATACCCATATGTTCCTCCTCTAAAGAAGTGTATATACCTCTATCACCTTTCCCCTATTCCAGAATTTGGATTTATACCCTACCCTGCTTGCTCCAGCAAGCTGCGATAGCTGGAGTCCAACATACAGAGGAGGATGACAACTACAGGAAGATTATAGAAAGACTGATTATCTGCTGTGGGTCAGCTGTTTGAAGGGTTCTTGTGCAGCATGGCTGCCCATCTGTCTAGAACGTATCACCAGGAAGGGTCTAATGTTTCCCCAGCAGCTAGGCTTTTATCACTCCTCATGCAGCTGGGCTATGGATGCACCCATTGCTTATCTTCAGCTCCCAGTACATCATAAGGTATCCCCATTGGCTTAGCTTTAGAAGTATGTGCCTTTATCGCCCTCTCCCTAAATTACAGCAAAATGCAATTCAGACTGAGATTTAAGAAACTTAAATGGGCACAAAATTCACTGAAAAAGGTCACCGGGAGCTTCACAGGTATTTCTTTGTTCTTGAATAACTGGCAGAGGACCAAATAGAGTTTAAAAGATCTCAGTCCTTACTGCTAAACAATTCATCCATCCAGGACAGGTTCTAACAAGGAAAAAAAAAAAAGAGAGAAAATACCCAAACAGTACTTCAGCCTTGATGGTCTTTAAAATCTATACTTCTCAAAAGAAAAAAAAAGCAATACCACTGTCAACATGAAATCTTTGCCTTGAAAGGCAAGAGTTTCCTATAAACAGTCGAAAAAAACCCCTCCCACATAAGACAGAAGCTACAAGCTAAGCCTCACCAAAAGAAAAAAAAACCAACACTTCCTACTCTGTATGTCATCACTCAAGAAGAAAAATAAAAACTTAACTTATGTACAAAACATACAACTGAGTGGTTTTTTAAATTAAAATTCAAACAACTCACATGCTATGCTCCTCTTCTTCTCTCCCCAAAGGAAAGGTGTGCAGAGAGAAATGGAGAGGGAGCCCCATTTGACAGATGCTAGTCTTGTTTTCTAATGGTTTTTACCAGTAAGAAGTCTGGAAGACATTCTGACACCATTGGGGTGGGTGTGGAACAGCAACCTATACAGAATGGAATAAATCAGAGTAACTAGTCTGGCATTCTATCAAAATCCAAGGAGTAAAATTAATGCTTTACATCTTAATCTTCTTTTTAAAGCGAAGTGAACCAGAATTTGTATAGTCTCTCATTAAAGCTTTATGATCAGCCCGTCTACGATAGCAGGTTATGTGCACCAACCCCATGGTCCACTGCAGGTAACAACAGAGCTGACAGGATGTTACCATACTCAGATCAGCCAGAAGGAGATGTGGTTCACAGAATCATAGAATGGTTTGGGTTTGAGGAGACCTTAAAGATCATCCAGTTCCAAGCCCGTGACATGGGCAGGGACACCTTCCACTAGACCAGGTTGCTCAAAGCCCCATCCAACTTGTCCTTGAACATTTCCAGGTACCCACAACTTCTCTGTGCAACCTCTTCCAGTGTCTCACCGTAAAGTGAGAATTAAATTACTCACAGTAAATAATTTCTTCCTAATATCTAATCTAAATCTACCCACTTTCAGTTTAAAACTGTTACCCCTCGTCCTATCACTACATGCCCTTGCAAAAAGTCCCTCTCCAGCTTTCTTGTAGGCCCCCTTCAGAAACTGGAAAGTTGCTATGAGGTCTCCCCAGAGCCTTCTCTTCTCCAGGCTGAACAACACCAACTCTCTCAGCCTGTCCTCAAAGGAGAGGCGCTCCAGCCCTTCGATCATCTTCATGGCCCTCCTCTGGACTCACTCCAACAGGTCCATATCCTTCTTATGTTGGGGGCTCCAGAGCTGGACGCAGTATGCCGGGGGTGTCTCATGAGAGTGGAGTAGAGGGGCCAGAGTCACCTCCCTCGACCTGCTGGCCACACATCTTCTGATGCAGCCCAGGAGATGGTTGGCCTTCTGGGCTGCAAGCACATTGCCAGCTCATGTTGAGCTCCTCATCCACCAATACCCCCAAGTCCTTCTCTTCAGGGCTGCTCTCAATCCATTCTCCGCCCAGCCTGTGCTTGGGATTGCCCCGACCCACATGCAGGACCTCGCACTTCAATATGTTAGGCTCCACTGGAAACAGTCAGTCCTTTAACTGATACACTGATGCTACTGAAGAAGGTCCAGCAGACATTTCTTGAGGCATGTCTATCTCACAAGAAAGAAACATTAGTCTACAAAGGCGGTATAGTAAGTAACATCCATGTATCTCAAGAGTTTTCTTAACCAGTAATCCTTCTGAAATTAAAGTTACTATCCAGGAGAAAAAAAAAAGAAAAAAACACAAAGCAGCAACAAAGAAATCTGAATACAAATTACTTATTTTCCAGTTTTCAGGTAGCTTTCAATCCAAAAAGATGTATATTTCTGTATCATGTGCATGGTTATTCAGCTGGTCTTTAAGAAAAGCTGACTGGGATTAAAATTCCAAGTTACTCATCTAACATTCTCTCTATCCATTAGACCAGCAATGGCCCATCATAAAGGTCAAAAAATTTCAAACTTCTAAGCTTATTGCCTCAAGCCCTCAGTTTAATTCCCTGATTACTATACATACTTTTTTGCCACTAATTTATCTTGTATTTTGGACATTCTTCAAGCCTTAGCTTGCACTTTGTTTCCATGCACAACTACATCCAATCTTTTGTTGGTACACATCCCCTTCTTAACCAGCAAATTCAATATGAAATCACTACAATAAAATTAAACCTGAGTTACTCTAGCCCGAGAGTCTTGGATCCTTTTAGTGCACTGACTACTTAAGTGACAAATTTATCTTAAAACTACTTTTAATTGTACTTTCCAAAAAACTGATAATCCATTGAGTTTTCAGAGACAGTACCTTTTCATAAGCAGAATCAAGGCAAGTTAACAGCAAAATAAAAATATCACTGTAGCAGGTGATGTCCCAAACTCAGTTCTAAAAAGGTCATTCAACCCTTGGCTAAGGCATTTTTTCCATCAATCTATTCCTGCATTTACTGTTCATTTATATAACACTTCCATAACAATATAGCAAACCAGAGTTTATGCAACACTAAAGGTTCCCTTCACTTCTACAACATTTGTAATCATATATTATAACATCCAACTATGTTCAGCTTCTCAACACACAAATGCAACTCTTCCCTTCCAGTAGTACCGCAGTACTTTAGCACTCGTTTAAACAACAAGCTAACAGTCTGGACAGTACCTTACTAGTCCAATACTACTAGTTTGCGAAGTAACTATGCTTGACTATAATTTCTCTGCATTAAAAAAGCAAAAATATTAACAATTCACCTTGTCAAAGTGAGAAGTCATCACAAAATGGAAGTTCCTATTTGCCTTCCTTTTAGTCTACTTCTTAGAACAACAGTCATTAATCTTGGAAAGGACCTCAAGAGGACACCTAGTCCAGACTCCTATTCAAAGTAGGCTCAACAATGAATTGCAACCAGGGCACTCTACATCTTGGCCAGTCAAGTCCTGAAAACCTCCACAGAGGTTTGACAGCCTCTCTGCGCAACCTCTTCCAGTGATGGACTGTGCTCACAGCAAAAGGTTTTTTCCTTATGTCAAATCAGCACCATTTCAGCTTGTGTTCCTAAGGAAACTAGGCATACGCAAGCAAATTAAGTGTGAAGCTGGTATGGAGCTGGAGCAAGCATCCAAATACATCCAGCAAAATCCAACAGTAAACTAGATAATCGGGTATTTCTAGCGATTTCATGAAAACAGGCAGCTAGAGAGAAACCCTATTAGAAGATCCACAGAGGAAAAAAGCTGTATCTTAACCCTTTTTAGACACCAGCTAATCTAAACAGAAGCCAGATCTCCAGACATGTTCCTAGGAAGCTGGCTTTCACTAGTCTCTTGCTTATAGAAACACTTATAGTAGGGAAGTTATGAGTTTATAAGTATGAAATTATGGAATTTTGTCCTTTCATATTATCTGCTTTGGAAATTCAATCATTCTTAGTTTTTATACCTTTTTTATCTAGTAAACTGTCATTAGTAACTCTGGAAGAGATTTTTATAAAGATTTTCAGGTTTGGGGATATTTGGGTGTGAGTATTTTTAAAGGTTTGTTCACCAACTTATATTTCAGCAGTTATCAGAGTTGACAAGCACCAACAAAGAAAAGAATTCTTTATATTCATTTTAGTAAACTCCCTAGAGGTTGATAATTCAATATTACTTGAGAAAACAATAACAACTGCTTTAGTCCTGAAAATTAAATAAGAGCACATGATCTACTAATTCTCAGAGTCTAAAGAACAGGAACACTGCAAGACAGCAATCTAAAGAACAGGAACACTGCAAGACAGCAATCTAAAGAACAGGAACACTGCAAGACAGCAATCTAAAGAACAGGAACACTGCAAGACAGCAATCTAAAGAACAGGAACACTGCAAGACAGCAGCTAAGAGGACAGGCATGCTGAGAAACTGCCTAGAAGAATATGAGTTCAGCTGACCATGCCAAATTTTACTCTCATCAGTTCTGTACTGTTTCTGATACACTTACAAGCCCTCCAAGAAGTCATACCTGGATACCTGCTTAACTGCATATTACACGCACAGTTCCATTCCCTGGACTCTTATCTGTGTCTTCTGAGAAAAACCTAACTGGATTTAAGAGTATGTTGGCACCATCAAAGCTTATCCAGCTTTTGGAGGGAGCGGGAAGAAATGCATATAGCTTCCTATCAACGTCCCTAGATGTTTTAACAGCTTTGAAAGATTTGACTCCTGGAAAGAAAAACAGTCAATTGATTAGAATGGATTACATTCTTGTTTATTATTTCATTTCTTGTAAATTAAAATTAAACTGACTACAGAAAAAAATAGAATAATAAAACTTACTAAGAGTACTTCTGGTCAACAAAATAATGCTACTACTTCTTCTTAAATTCCAATTTCCATCCAAGTGCAACTTGATAGAAATTAAACTTTTTTTTGTGCAACTAAATCAGAAATCTTTAGGAGTCTCAAATTATAGATCTTATAGTCACAATACTTTTGCTCTTTTCTTGGCTATATCTCACATACCCATTAAAACAGCCATTTAATCCAACACAAAGGTGGCCATCATTCCACAGTTGCTAACACAGTAAAAAGTATTAAAGTATGTAATTACATAGATAACGATACAGCGCATCAACCTGCATCTTACATAAAAAGTCAAATCAAAGCAAATTTAGATTACTACCTTTAGTTACTGTGGTGTTTTGTTGGTTTTTTTTTCCCCACAAAGCTTCCATGAAATTGACTATATAGCATATTTAGTACACAGAGGTTGTCTAAATATTGCTCTATATAAATCCCTTTTTTTTGTTCAAAATTAAACTGGAAGTTTGTAAAAGGAGCACCGAGATTTCTAGAATATAGATTGGATTTGGGACCCCAAGAGTGAGTCTTTATAAGTACTTCACTCTAAGTCTTTAAAACTTTTAGGCGTTCAGACATGTATTTTTGACGATAGAAAATTGTTATGGAAAACAACCAATTCCCCCATCAGAACTTAAGTATTTATCAGCTGAAAGGGAGCTGGTCATAATTTTGACAGTGCAGAACTATGAACTGTTGCAGCAAAAGTCAAATACATATCATTCATTCCATTTACAGATCAGGACAAAAAAACTTCCTACTCTGCTCTTAAGCACAAGGCAAGCATATTCAAATGGTTTTAGTGATTTGCATTGTATGGGTTATGTTTGTTTACATTATTCTTAAAACTTTTTTATTTTTTCAAAAATTTATGCATTGCTGAAGTACCACAAGAATATGTAATATAATGCAGCATTCCATTAACATTTTAGTTCTAACTGTACATGCATACTATTCCCATGCACATTAGTTTTCCATAAACCATTTCAAATACCCACATTGCCTAGAAGTAATTCAGATTCTTCATCGACAGACTTTAACACAACCTGTTAAATTGGTTCCTTTGGTACTCTACCGCTTAAGTATTGACAGAAATTAAAAAAAAAAAGCGGTCCAAAACAACTGTTTAGCAAACAGTAGTCATGAAGCTGCAAGTATTCCCTATGTCAAAACGTCTCATTAGGCTAATTTCTACTTCCGATCATGGGCAAACCCGGAAGTCCATCCTCCGCTCGAGTGGGCTGCGGGCATGGGAAGGGGCATCGCTCCCATGAGGGTTGGCCGCACGGAAGTACGGCGGGCATCTCTGCGGTTTAGCCACGCCACCTACGGCGGGAGCGCCCCGCAAGACACTGGCGGTCACCGCCCGGCCGGCAGGCAAGGACCCCGCAGCCCTGCCCCACCCGTGCCCCCTTAGCCGGCTACGTCTCCAGAGCACGCCAGCGGGCACCGGCACTGCCCGGCAGCCCCGACAGGCCGCCCGGTGACCGCAGGGTAACTGTCAGCCCCGGTGCCGACACCCTCAAGCCCGACAGGAGCCGTCCCCGCCCAGAGCGATCCAGCTACCGCGGGGGCTTCAACCCCTCCGGCGCCTCCAGGTGCTTCCCGGGCAGGGAGACTCGGAAACCCCGCTGTTCCGAAGAGGCAGCACCCCCTGGCAGCGACCCGGCCCCACGTCCCCCCGCAGCACGGCTCAGCACACGGACCCTCGCCGCCCGTCCCCCAACGAAGCCCACTAGCCCTCGGCGAGGCGGGGCATGGGCTCCCAGCTCGCCGCCAAGGCGACCCGAGAGGCGAGCACTACCAGCGACGCGCGCTGAAGCCGGCGCTTACTGACAGCCGCCGGCCCGCCCGCTCCCACCTGCGTCTACCGCGCCTCCGCCCGCGGAGCCCGCCCTGCCCGCTCCGGGCACCCCCGCCTCCCC